>JAZDUH010000136.1:36310000-36750000 GCA_036419115.1 Scarus forsteni | reverse complement strand
CTCATCCTGCTGTTTCTTCCACTCAGTATCTTTCAGAGGATTCTTTCGTTTGGTTGACTGTTGTTTCTGATGTTCTTTGGTTTCAGTGCAGCAGCTTTTAAGTCAAAGCAGTCTCAGAGGCGGTGCACTTTACTGTCATGGAGCCAACTTTCTCTTTCAAACTGTCTTCTGTGTTTCCTGTTTCCTTTCTTACGAAACAAAGATACTTTCGTTTTTGTGAAGCTTATTGATGTTCTGTTGATATTTGCTTTCGATATTTAACTATATTATTAAAAGACTGGCTGTCGATGAATTGTTTCGTTTGTTGTGTTCTTAGATTTTTATGTATTTTATTAGTCTCTCTGTTTCTTCACATGTGGGCCAATATTAAAATAGAATTGTGTATAGTTATTAATTTTTAGATTTTTTTGTTTTAAAATTCCAATGTTTAACCAAAATTGAACAATTTTATTTAATGAGGTAAAAAGACAGTGCCTTCCTTTTGGGGGGGCTTTAGTTTTAAACTGATGAATAGCTGACTTTTATGAGTCATTACTTCATTATATATGTAATTTTTTTTCTAGATTTTTATTTTAAAGTGTCCCTTACATGTTGTTGTGTATGCAAAAGCAAAGAACTTATAATATATCTTTGTTGAGTTGATTCATTTATTTCAGTATGCTTTTTGGGAGTTCTGATGTATGATTTTCTATTTTCATTTTCATGGCGAAATACTCACCTGGACTTTAAAAACTGCTGTCATATCAATAGTGATGAATATATGTTTTATTCCTGGATACTGTTCATTTAAAAGAAAACAAAACCCAGTGTTTCGTGCTTAATCATCCATGAAAGGGCAGGTGAGTCACTGTCTTTTTTTCATTTTCTCAAAAGGTGTGGTGGGGCCTCCTGGTTTGCCTTGAGGCAAATTTAGGTGTGTCCTTGGAATCTGTTGAACCCAAAGCTGTTTATACAACTAAGCAACAATTAATGAATGGCTTATGTTGACTCTGAATGCAGATGTTGGATTGATTTATTAATAAAGGTTATTGATATATAAATACACTATATTACCAAAAGTATTTGCTCACCTGCCATGACTCACATATAAACTTAAGTGCCATCCCATTCCTAACCCATAGGGTTCAATATGATGTTGATCCACCTTTTGCAGCTATTACGGCTTCAACTCTTCTGGGAAGGCTGTCCACAAGGTTTAGGAGTGTGTTTATGGGAATTTTTGACCATTCTTCCAAAAGCGCATTGGTGAGGTCACACTCTGATGTTGAACAAGAAGTCCTGGCTCTCAGTCTCCGCTCTAATTCATCCCAAAGGTGTTCTATCGGGTTCAGACCAGGACTCTGTGCAGGCCAGTCAAGTTCATCCACACCAGACTCTGTCATCCATGTCTTTATGGACCTGCTTTGTGCACTGGTGCACAGTCATGTTGGAAGAGGAAGCCCGCTCCAAACTGTTCTCACAAATTTGGGAGCATGGAATTGTCCAAAATGTCTTGGTGTGCTGAAGCATTCAATGTTCCTTTCACTGGAATTAAGAGGCCAAGCCCAACTCCTGAAAAACAACCCCATACCATAATTCTTCCTCCACCAAATTTCACACTTGGCACAATGCAGTTCGAAACCGTTCTCCTGGCAACCTCTAAACCCAGACTGGTCCATCAGATTGCCAGATGGAAAAGCGTGATTAATCACTCCAGAGAACGTGTCTCCACTGCTCAATAGTCCAGTGGTGGCCTGCTTTACACCACTGCATCCGGCGCTTTGCATTGCACTTGGTGATGTATGGCTTGGATGCAGCTGTGGAAACCCATCCATGAAGCTCTCTGTGTACTGTACTTGGGCTAATCTGAAGGCCACATGAAGTTTGGAGCTCTGTAGCAATTGACTGTGCAGGAAGTCGGTGACCTCTTTGCACTATGCGCCTCAGCATCTGCTGCAAGTGTATCTGTCTGCGGCTTGCAAGACGGAGGCGTGTCCTGTAGCGTGTCCTGTTGTGGGCGTGCCCTGTAGTGGGTTCTGTCGCGTAGTGGGCGTGTCGTGTAGTGACGTCACTACGTGACAGAACCCACTATACTGTTGTTAAAGAGATATGAGCCCGGGAAGCATTTAAAGTTTGAACGTTCTGTTCTGTTTCTACACTAAATACCGTTTTGCTTGTTGCCTTATAATGAATTGATTTAAAAGCATTGTTAATGTTAATATTGTTTGACTCTGCCAAGAAATAATAATAATAATTAAACAACTCGCGACAAGAATTAATGAGCTAAAATACATACATACATACATATATGTATGTATGTATGTATGTATGTGTCTGTATGTATATTTATATTCAAGGGGAAACTTAGATTTAGGCACTAAAAGAGTGATGGTTAGGTTAAGGGTTAGCAGATGGGTGACGTTAGGTTTTATTTGTGTAAGTTATTATAACATTAAAAGGGGAAACTTAGATTTAGGCACTAAAAGAGTGATGGTTAGGTTAAGGGTTAGCAGATGGGTGACGTTAGGTTTTATTTGTGTAAGTTATTATAACATTAAAAGGGGAAACTTAGATTTAGGCACTAAAAGAGTGATGGTTAGGTTAAGGGTTAGCAGATGGGTGACGTTAGGTTTTCTTTGTGTAAGAGAAACCACAGACCAAACGTTCTTTTCTCTCTTATTTTTCATCTTTTTCCTTTTAATAAACTTTTAACAGTGTCTCGCGTGCTTTTCCGTGATTTCCGTCTTAGCTAGTGGGCGTGTTGTGTAGTCATTACGTCATTACGCGACACGCCCACTACATGACACGCCTCCGTCTTGCGGGCCACAGACAGACCCTTCTCATCTGCTGACCCCTCTCTGTCAGTTTACATGGCCTACCACTTCGTGACTGAGTTGCCGTTGTTCCCAAACTCTTCCATTTTCTTATATTAAAGCTGACAGTTGACTGTGGAATATTTAGGAGCGAGGAAATTTCACAACTGGATTTGTTGCACAGGTGGCATCCTATGACAGTTCCACGCTGGAATTCACTGAGCTCCTGAGAGTGACCCATTCTTTCACTAATATTTGTAGAAACAGTATGCATGCCTAGGTGCTTGATTTTATACACCTGTGGCCATGCCAAGTAATTAGGACACCTGATTCTGATCATTTGGATGGGTGAGCAAATACTTTTGGTAATATAGTGTATAGCTGTTTGTCATGTTTTATCAGGAATTTGTATAGGACAAACTGAAACAGTTCAATAAGGTATTATACATCACGTCATCACATTTTTAGTATCCGTGGTCGGAGCAGCAGGTTTGCACTCTCCAGGTGCTTTAGTCATCTGTAGTCATACTTACTTAGGGTAACTTTCTCCTCATTTTCGATACAATGAAATAATTCAAACCTTTAAAAGAAAATACATTTGCTGGACTGATATATCAGGTCACAGACTAACCAAAATATTATGGAGTTAGATCAGTCTCATAATAGATAAATGCACACAGAACGATTCACAAATGTATACAGGGATTAATATATAAATGTCTCTCAACTCACAAATATTTTTCAAAGTTCACAAATGTATTTCTGATGCACAAACAAATATTACTTGTTTTATATATTTGTAATGGAAATCCACAAATGTCTATATTTAAAATAATTTGCAATTTTCGTTTAAAACAAATATTTATATTGTGATATTTATTCACAAACTGTTGAATCTGCATTCACAAAGCGCTCTGCTTTGTGAACATCGCTGCATTTGTGTGTGAATCTTTTTGACACTCCCCTGACGTGTCTCGATCCACAAATGCGTTTTTTTCAACAGGGAAGTATCTGTAGCCAATCAGATGTCTTCCTCCTTTCAGCCAATCACAAGAACGCTACTTTTCAGCCAATCCTATGAACGCGTTCGTACAGCTTAACCAACACATTGGACTGAGAGAACGAAGTTGTCATCCAGGTGGACATGGCGTCAGCACCTGGTTATCTGCAAAATGTAAATGAAACATTATCCGGGTTTTCTTTGCTCTCTCTAGTTGGGAGGTTTGCTGAGATAGATGGAGAATTGTATGAAATGTGTAACCACCGCCAGAGCCAGCGGGGTAAAAGGATCTCTAACGCCGCCAGTGCTATCAGGGCTAACACTGAATCCACCACCGAAAGTGCCGCTAGTACCCACCCTCCCCTGCCGCCGACAGTGTGCGCCATCACGGCCGCTGGCGGCATGTACACACCGCCATCTCCATCCCACCACCCGTGCAGCCATCACGGCCATCTCCATCCCACCGCCCGTGCAGCCATCACGGCCACCGGCGTTAACGTTAACCGTCAACCCTCTCCATCCTGCCGACAGCAGGTGCGGTCATCTCCGCCTCTGGTATTACGTGCCCGCCAGAGAGCAGAAGTGTGTGCCTATATTTCACATCGTGCATCCAGCCTTGCTCATGTAATGTCAGTAAATGTTATTGCATGTAATTATGACATTATTTGGCTTCATTCACTGAGTGGAGTCCATATGAGAACACAATGAATATCACAGGTATTTTTTATATCACCAACATAGCAGTGACAAGGAAATACATGACTGGGGTTTACATTTGTGTGTAAAATTAGCGCCATGAGCGTGTTTTTTTTCACCACGGACATTAGTTGCTTATATAGAAAGAGGCTGTTATCATTTCTGTGAGCATGCAGCATACTGACATCACTAGTAGACTTTTTGTAGACATATGTTACTCACAGAACATAAATGCGCTGTATGCGATCCTCTGAAATATGATGCATTATTATTGATTTAAATATACAAGCATGAGCAGATTCACGCAGCACTGACAGTAATAAAAAACATACATTTGAAAGGCTGATATTTTACAGCAATGATAGCCTACTTATACTTTCTTCATCAGTTACTGTAACAACAGGATTGTTTATATTATTATTATTAATATTATATTATATTATTATTATTATATATTGTTTGTTTATAGATTGTTATAAGTAGTGCCATCCCAGGCAACATTGTAAGTAAAACACTACTGTTGCCGGGTTACAGTATCACCGGTTACAGCTGTTATGTGAACCTTCTTTGTGTCAGTCATGATTGTCAGTTGATAATAAAACAAGTAAGCAAGTTTGTGCTTTAACCGTACATCCTGTAGTTGATTATTGAACCGAAGACAACAGGACAGGATGAAACAGTTACGTTTCTTTATTACCACAATGCCCCAAATTACTCCGTCTGCCCATTTTTTTCATCAGCTGTGAGGGATAATAGGAGCTGTGAAGTAGCTTTAGTTTTGAAATCACTGAAACATGTGTGCTGCATGCTCACAGAAAATATTGACAGCCTCTTTCTGTATAAGCATCTGATGTCCGTGGCGAAAAAAACACGCTCATGGCGCTAATTTTACACACAAATGTAAACCCCAGTCATGTATTTCCTTGTCACTGCTATGTTGGTGATATAAAAAATACCTGTGATATTCATTGTGTTCTCATATGGACTCCACTCAGTGAATGAAGCCAAATAATGTCATAATTACATGCAATAACATTTACTGACATTACATGAGCAAGGCTGGATGCACGATGTGAAATATAGGCACACACTTCTGCTCTCTGGCGGGCACGTAATACCAGAGGCGGAGATGACCGCACCTGCTGTCGGCAGGATGGAGAGGGTTGACGGTTAACGTTAACGCCGGTGGCCGTGATGGCTGCACGGGCGGTGGGATGGAGATGGCGGTGTGTACATGCCGGCGGTGGCCGTGATGGCTGCACGGGCGGTGGGATGGAGATGGTTGGCGGTGTGTACATGCCGCCAGTGGCCGTGATGGCGCACACTGTCGGCGGCAGGGGAGGGTGAGTACTTGCGGCACTTTCGGTGGTGGATTCAGTGTTAGCCCTGATAGCACTGGCGGCGTTAGAGATCCTTTTACCCCGCTGGCACTGGCGGTGGTTACACATTTCATACAATTCTCCACCTATCTCAGCAAACCTCCCAACTAGAGAGAGCGAAGAAAACCTGGATAATGTTTCATTTACATTTTGCAGATAACCAGGTGCTGACGCCATGTCTACCTGGATGACAACTTCGTTTCCTCAGTCCAATGTGTTGGTTAAGCTGTGCGAACGCGTTCATAGGATTGGCTGAAAAGTAGCGTTCTTGTGATTGGCTGAAAGGAGGAAGACATCTGATTGGCTACAGATACTTCCCTGTTGAAAAAAACGCATTTGTGGATCGAGACACGTCAGGGGAGTCTCAAAAAGATTCACACACAAATGCAGCGATGTTCACAAATGCAGAGCGCTTTGTGAAAGCAGATTCAACAATTTGTGAATAAATATCACAATATAAATATTTGTTTTAAACGAAAATTGCAAATTATTTTAAATATAGACATTTGTGGATTTCCATTACAAATATTTAAAACAAGTAATATTTGTGTATGCATCAGAAATACATTTGTGAACTTTGAAAAATATTTGTGAGTTGAGAGACATTTATATATTAATCCCAGTATACATTTGTGAATCGTTCTGTGTGCATTTATCTATTATGAGACTGATCTAACTCCATAAAATATGTCCTCATTTAAGATCATGATCCTTCAGTTTATTAATTATGCAAAATGAAACATCCATGTCTGCTGCCACTAAGTCTTGCTACAAGTCTTTTGCATTCACTCGAGGTAGTCCACGTCCAGGTAGTGTATCCACTGTTCCTTTAACCATGAACTTGCAAACTATGCTTCCATCCTTGTCTCTAGGAAATTGAAGTGCTTTTGTAATTTTTTTGTATCATTTTCCTTGTTGAGACAGTGATCTCTGCTCTCTTCTTTTTGGACAGTCCTCTTAACTTAGCCATATTTCTGACATGTAATCAACAAAACCCTTCCCAGTGCAGGTGTTTTCAGTGTGCCTCAGATAGCACACCCGGATGCAGCTAATGACACACTTGATTGGTTGCATCAGGTGAAGTTAAGAGAACACCTGATTTGCAAATGTGTGCTCTTACAAGGGATTCGGGGGTTGAATCATTTTGAGACGACAGTAGTGATTAAAAGTTGTTTTGAAGAGCCTCTAGTTATATTAGTTGTGTTGAGCTATTTCAATTGTTCTTGTTTTGCTTGAACAGCTGAAAATGTGTAAATGTTTCCAATAAACCTAATTTGCAATGGTGAGGTTAATAATTTTGATTGTAGCTGTAAGATTCGTGAGTTTTAGTCAAGACTGACTGAGTAACTCTTCGGAATGATATCTAAAAATGTTCCACTTGGTGTAATCCTGAGGCCTTCAAATGCTGCCCCCCAAAATCTATTAATCAAAAAATATATGTTAACAAAATAGATTTGAAATGGAGCCCTTATGATTGTTACAGACAATTCATACTGTTTTAAGAAACAAAGCTCAAATAAAACACTTCTCAGAAATATTTTGGATTAAAAAAAATAACAGTTAATGGAAAATCAAACTACATACAGGAATTAATTCAATGGCATTTTCAGGTCTAATCATATTTCCTTGATCATAGTATCACAAAAATAAAATGATGTTCAAAAGTAGTAAAATACTGACATATTTTGGAAATCCTGTCAGTCACAGGCCCCTCACAATCTTCTAACTTTTCCCACCCTTAGGGTCCCCGAGTGCACCACTAAAATGAGACAGCATTGAGACAGACATTTTAAGCGATTTATTCAGAAGAAAAAAAGACAAAGCAAGAAGGAAGTACAAAAGTTTTCTTTCTTCTTTGGCAAAAAGGCCGACCATAAAGAATCACTGTTTTATTGTAATAAGAGAAAATAAACTTTATCAGAAAAATAAACTTCAGCAGGGCTTTCCAAAGACACGTGGAGTACACAGCCCCATTAAACAAAAATGGCATACATAGTCATAGTTAGGCAGTCGTAGGCAGCATGTCCAAGTAGATGTAGACTGTAAAGCAAATGTCATGTTCTGGAAATATATGACTAATTGTGAAATAATTTGCTGCTTTGCTGATAATAAGGTCGACAAGTAACAAAAACTGATCAGAATTTTATATTTTCTTCTTAAATTCTTTATGAATGAACTTGCACATTTTGTGATTATTATTTTTATTGTTATTATTATTATTATTATTTAGTACAGAAAATATATGCTTGCATTATATCTAATATTTTTATGGAATAATGAAAAGATATTATAAATAACATTTAGTAGACATTTAAGATATATATGGATAATAGATAGACTTATATTATAGTTTGTAGCTCATAATAACCGCTTCCACAGCAGGTGTATAAATAAAAATTCCAAATTCAAGTTCCCATATTGTAAATAGAAATGACACATTTTTTTTATATACTCAAAAGTAAAAATGTCATAAAGTAAGAGAGCTTTGAAATGATGCACTATTTTTACCTCCGCCAAGGGGGTTATGTTTTCGGGAGAGTTTGTCTGTCCGCCCGTCTGTCTGTCCGTCCGTATACAAAATAACTCAAAAAGTAATGGACGGATTTGGATGAAATTTTCAGGAATTGTTCAGCATGGGAAAAGGAAGAACTGATGCAATTTTGGTGTTGATCTGAATCAGCGTCTGGCCACCATGGTGAAAAATGTGATTTCTGTGAATAACTACTGAACTACAAGTCATTATGAATCCAGTTGCTAATGGTATCTTTTCATGGTCAATGAATCTAAATATTTACATGAAATAAAGGTAGGACCAATATTTATGGTGAAAATCCCAATATGGCTGAGGACTGTGCTGCTGGCAGAGGTCTGCGCTCTCCGAGTGCTTTTCTAGTTGTTTATTTTTTGCTGCTTGGAAATGCCTTGACACATTTTACAACTGAAGTCAACTGTTAGCTTTAAAGTCAGTTTGCAGGTTAAATTAAATAATCACATAAATACAAAAACTGTAGTAAATTTATTACTCTTGATTAAAATGTTTTTCAAAAGAAAAAGGCACAAATGATTGAAAATCACAATACTTGCTATTTTTCCAACAGGTGTATTTTGGAGTCTTAGCGCTTATTTCATTTTTACATTTAGATCATTTCAACATTAATTCAGTTCATTTTTATTTGTTAAGATGGGTCTATATTTTATGTGTGCGTGAGTGTTTATTAAATAAATTCCAGTCTGAATGGATATTTAGTCTAATTCTCCCCAAACATTGAAAAGAAAAGGTGCTGGTTCTTCTGTCTATTGTATCTTCATTAGTTTGAATAAATCCTGGTAGTCTTGGCTCTGTTTAAGCAAAGCCAGGTCAGAACATATACATTTTATCTTCAGTTGTTGCTTTAGCTGTTCTTAAACCAGGCTGTTTTACCCTTTATATGAAAAACTCAATTTGCCATTGATACTGTTGGATTCTTTTCGAACATTTGATCCATGCAGAGGGGGATAACTAAGTTTGACGGACAGTGAACTGAGGCTGCCGGGTGCCCACTTTGCACTACACGTAACTTTGAAAATCAAATTCAATGTATGTTTTGTCTTATGGAAGCACGGAATCAGGGATGTGTGATATAACTGGAGCAATAACTGTACTGGCAAATAACTGCCTTAAAAGCTGATTCATAGTATTGACAGATTTGACCATTTCTGCAGATATTTACAGCCAATATTTACATTTATATACACTTTCAGCCCTGTTGATTAACAGATTAACTTGTTGTTATCGTCCTTGACTGTTTAATCATTTTCCAGGATGTTATCTGGTAGGGGCATCATTATCATAACTTCTCTTTGAGCCTCCCCATTAACTCTCTAGACCCCGTCTTCTTGTCTGCGCACAATAATTCGCTCCTTCAGAAGCTTCATGATGAACCAACTACCAAAGATGACAACTACAAGACCAAAAATGCCAAAAACAAGACCAAGGACAATAGACCGCTTTTCCGGACGGATATCCTTGGTGAGGCCCTGCTTCGCAGTGTTGTTCTCTAAAAAGAGGGAAAGACAAGAAATAGGTTATTTCTTTTTTTACACAGCTCAAAGGTCTTTACACCCCTTATAGAACCTACATAACGGTGATATCTGCCTTTGGAAAACCTAATGACTCTGATGACTTTCAACCCCATATGAATGTGGGGTTGCAAAAGGCCCAGGACACATATAAATATGTTTGTGAACAAAGGAACTTACAAGCTTTGTCCCATGGGGGAAGATAACCAGGTGGGGGACAGGGCAGTAGCTGTTACATAGCAGTACATGGTGCCACTGTAATCAACCCACTTATAGGTTAAAACTACTCAAAAAACGACCTTGGCTTGGCGATACGATACAGTAAGATTCTTTACACTGTCAACTTTTCCTCAACAAAGCCCCCGGCTTTAAATTTGACCAGCAGACGTAACAACAAACTCTTACTTCACTAACACTGAAGAGTTTTGACTCTAGTATTGACGACATGCCATTAGTTGTAGGTACAAGTGGTTATTTTTGTGAACCAGAGCACACAGAGGTAGAACTTTTGCAAAATGAGACACAGGTAGAAAGGGGGGGTGATGAACTAGGGAGCAGGACAGGTCACAACAAACCTGTGGGGCAAATGCATGAACTGTTAGCCCAAGTCCACAAACTCAGAGGTCCATTACTGCCATGAGAGAGACTAAATAACATGACTTTTTCAGGACCTTTCATCTGAGCTCTTTAATTTCTGTAAGCCTTCAAAAATGCTATTGTGTGTCAGTTTTGATAAGTAAAATGGGGACTGCTGCAACACTTGCTTCAGAAAGGTGAACTCTGATGTTCATATCAGAAACAACAAGCCAAATACTTTGGATCTGTTTGTGCTCCAGTATCCACTACCTGCTCCCACTGCAGCAGGGACCTGATCTGATCAGGGGAGCTGCTGGTAGAAGGATACATATTCATTCATTGTATCACAAAATAGTCCTAAACACAGGGACTTTGTCGAGGTAAAATTTTCTGCTATAAAGAATCTTACTGTACCATATTGTCGAGGCAATGGATTTTAACTTTTTAACTAACTTTTTAAGTGCTTATTATTACCTTATGTCTCACACAGACTTTCTGATGTCTCACTTTGTTGTCTGTGATGGCTCACCCCATATCCCACTGATTAATGAAATAACAAGCCTTTTGACACACAGACAACATCTGCTGCTCCTGTAGTTTCATTGAGACGATACTGCCAGCACTGTCAAACCTTAGATGGTAAACAAGCACAAAAACTTCTGCTTTTGCCGCTTCAAAATAAAAGTCTCCTGGATATTAAACTGTTTACATTAGATAAACTACAATTCACAGTTTAATGCAACTCTGGAAGTATAGAGGTCAACATCCAGTCCCCCTTATTTACACAGAAAATTTTCAGAAACAAGAAAGTTTGCACATATAAGAAACAAGTTAAAATGAATAAAGTAAATAAATATACTAATGAAAACATGTTAAAATTATTCATTCATTCATTTTCTATACCCGGCTATTCCTTTTGGGGTTGCGGGGGGCTGGAGCCTATCCCAGCTATCATCGGGCGAGAGGCGGGGTACACCCTGAACCGGTCGCCAGTCGATCGCAGGGCCACATAGAGAGACAGACAACCATTCAAACTCACACTCATACCTAAAGCCCCCTTCACACCGCCGCGCGGTAACCGCCTCGAAAACCGCTTCTCTATCGGCGGAGGCCCCTGAAATGCAGAGCGTTTTTCTAAGCGGCTCCTACCGCCGCGGCATGAGCATGGGGTAACAGGCGGCACTGACGTAGAGCTGATTCGGCGAACGTCACAGCAGAGCCCGCCCAAAAGTCCTTCACAACACTCCCTTCTCAAAAACACGTACTCCCGAGTAGTACCTGTTTACTGTATACTATGTGGGACATGATTCTGTCAGCAAGAGAATCCCCCCTATTCAGATAATTAGCTCCTCCATTGCTCGTTTTGCCCCGCGAAGCCTGCTATTTCCGGGTTTTCTACTTCCTTCGATGTGATTGGCTGTTCCCACGCGGCTGCCGCCCTAAAGTTCAACACGCTGGACTCCGGGCGGCAGGGGAAAATCTGTCTTGGCGCTGCTCACGTGGCAACCGCTTCTGGGTCCTACCGCCGCGGCCAAAACCGCTTGCCGTCTGCCGCCCATCCCTCATTAAAATAACTGGAGGCGGCGCGTTGCCGCGCGGCGGTGTGAAGCCCCCTTAAGGACAATTTAGAGTCACCAATTAACCTAATGAGCATGTTTTTGGTCTGTGGGAGGAAGCCGGAGTGCCCGGAGAGAACCCACGCATGCACTAGAAGAACATGCAAACTTCACACAGAAAGGCCCTCCCAACCCAGGAATCGAACCAGGAACCTTCTTGCTGTGAGGCACGCGCTCTACCAGCTGTGCCACCGTGCTGCACATGTTAAGCTTTCCTGCCTCTCTTTTAAGAGTTCTTGACCTCTAAGACAGTTCACTAGATGTATTTTATGTTCTAGGAGGAAATGTTATTCTTATTTTGGCCATTTCTCATCCGAGAAATAAGTCCAATGACTCATTAAAAATACCAAACACTCTGAAATGAGGAAACCAAAAGTGCTAAAATTACAAAAAGATGTGTAGGTTTCTGACTCTTTATTACACCACTGCACTGAGTGTTTATAGCTCCTGTGGTTAAGCAACCTGTCAAACCACATGTTATGTCAAGAGATCAGTGAATGTGTGTGGAAACAGATGTTGACTCACCCTGCGGGCTGTGAACTTCCTCCAGGCTGCAGTTAACTGTGAAGGGAAAAAACACAAAGCAAATATTTTAATGTTTAATAAAAATAATGAAGCACATGGCATCTCATAAAAGTTTTTCTTATACATTTTAGTTTCTTTGAGATTATAATGAATGACCCATAATAAGAAGGTGAAAGCTCAGACTGACTCTTAACATATCGGCTAAACCTCCCTGACTGGTGAAAAAAATTGCTTAAAATAAATAACAGAGCTTTTCGGTCTATTTTAGTTCAGAGTTAATCCAAATTTAATGTTATGATGCCAACAAGGCCTGTCAGACATTTTCTGATTTGTGTCCCATGAAACACTCTCTGCTCTGCTGAGAGGTGCAACCATGTCAGGGAATGTTATTATTATTATTATTATTATCATTATTATTATTATTGTTATTATATCAGGGTTGCATGTGTGAAAGAGGCTTCAGTCTGGGCTGAAAAAAAATGAAAAGCTGAAAAATGAGCATTTTACTCTAATGAAATTATAGACACATTATAATTTGTCCTCAGGGTACTTTTACATTTTAACTCTTACATCATTATGAGAAAGGCTCTTTGTTTCTTTAGAAAAGTAATTTTAAAAAAAGAGATGAAACCACAATGACCTTTAACAGTACACAGAACTCAAATTATATTTAGGATGTGGTTAACAACACCTACCTCGGCAGATTGCTTCCTTTCGTTCCTGCAGTGAAACAGACGGAGAGAGAGAAGAAAGGATTTTTTTATTTGGTTTACAGTTTGTCTGATTTGATATAATTTGTTCAAGCATTATTTAAATATACTGAATGTAAATAGTTTGGTTTAATGGTAATCAAAGTCAGTTTTCTTGCCTTTCAAAGTTCTGCCTTTGACTACAAACTTCCTCTAAGCTTTATTTTTTTCAAGATCTTCTTTTAAGAAAACCTAAAGCTAAAGAAAAAAGGTAGTCTATAGAGTGAACAGGTCCAGTACTGGTGAGCTGATTGATCCAGGTCAATATAAACCATGAATACAAATACAGACAAACAAAATAACTACATAAAACATAAAGCCCTCAAGTGCACATTTTTATAGAAAATCTTAAACTTAAAATAAATTATGAATATCCCACCCCCTAGAATTTCCCACTTAATATCTGGGTGTGCTGATGTCTGAACACAGCCATAAATAATCAGGGAGAATCCACTGAGGCTGAGCGGGGAGGGGTGATGATGATCATAATATGCCCCCAGCATGAGAGACAGGATGGAAGAAAACAACTGGTATTACATATATTTGATTTCTGTCAGAGTAACACATTCATAGTGTTGTTTCAACTGTACATCATCTAAGTTCTGTAGGTCATCTCCTTAAACACAATCACGCACATCCAAAGGGCCGTCTCTTGCTGCTGTTGGCTCTGGGTTTAAACACACAGCTCTCTTTCCCCGGTATAATCATCAGGCACATGGTGATGCCTGGTGATGACTGCCTCTAAATGTTGTGTGTCATATGTACAAAAGAAGATTTAAATAAGTAAACAATGGTATTTGGAGCTGGAGAAAACACATTATTAACATGGTTTTTGAGATTATTTGAGATTATAGGTAAATTTACAACACTGCTCTCAATCCTAGAGTTTCATAGCAATGCCTTTGATTAGTCTAGTTCACTGATGCCTTCATACTTACACTATTGGTAACTGTCATGGAAAAATGAAGTGTCACTTTGAAGCCCTTTGAAGAAGACTGTTGCTAACACAAGGCATTAGGCTTAGATATGGATCAGTAGGAGGATTAAGTTTTGGAGTGTTTATAACTGTTTCAAGATGTCTTGAAATATTAATCATGTTTTTCCAAGCTTAAGGCTCTTAAGCTTGGAAAAAGTAAAATGTTTTTCTTACAAGTCCTACAAATCTTATATTATCTTTCAATAACTTTGTCTACTGCGTGTTGTGAAAAACTTGTTCTTCCGCCACATCTCTGAATCTGGTCTGACCAGTTGATCAGAAATCTGGGGAATCCCCTTTAAGATGTCAATATTCCCCTTTTCAATGTTACCATTCTAAGTTCTCAGATGGTGTTTTTCGTCAGATGTTTGTACTTGTTTTTTTACCTGTGATGACTGCCAACAATGCCATAGGAAGCGGATGTCGTCCAGGCAACCCTTCACTTTTATTGATTGCTCCGTCACCTTCTCTACCATTTTCCCATACCCCCTGAGGCCCCGAGCCAAAACTGTGCCCTGAAAAATAAACACAAGATTACATATCCTGGGCTCCTTCTTAGAGCACTTCTTTAGAGGACATAACAAATTTACCATAATTAAATATAGGACACCTAATTTAGCATATAAAAATATATCTTCAAATGATCTAAGAATATGATCCACACTCACTGGCCTCGTTATTATGTACACCAGTTCAACTGCTTGTCAACACAAATAACTAATTCGCCAATCAGAAACTGCAACTTGATGCATTTGGGCATGTAGACATGGTCAAGACAACAGACTGATGATCTAGTGAGATTTTAATGTACAATTATCTTTAGAGTTCACAGAGAATAGTCTGAAAATAGAGAAATATTTGATTGTAAAGAAGGTTAGTGTTCATTTGTGCCTCCATAATTAAGATGATAGGCTCAGAATTGGGCATAAACACCATAAAGAAATGGATCCATCCTGGCATTTATCAATGTTGAGGTTGGTGGTGGTGGAGTGATGGCATGGGGGATTACTTCTTTGCTCACTTTGTAAATCTACTGATGGCTACTTCCAGCAGGATGACACTCCATTCCTCAAAGCTCAAATCATCTCAAAAACGTTTCTTGAACATGGCAATGAGTTCACTGGAATCAATCCAATAAAGCACCCTTAGGATGGGATGTGGTGGAAGGGGAGATTCTCATAATGGATATGCAGCCAACAAAACTAAAGTAAATAAGTGATGTTTTCATGTTAATATGGACAAAATCCTCTGAGGAATGTTTCCAGCATCTTGTTGAATCTATGCCATAAGAATTGAGGCAGAAGGGGGTCCAATCAGGCACTAGAAAGGTGTACCAAAGTCACCTCCATGTGTATACAAACAGTACTTATATTTTTTGTAATTATTTTAACTGATTCATAAGATTTTGATTTTTTTTAATAACCTATTTTAGCTTTGTATTTGTCCTTTTACATTGGCCACATTTTCTAAATATCAGAGGAATTGCATATGGCTTAAACCTAGAAAAAATGAGTTATTTTCAATGGTTTCATAAGACAGAGAGGTCAGCTACAACTGAAGTCTAACCTAGTAACAGTTAATAAGAGGGGGAGGGCTTGATAGGGGATCATCACCTGTAAATGGCTACACAAAAGCACAATTCATGACGAGTCTTGATCTGATCTGACTTTATTTTTACACAGCCTGCCTTGTCTCAGTTTATCAGAGATCCTCAGTGTTAAACCTATTTGTTCAGAACTTACATTTTTGGTCTCCCAGCATCGTTTACATTCAGGAGACCAATCCAAATGGGACAGATGATAGATGGTGCCCTCAGGTTGTCTGACAGCTGTGCATGTGACAGGTAGTTGTGTCGGCTTTAATTCAGAGGAGGGCCCAAACAGGCACACTGAGATAAGAACTGCAAAAGAAGAAAAACGCACAGTCACCAAACTGCAACTTAACTTTATACAGAAGGTAAAATTATGTATTTTTTCATTGTTTTTGTCATGATCCTTCTTTGTCTTAGTCAAGTTACCCATTTTGTGCTCATTTTTTGTGTCTTGTCTTTTACTTCCTGTTTTATTTTGAAAATTCCCCTGTCTATCCTTGTTTCTGTAAGTTTTGCTTCCTGTCTGGCATTGTAACATCTGATTCCTGATTGTTCTTCCCCAGCTGTGTCTAATAACCACCAGTCACCTCGTGTATTTAAACCTCATGTCTTCCCCTCTCTTAGTTGGTTTGCCATACTTTTTGTCTCAGCACTCATTCTTTTTCATTCTATTTTGTCTCAGATGTAGTCTTTAGCTTCAAAGAGGCATAGAGCATTGCAATGACAGTTAAGTAAAATGTATCATGTTCTGCTCCCCAAACCTCTTAAAAAAACATTAAGAGCAAAGAAAATTTATGTTAAAGGACACGGGACATTCAAACTAATAGAAAACTGCAAATTTCAGTGTGCTTTGTAACTTTTGTTGTGATCTAATAAAATAGCAAATGATCTCATGGAAGTGCCCTGTGTCTGTGTTGCAGCTGATCTGATTGAGTTAGATTATCTTCAAATATTGACATGTAAAAGACATTTGAGTTTGATTTCTTGGGAAAAAGTGACAGACTTAGTCTGCAATGACAAACAAATCAATACTTTTTTAACTAAAGGTCTTCTTGTAAGCTTTGATTTTGCACATTAACATGCCAACAAACAACAGACTCAAAGGTTTACACGTGCCTGTCTGTTATCTCGTTGTGTTTACCTGCTTCTGTTATAAAAGAATTAAACACTTGAGTACACTCAGTTGATCCTTTAAGGGTTTGAAAATAGCTCTTTGTTTATCTAACAACTTTTTAAATCACATCACGCACCAATTACTGTAACAGCATCCTGTATGCACAACCACAAATCAAATCAAATCACAACCTTATTTTCTCTGTATATTATTTTTAATTTGTACTTTTATCCTTTTATCCTTGCAAAGCATCTTTGAGTTTTTGAAAAGCGCTGTATAAATAAAATGTATTACTATTATTATTATTATTATTAAAGAGCCGAGAAAGCTGAGATTTTTGCAGTCAAGCACAGTGAATGATTCACCTGTCCTACAGGTGTTTGCTGCTACAGCTCATGTGTAGACAGGAACATGTTGACTCAGAGGGTGTTGGCATAAAAAAAATGACACCACTTGACCCAGATTGTACACACAATAGATGTGTGAAAATAAACTTAACATGTTAAACAAAACCAGTTGTGTCAATCAGTCGCTGTGGGTTTGCTTCTACACACGCTAGCCACAGTTTACCACATGTGAAATTTGAAGGGGTAGGACTGGTTCACTGCTATGTCTCATGACTCTCGTGGCCTGATTACGTTACAGCTTCATTTCTACACACACCTGTCTGGTAAAAGTAATCTTGGTTTTACTGTTATGTAAGACTCATGACTGATTGTGTAGTTAGGCTGCTAAATAACTTTCCCTAAGGCTGATTTACTGTTCAAACTATTTAGCTTTATATTTTAGAACTGACGTATGATTAAGTTGTCATGTAAGCTATACAATCACTGGCCACTTTATAAGGTAATACTAAGCTGGACTCATTTAACCTGAGACACAAGATCAGCCGTTAAATATATATTTCACAGGCCCATCTGGGTGAGAGCCCATAAAAAGTTTTGGGAAGAGCCGACCCTTTCAGAAGCGAATCAAAAATAGATTCAGAAACAGAATCAGTCCCAGAACATTTAACTCACTTCACTGTTTCACAGATGTGTTTCATATAGCTAAGCAAATAAAAAAAACTAGGGCTGTCACTTCAGTGCATTAATTAGATTAATTAATTACAACGCAAATTAATGTGTTATAAAAATTAATTGCAAGATTAATCATAGCACACAAACATTTTGATATTGTCCAGCTGGAGGACCCGTACATGGCAGTGGCACATCACTTCACACATGCGTCTCTTGTCAAACCAAACAAAGCCCAGGTGACAACAAGAATGGCATATTTAAGATTTAGTCTTATTTTATTTTTTAATTTATTCATCTATATTTGTACTACATTCTTTAATAATGCATCAGGTCTAATTGTTTTGCTGGATGTCCTCGACCTTTTTCTTATTTTGAATTTGATTTATGAAACACACTTAAAGTGTAATTTGAGTTGCCTGATTGAGTTCAGAATTTTCTGGACAAGTTGCCCTGACTTTGGTTTTATTTAGTCCCCAATAAAAATGTAGATTTACAAATCTTTACTTCTTAGTGTATTCATTTGATTAGTCATGCACTACAATTTTATAATATCCCAGAATTCAAATTCTTTATTTGGGTACTTTAAGCAGATATGAGATTAAAATGTGATGAATTAGATTAATTAATTATAAATCCAATAATCAATTTGATTGATTTTTTTAATCATCTGACAGCACTAAAAAAAACACCTCCAAACGGAATCATTTTTAAAGTTCTCTTTTTCCTGAAATTATATTTGAACACTCTTGGAGCCCAGATGAGGCTCTGTGACTTTGACCTTTTAACCTACTAAATCTAATCAGGTCATCCTTGAGTCAGATTGGACATCAGTGCAAAGTTTGATGGAAATCCACTGAAGTATTCCTGAGATATTAAACTCACAAGAGAGAGATGAGCACATGACTTTGACCCTATCTAATAATTACATCCTTGAATCTCAGTGAACATGGTCAAAGCTGAAAGAAAAAGCCTAGAAGACATTGTGTTACAGGGTTTGTCCATTCACATATGTCTACATTAACTTCAGCCTGAAAACCAACAGGATACAGGGACATAAAAATCCATAATTAGACATAATGCGGCACATTTTTTTTACTATCAAGAAAAACATTTTCTTCCCCTCATTATTTTCCCATGACTGACTTTAGCACTCCCTCACGAATTCTTTCCAACCCTGTCTTGTTTGAAACAGCTTGACATATGACCCACCAACCCAAAACATCCACTAGAGAGCGCAACAGACCTATAAACCTGAAGCCTGAAATCTTGTCATTCATTTCCGATAACCAACTGATTTCCCGGCTCCTTGTGAATCCCTGACACAGCAACACCGGCACAACACCGGCGACCGATTCAGGAAAGCACCGAAACTTCCTCCCGTGCACCTTCTAATAAAGCCTTTCCATAATGTCCAACGATTTTTACTGCGGTAACAATGTACTACTTCAAAACTTTTACGAGTCTTAAACACCTATTCCTCTATATATAACACTCCAGACTCAGCCAAACAGAGAGACATGCGTCACACCGACTCACATACGTGTGTCATTACGCATCAAGCTGCAGAGAAAACAAAGAGACGTTTCACATGAAGGGGGTATTTGTTCGAAAGAGTAAAGTTCTCACAATCATTTGCTCTGTGGTTTTACGCATGCACCTAAAGGAATTTTACTTTTCTGATATTTTTACGCTCATAACATATCCCATTCAGGCAGAGTTCTCACTCTTGTATAATCAAAACTCCTACTAGCGTTTGACTTCAGTGATTCAGCCTGCCAAGTGATGCATTTATCTCCAGACTTATTATAATTCCTTATCATGTTGCTGTTTCCCGGTGCCACATATGCGTAAAAGGTAAGCGCATAGGCTGTCATTACAATAACCGAATGTTAGAAACCGCCTCGAGCACATCACTTACGTCGGAATGAAGTGACAGAAAAGGCGCACTTGACAGTCAAAACAATCGGTGCACACTTAAATCACGCAGTTCTTCTGTAGGGTTTGGGATCAACATACCAAGTGAGAACATCCATCGAAGAAGGACCATGGCGCTTGTCTACAGATTCTTGATAAAAGGTAGATGCCGGCAGACTGGCGATGGAGCAAAACTGTTTAGGCTTCAATATTTATGAAGGAAGTGTGGCCGCACGCCGCCCCCTCCCCTTTCTCATCCTCCCTGGCGCCGCGCGATGTGTCCACCCCTACACCAGTGTCCTTAAAAGGCGCCGTAAACACGTGTACAGCACGGGGGGGAACCACATGTTATTATGACACTGCGATAAGTCCCATGCACGAAATACACGGGCAAACCTCCTTTGTTGTTATTTTCTATAGCTACAAACTCCCCCCAAATAGGCACTTTATTGAATGCAGATGGCACATTGTGAGCCTTCAACAAGGGGTCAATCCTTGATTTCTCCCCAACTGGTGTGACAGGTCGAACTTCATTTTTAAGGGGATGTGCATTGATTTTTTTTTTTTTTTTTTAATAAGTGGCCTCTTATCCTTCTGTCATTAAGATGGAACTAGGCTGCCTCTGAATATCTTGCCATTGTTCTTGTTCACAAACTTAAATGGGAGATATGGACTGAAATGCTGATCACAAAGGTCCACCAAAGACTCTTCTTTTTAGGGAAACTTTTATCTTTTAATGCCAGCAGCCAAGTACTCCAATGTTGTTTTTATCTGCTTTTATTGAGAGCACCCTCTCTTTTTGCCTTATCTGCTGGTTTGAAGGTTGCAACAGTGTCCAGTGAACTGTCAAGCGTCCCATTTGCAAATATGGACTGCATTTATAAACAAGGAACATTAAAAAAGGCATTCAGCATCATGGGTGATGGTGATTAGAGACTACCCCTTTCTTTACTTACACTTTTGCACTCCAAGCAGTGTTATTATGCTCTTCTGTTTACCAAGAACAAATTAAAATTTTCTTTTGTTCCACAAGCGATGACATTTTAAATGAACAACAGTAATGTCAAACAGTCAGCTTTAGCTGGTCAAGATCCACCTGCCTGTCTGTAACAAGGTTTCGTTTGCTTCTCCTCTCTGTTGAATTGTTTGAGTTTTTGGTGTTGATGTGTTTTCATTTGTTTATCTTCAGTGTGGACTTTGTACTTTCTTGCCAAAAATCTGTGATTCCTGCCACACCCCAATTTTCTAACAAGGACAAATTAAGTACACTAATGGGCTTGGCACCAGTGGGGGAAAACCAGGATGAACATGTGTTGAGCACTGACATGGATGTTTGATTGATAGTGGTTTGGTTGAAGGTTGTGTCATAAACATTGTGGTTTCTTTGCTCTGTTAATCAACCCATCTATCTTTCTTTGTATTGCACTAATCATAGCATGTTATCTAAAGACGCTTTACAAGAGGAGGCCAATGCCACACTTCTGTCCTCTTCTTTTATAGATATTTTTATTCAATTCAATTTTATTTAAATGAATTAATTGGATTTTATTGTTATTCTAAACTCAACATTAATCCACCGTGAGTGAAGTACTTTGCCACAATAGGCAAGTGGCAAGAAATAGCATCTGTTAGTGCAGAATCAGACTTTTGTTATAGAGTCACCCACTGAAGCTTGTTGGGTGATGAGTGGGGGGAGATGGAGAGCTGAGCTGGGACAAGGGGACTAAAAGGACAATTCCTGATAGCAATACATATACAGACTCTCTGACCATAAATTTTTCTTCACCATATTTGCCTCAGTGAACTTAAATTCAGTAGCCTTTAAGATGTAGCATCTCATTTTGAGAGGGCTTTCTGTAAAAAGTTTGTAAAGCTAGTTATTATGGTGGTGTTAGCAATAAAAGCCATGGCAAGTCAGTTCACAGAAGAAGTCATTTTGAGGAAATTATTTCCAATATGTGGTACATTTTTGGGCTTGCTGTTCTTCAATGTCCACTGTTTGGACACTGGACACCTGCAAAAAATAATACCTGATTAACAACTGAGTATTATTTAATCCTCACAGCCTGAGTATTGCTGTTGACATGTCCATCCCTTTGTGACCACAGTGTAACTATCTCCCGATGGCTACTTGCAGTATATTCCATGTCACAAAGCCCAAACTGGCTTCTTAAATATGACATTGAGTTCAGTGTAATCCAATGGTCTTTGCATTCCCCAGATCTCAATCCAGTAGAGCTCCTTTAGGGTTTGGTGTAGTACAGGGGTGGGTAAATAGCGACCCGGGGGCCAGATGCAGCCCTCCACATCACTAAATGTGGCCCGCCATTCATTCCCAAGAACCAGCAGTTGTAAATATGAAGAAAACTCAGATATCCAATAGAAATAATTCTATGTAATCTGATATTTTCATTGGCTTATGTAAGTTATACACAACCTTGCTTTGCTTTAATAGTGTCTCTAAATCTCTTTCATGAAGCCTTTAACATTATATCAAGTATTACTCAATACTATATTTAAAAAATGCCATCAGCAAAATGTCTGAGCTTTAAAAATTTGAAAAACACATTATTTTATTGATTTGAAATTAGGTTTATTGGCTTTAATTCTGTGTATATTAGCTTAATTTGCTTGATTTCTGTATCAAGTTCATTTGATTATGCATAATGACTTATATTTATGTTGTAATATATGAATATTGGTATTCTAATTTTATGACAAAATTATATTCTCAGTTGTTGTTTGTCCAACACTCTTTCTTATCATCGATAGTTTCTGAAAATTTGTAACAACGTGGCCCTCAGGCTGGGCAAAATGGTTTTATGTGGCCCTCTTGGTCATTAAAGTTGCCCACCCCTGGTGTAGTAGGAAACAGAAGTCATGGTCTGAGGTTGTTTTAGTAGCTCAGCAAATGTAACCAAAATGGATTATCTTTCATCTGTGATCCACAGAGCAGCTCTCTCGCTTGTTTTTAGCTCCAGATTCACCAGTTTAGAACTGACAGATATAAAAAACTTTAGTGAGGGATGACTGATGCCTACCCACAAAATCCCTAAAACCCTAACCCGTGTGCTATGATAGCATGTAACTCATGTCTTTGCTTCTTTTAAAGCATTCTTCTCAGTCACAGTGATGCTCCTAAACTTATAATTTAGATATCTATGTCTAATCTAAAGTCATAAATGTCAAGAACACAGTTTGCCCGCATGCTATGGAGTTGGTCTGTGACGGTTTATCCCTGGAGAAACACTATCAGCTGAGTGTCTGTGTCCTGTTTACTGCTCGGCTTCTGGGTTGGTGTTAGGCTGAACTCCTGCAATATTACATCATCTGCTTTTGCTCTGTTTAACTGAGGCATTTCAGTCAAATGCTTATCATAAAGATTAAACCACTGATATGTAGTCGTGTTACTGATCACTAAGAATACAGCAAAGGAAACAGCGGTACAGTGGTTTGAAAACAGCAGAAACACAACAGAAGACTATTACTGCTATGCAAAACACGTACCTCCACAAATCAGCAAACAGGAAGTAACGAAATGAGAGTGGCTACAGTCTTAGAACAATAAATAATGGAGGTTGGCTGCAAAAGAAATGAGTCATTGAAGAGATAAACTGTACAAAGATTGGAGGATTACGTTAAAACTCTTGTTAAATAAACAGAGAAGGTACATACTTCACTGTGTTTGAACAGGCTTAAGCACTTTGTATGAAATCTACCTCAGAGAGTCTTCAAGGGATTTTCTTTAAACCAGTCCTTCACAAACTGTGGTCCTGCAGATGGACTGCAAGAGCCCATTTATGATTACTAAAAAAACACAAGAATAACAGAAATCACATGTGAAATCATCATAAAATGCTTAATAATGAATTTCAAGTCACATATTTCACTGTGGTGTTAACTTTTATCATTTATATGTATTCTGACAAACAGTATGAACATTTTTTATGAAGCCAGAGCAGTGGTCAGGTGCAAAGTGAGCTGAGTGGTGCCCGAAGTAAGGGACCTTGGCAGTCCAATCCTAAACTGCAGAAGCTCGCTCCAGGGATGTGGGCTGGGGGACACTGGATTCTCCTGTCTCTGGGGCTGAGGTCAATGAGGTGGTTGAAAAACTATTCAGTGGCTGGGCCTTGGGGTCAGATGAGATCCACGCAGCATTCCTCAAGGCCCTGGATGATGTAGAGCAGATCGGTGTCGGCAGTGACACAGACCCTGTACAGGTCCATTGTGGTAAAACTTTGTTCCTACCCTGACCCATGGTCACAAGCTGTGGCTAGTGACTGAAAGAAAAAGACCCCGGGTACAAGCAGCTGAATTGAGTTTCCTCCGCAGGGTGGCCGGGCTCTCTCTTAAAGATAGGATGAGAAGTTTGGTCACCCGGGAGGGGCTTGGAATAGAGCTGCTGCTCCTCAGAATTGAAAGGACCCAGATGAGGTGGCTCGGGCAGGATGCCTCCTTGGTGAGATGTTTTGGGCATGTCCCAATAGCAGAACCCTTTAGGGAAACCCAGGACACGCTGGAGGGATGATGTCTCTCAACAGGCCTGGGAAGGCCTCGGCAAGAGGCCTGGGCAAGGGAAGTCTGGACTTCCCTGCTTATGCCTAATGCTGCTTTCACACCGCAAGCGACCCAGCTACCAAAGTCACCTCGCCCACTGAGTAGCGTCGAGCGTCCATAAATACCTTTTGGTAACCGCTGCCGTCGCTCGGTGACGTCATGTCCACTCGAGTTTCACAGCGATTATATCATATATCACATAACAGGATGTATAAGCGGACATTATTCCAGCTGTGTCCTTTTCATTCACTCATCAGACACAAAACTCTGCAGCTGATGATGCAGCAGCATTATCTGTGAGTTTACCGCAGTCCAACTGGGCGGAATGTCCTCACTGAGATTATGGTGCGTTCCAGTTGTAGTCGGACGTCAGAATTTCCCACTTCCGAGTAGGAAATTTTATCTGGAAGGCCCCCGAGGTCGGAATATCCTACTAGGAACTCGGGGAAACCTCGCCACCCCCGAGTTGACAATCAAAGATGGCAGCCCCCAGTGTGAACAGTTATTTAGCTCCTGTAATAATCCACTTATTTGCACTTCTGACCAGTGTGTGTTGCTCTAGATCGGCCAAATGCATAGTAGTGTTAGACTTATGCTTACAAAAATGCTGCCATAGTGATAATCACATTCTTCATGGGAAATTTGTGAACAACAACGCAGGGCGTGCTAACAACAGCTAACAATAGCCTGGTCGATCGGCTCTTTTTTTTCCCGACTTCAACTGGAATGCAGATAAGTCGGGGATGATGTCACGTCCATTTCCCAGTTCCCAGTTCCGAGGTAAATGGAATGCAGCATTCCGCCTAGACGGAAGTCATCCGCCCTGTATTCCGGATGAATAACTGCACCGTCACACGTACACACACCGCTGATTGGCTGATGCTGCACAGCCACACACGACATCGCCTGAATAGATCAACTTTTTTTTAACTTTGACATCGCGCGACGAGTGAAGTGATCGTCTTGTACGTGGCTGTCGCATCGCGGGAGGGTTAGCCCCGCCCCATTGCGGCTGTACATTGACTTTGAATTGAGAGTGATCGCCGAGGTAGTACAGATAGCGTCCGGTGTGAACGCACCTTAAGTCACATATTCCTGTTTCTCATGGCGATTGTGCATGACTGTACACAATTGACGAGGCTGGTGTGATCGCTATGATACAGGATGAAATTACTGTCTCACCCCTGGACACACCCCGTAAATACACTGTCAGTAGTGCGTCTACAGCGCTTTGGGGGCGTTCGTCCCTCTCCAGCCAGGTTAATACAGCGGTATGACGAGGATTCCTTGAATTTTCAGTCCAGCTCGAGCTCAGTTCGCGTCACGTAAGCCCTGATTGAGCCCTGTCGCTTGCGCCGTCTTGAACAGGACACAGTCGGGGCAAAAACAGATATATCCTAGTCAGTTGTCCTAATAAAACTTTTAGGATTGAGCCACGATCAGCCCGACTGAGCTCCGTATATGCCACACTAATACCGTTTGCATTAGAACTGCATTAGGCTTCCATCCCACTGTACTGAGAGCGGCGATTCTCCACAACAGTTTTGAATACTTCAAACACTTCAAAACTGTCGGAACCCTTCCACATTCCCCGCCGTTCATCCACGACTATACAAGGCTGATCCAGACCAAGTAGCGCATACACCACGACCAAAGCACGTTTTAGCAGGATTATGACAATCGTGGACAATCGCCATGAGAAACAGGAATGTGTGAACGGGGCTTTAGGCTGCTGCCCCCAAATTCTTTAATCAACAATTGTGAGGAGGTGCTGGAGGATTCACTGACTTTAGCCATGATCATAACATTAGGATTCTTGGCAAAAGATAATTATAGAGCTGCACATTGTGTTGCACTCCTTCTGTCATATGTGGCGTTGAGCCTGAGTGTGCTGGATAAACAAAATAATAGTTTTTGTGAGTAGTGAATTACATAAAAGTAGTTTTCTTTTCGTGTCTGAAACATGAGTGCACTTCCCCTGGTGACTGAGCTCAAGTTGTTCTTTCCCAAGGAACAGTCTCAGGTCTCTGTGATGAGGAAGCTTGGCTGCAGTCAGTTTTGTCTGTTAATACATCCTGGACCTGGACGTGAGGCACTGTATAACTTGGGGTAATTTAAGGTAAAACCTGATCTGTTTTATCTCCGTCTAAATGCATCTTCACACAGTGCTTTCATTCTAAAAAGGTTGCTGGGTTAGTTATTTAGGAACTGGTGTGACTTTCAAAGTTACTGAGCACTTTCCCCAACTCCTCTACATTTAATTAGCATATTAAACACGGAATTAATAGAATAAAACAACAAATGAAATTGTGAAGGCAGAGTCACAAGCTGATTCTTCAACTTCAGGGTCTTTATTTGCACTTGTCAGACCAGACTGAAATCACCTTTCCAATAGATCCAGATGCATTTAACTAGAAATCACTCGGAGAGTACAAACCTCCACTAAGGTACCTCACATGTTGCTGTTACATCAATAAGCAATAGTTCATGATAAAATTACTACCATAATATGATGACCCTAAAATCCGCACTTAGCTTTCAGAATCATGTTGATATCATTAGTTAGACAGCTACTGATCAAAAACAAACATTAGCTAATGGCAGTTTTCTGTATCATCACCAAAATCTGTTCATTTTTAAACTGTGCCATTACCAAAATCTTCTGAAAGTCTGCCCAGTGGTTTTTGTGTGATCTGTGTAAAGAAACATACTCTGGCAAAAACAGAACCTCTTTGACTACATAAGGGTAAAGTTGAAAGTCATTGTTCAGTCAAAAAATCTAAACTTGATAAATTTCTGTATTAAAAAATATTATTTTGCACTGATGTCTGCTTATGACAAAATAAAATGTTTAGATTTATGTTTGAGTCTGATGCCGTTGATTTAAACTAGCCCCACATTTATAGCTAATTCCCAAGAATTCCTTTGTTTTCCATGAAAAGTTTACATTTTGGAATATTTCCAAGATTCTCCAGCTTAACTTTTAATGGAAAGTGTCTGGAAAGTTTCCTTGAAAATATTTCCAGCCCTTTCCAACCCCAACAACACATCTAGTGATTCCCCGGCCATGATCTTGTGTTGATGCCACATCTGTGCTGTAAAACCTGAAATAGTTTCTTACTCGATGATTAAGGATCTTCTCAGAGCTCTTATTTTAAAAGGAGGACAGAAGATCAATAACAGAGGAGGAGAATCCAAGGAGCTACAACTGAGGATACACAGGTGCCTCCTCCTCTGAAAAATCTTAACTTACAGACCTACTGATCGGATGTTGCAGTGAAAAAGTCGTTAATGAAACATTAAATCATCAGCAGAGATTAATTATGGAGGATAAATGAACCTCCAAACAGATGCAAAGAGGATCACTGAGATGAATAAACATCTTCTAACAAAGTGTTGGTATCTGATAAAACAAAAATAATGCTTGACAAAAAAAATCATTTATGTAACATATGATGTAGATAGCTAAAATATTTTTAAATTGTTCCCTGAATCACTGAAGTACTTTAAATTCAGCTATATATATCAAACAACCACAATTTAACAAGTAATTTAGTGGAAATATTTTAATTGCATTGTCAGCTTATTTTACAATGATTTTAAATGAAGTTTAGGACAGGCAGTTTGTTTTCATTCAGAAACACTTCAGACATGTAATCATTTCAATAAAGTTTCATAGGAAGATAGCCATTAACTAATGTAAAATATTCATGAAATTTATAATAGACAATATCCAGTGTTGCAGATACATCCTTAAAACAACTGTGCTCATTACTTACTAAAGATAAAGTGTGTAAATATTATTGATGGAATCAGTGGACACAAACACAAATCACTGGTTCAAGGTTTTTCAAATTATGAACCATTTTACACTGAACAGAGAAATTCATAGAAAATAATCAAGTAACTTTTACATACCAAACAAAATAAAATCTGCATTTTACTATAATTGATCAAGCTCTTGTTTTTACAGACTGTTGGATCAGCCGTCATTGTTCTCAATAACAACATCACTTCACATGGCTCTTCAAATACAAGGACGTCTCATGTCTCCTAAGGTGTCTCCTCCGTCCTCTCACAGCCTCATTTTCTTGCATCTCTGGTGGGAGGGACTGAGATGCAGGGAAGAGATGAAGGTGGAGGAGACAAGGATGCAATCTGAGGAAACTGAGATGCAGCCAGGGAGAGAGCACAGGTCTCACACTCAGAGACACTCATAACAGAGAGAATTTTTTATTTTATTCTGTCCAAAATCAGTGGAAAATTTCCCAAAAAAGGAGGAGAAAAAGAAGAAACAATATTTATACAGCTCCACTTTTGAAAGTGTGCTTTTTACACTTAGGGACTCTCTATGGCAGGCATCCTCATCTACATTTAAGGGTTAGTTTGTTGCCTGGCAAATATAGATGGTGAGAGGGATTTTATGAGCTGTGAAACAATTTTAAAATGTTGCTTTAACTAGTGTATTATCGGTTACATATTTTTTTTTCCTCCAAATTTTACTTTTTTCGCATGTGTAGAAAGGTTTTAATTTAAATAAAGCATAAAAAGTGCACTCGTGCTCTGAAAAACTATTATTTACATTGATTATAATCAGAGTCAGAGAACAATATCCCATTCAGTGACATCAAAATGTATGCTCATGTCTATATAAAACAGACAAAAAAAAAAAACTCGGAGAGCGCAGACCTCTGCCAGCACCACAGTCCCCAGCGATATTGTCATTTTGACCATAAATATTACTCCTACCTTTATTTCATCTAAATATTTAGATTCCTTGACAATTAAAACATACTATTAGCAACTGGATTCATAATGATATCTATTTTAGTTCAGTAGTTATTCACAGAAATCACATTTTTCGCCATGGCGGCCAGACGCTGATCCAGATCAACACCAAAATCGAATCAGTTCTTCCTTTTCCCATGCTGAACATTTCCTGAAAATTTCATCCAAATCCATCCATTACTTTTTGAGTTACTTTGTTCACAGACGGACGGACGGACGGACAGACGGACAGACAAACTCTCCCGAAAACATAACCTCCTTGGCGGAGGTAAAAACTAGAAGTTTTCTGAAAGCACAAACACCAGGGCATTTCCAACGCTGATGTGAGTTATTATCTGGATTGTGGAAATATTTTTTGATCCACATCCAGATTCAGATCACCACCAAAGTCAAATCACATCTTCCTTGTGCCATGACTAGTATTCCCTGAAAAAGTCATCAAAATACTTTACATTTATAAGATATTGAGTTGTCCTGTTTACAAACTAACAAATACCAACAAAAGCCTCAGAATCATCTTCTATAACAAATAAAAGCATACAAGGTTTGTTTGTTTTAATGCTAAAATAAAGGTGAATGCTCTTGAAGTAGGAAACACGGTTGAACACAGTACAGACTGTCGAGTGTACCTGCACCCTAATATGACTCTGTGTCTGAGGGCTCTGGCAGGTCTTTCAGGAATTCATCTATTTCTCTACCAATCATGCCTCTATTTCTAAACTTCTCAAGAACTTTGATGCTGCTATTACGTGAGTAGGATTTTACTGGTATTGCTGCTGCTTTCATGTGGTATTTTAATGATCCTTCTCGATCCATTCTGTTAAAATTTAAATACTTTGCATATTGGAAGAGAAGTTCCTGTTTGTCTGCAGGCTCCAGATCAGTCTGAAGCAATTTTTGAAACATTCGCTCAGCTTTAGCCTTGTGTGACTGATTGGGAGACTTTGCACAGATAGTTGCAAGGTCAATTTCCCTAATTAATGTGGGAGATATAGATAGAGAGAGCACCTCTTCATGGAGACTTATTGCTCTGTTGATCATCTCCTGCTCTGGGAGACTATTTATGGGGGAAAGAATTCTCCATCTGTAGCAGTTAGCAGCTATGGATTTCAGATAACGCACATTGGGATGTTCTTCCAGAGCTCTCTCTGCAAGTTCAATGGCCTCATCATAGCTCAGGTGTTTCGAATAAAGGTTGAGTAATTGTCTTGCACCACTGAAGTCACAGCTCAGAGCTCTCAGATTGTTTTTGGCCAACTCACGGACATCATCTTTAATATCTGTGCCTGTCATAGCGAGTTGCTTTAGGTAAAGGGCGTCAAGGAACAAGTTCTCTGGATCCCGTTCCTTTGCTTGGCTCATTTTCTCCAACAGATCAGGGTCTGGCTCTTTGTAGTTTTGTGTAAGCGCCAACCCAGTCACATAGCTGGTGTTCCACTCCACCATTTCAGGCTTCATCATGGCAGCTTTCTTGTAGTAATCAGAAACAACCTTTTTGTCTTCCATTGAGTGCATCAGGGCCCAAGCTTTTTCAGCATACACCTCAGCATGGAGCTCGTCCTGGGATGGAGGTGGGTGTCTTTCCATCAGGGCCTCCAGCCTTGAGAGGTAACTCTGACTCTGTTCATGTTCTCCCAGGAGGTGGTGCAGCCAGGCCAGGTTCCCGTAGTTCACCACCAACCAGGTACCCTCATCCTCTCCTCTCAGCTGTTTGAAGGCCTCGGCAGCCTTCTGGAACAATCTCTTTGCTTCATCATTCATTCCCAGTTTGTGCTGAATGTAACCCCACAGGTTGTAAGTGTGGCCCAGCCATTTGTTTCCCTCCACAGCACTTTTGTCCTCCATCTTGTCCCTCAGAAGTAGTAGTTTTGCCCTTCTGTGGATCAGACCCCAGGTGAAGTGGCACTCCAGGGACTCCAGTGTGGTTTGACTCTGAGCAGCACTGTAAGAGATTAAAAATAAGATATATATTTTAAATAGCAAGTCATTATCCACGGCAACATGTCGTATCAGCAGGTCAGTAACTTAAACTCATCAGAAGCAACACTCATAATAGCCACAGCCTGTTTATCCTGAAATGCAGCGAGGTTTAATGATACTTTTGGTTATTATCCATCAGAGAGAATCTTTCTACTTTCTACTAATCAGTAAATCCACCCTTCCTGCGTATTAAAACCTGTATGTTGCCTCTGTGATGGTGACAGCCGATCATAATGTTTTATTTTGTCTCAGTGGAAAACATTAACGTGCATCGCTCTAGCATATTGTGCTGAGACCTCACCTTTGTATTAGAAACTTTATTAACTTTATAAACTGTCATGAAAATAGTCAGCAAAATTAACACTGCTCTCTGCTGAAGTTAAGTCAAGCTACATGACAAACACATTCTGTTTCCCATAACTTCTTCACAATAAAATTCTTTATGCCATAGTTTGTTGGAGGGATTTTAATATGAAACAGCTTAACAGGAAACAGGAGCATTTACAGCAGCATTTTTAAGAAAATAGTTTTTGACAAGATTACAGAGCCTGATAACTCATCACAGCACAGGCAGTGATTAATCTGAGAGCTTGTTTGAGTTTTTATTAATATTATGTAAAGCTGAATTATTTCTTTATCAATTTTAAGAGTTACTCTAGCCCCATTGTAGCATCAAACATAAAAAAAAACTTTGATTTTACTTTATTTAAAAGTCTTTTCTTCTAAAGGTCCCTCATCTTGGTGTGTTTGCCTGTTAACATCGTGTCTTGATAACTATTTGATTTAATTTGAAGAAAAACAAAAACATTTGCCTCAGTAGAGCATCAGAAGCAGCTCTGTCTCCCTCCTCTTTGGAAACGCTCTGATCTGAGGGGGTGGGGATTCTATTGAAGGCTATGACAATGAGCTCTGAAGAGGAGGAGGGGTTACAGGCTGCTTAGCAGACTTTCTGAATAGTCTTGGCATATGTCCGTGGTGAACAGAAAACACACGTTGGTGGAGGCTTAAAAGCTTTTACGTAATAAACCCCAGAGAGTAAAAGAATGAGCCTTTCCAGGGCATTTTCTTTAAAGAGGCACAAAACATTTTTCTGAACAGCAAGTTCGGCTTCCTAGAGCATAAAAGGTGTGATCTGCTCCCTAGATCAATTAAACATTAGAACAGAAGGAAAATGACTTAGAAAGACTTGGGAGGGTCAGATTTATCATGCCTAGTTGTATTAATCGTCACAAGGGTTTGTCACTGGCATTGGAAGGTGATAACTTTGCTTTCACTTTTTCATTGGGAATTATGGAAAATGAAAAGTCTATTGCCAGTTGAAGAATTACTCATGATATTTGGTTGTCCTGCAACCTTTTTGGGAGTAAATATATCACTGTTTGATCTTAAGTCACAAAATAGAACAGTACAAAAATCTGAACTAGAAATTCTCAAGAAGCACAAACCTCCACCAAGGCATTTCTGACACTGACAGCTGACTTATTATGAAAAATCTGAAAAGCTGTCCTACTGGGCCATGTCAAGAAATATTCCTAAAAGTCCTGGATTTATTAACTGATATAATTAATACGCCACAGGTTTGGAATTGGATCATCTATCTGTCTACTAATTTCATCATCATGCATCATAAATACTCTCCCTGATATAAGGCACTCAGATCATCTTAAAAAAAAGGCTTAATGAGTAAGGTTAATAATCCAAAAGCAGAGACAAACTCACCTCATCCTGCTGTTTCTGCCACTTGGTGTTTCTCAGAAGATTCCTTTGGTTGGTTGATCGTTGTCTCTGATGTTCTTTGGTTTCAGTGCAGCAGCTTATATACTCTAAAGTCAAAGTAATCTCAGAGGTGTGACATTTTATTATCATGGCTCCACCTTTCTTTATCAGTCTGATATCTGAGTTTTCCTTCTTGGGAACAGAAACAAAGATACATTCATTTCTGTGAAATTTATTTGAAGACTACTAATATGATTTGGAAATGTAAGTGAAAACGACAAATTTCTGATCGAAAACTCTAATAATAAAAGACAAATTACATTTATTTGTAGAGAAGGATTCATACACAAACAATCAATAGAGCTATTCAATTCACAGAGATTAATAACAAAAAAGTCTTATTATTGCAGTTGCTGCATTTTTTGTTCTGTACATCTTCTCAGTGTCACATAATCAATATAAAAATATCTGTAAAATTTTTAATAACAAAGCTTATTTGTCTTTTCCATCTTTCTTTTAAATAATATGCCTATCAGTTTACCTGAAACCAAACTCAAAGTTTAAAAGTCAAAGATGGGGCATCATGAGAGTAAAGCTCAAATATTTAGAAGAGGAAAAGCAAAAGTTTGTGCTTTAAAATCGAATAGAATTTTCTTTTCTTGCAATTTAAGTACTTTCAAAACTCAAAAACACCAACTTTGGTGTATAATAAACAGTCAGCTTTATGGTATCAAAAGAAGTTCAATGTTTACTTCTTTTTTGAGTTCCATCAATGAGTTGTTGATATTTGCTTTAGATATTTAATCACGTACCTGAAGTCTGACTGTCTTTGCATCTTTTCGTTTGCTTTGTAAATAAATTACTTATAACACCTTTAATATTTAGAACAGTTTTCAAAGCCAGACATTTATCATTTCTGTATCAAGTAGTTGATTATTTTTATTTCTTGCTGCCCCTTTTCTATTTGTTGTTTTTCTGTTTTTTGTTGATTTAATTCATTTATTTTATTTTAATTTTGTTATTGTTGTTCTACTGTATGAGATTTTGTTTTCATTCGGTGAAATTCCCCACCTGTCCTTTTAAAAAAACACACTGTCATATCAATGCTGATGGTAATGGAGTTACTTCCTAGACACTGTTCATATTTACAAAAAAATGAAACCCAGCATTAAGTGCTTATCTATCCATGAAGAGGCAGGTGAGTCACAGCAGAGTCTAGGGTTAAACTCCATCTTCCTGTCTTTATTCAGTCCATAAAACTCTTTAACATGCAATCTGTGGTATCAATTCAGAGTTGAGCTAATCCTGTCATAGACTTTTATAGACAAAAAAAAAAAAAAATTAAACCCCAAGGTGTTTATATAGTTAAGCAACAACTAATGAATGGGTTATGTTGACTCTTAATGCAAATGTTGGATTGATTTGTTTGTAAAGATTATAAACATATAGCTATTTGTCATATTTTATCAGGCATTTGTATTAAAAAAAAGGGTAGCAGTGCAATAAGGTACAATAGCATGCAATAAAGTGGTTGTTAGTATGATTTGATGAAGGTAAACTTAGATATTGACTTGGTTTAGTTTTAGTCCTTTGGCAAAAATAGTCTGAAGATCTCTCTTCTGACCTTCTTCATCTGTAAAAACGTATACGTTGTTTTTTTTGTAAGATTTCCCTTAAAGGAGACATATCATGCTGATGCATGATTTAATACTTACATATAATATAATAAATTTGAAAACAAGACCTTACACCCCCTTAATTTTCAAAAAATGAGAAATTGTATTTTTTCTGATATCCTAGAACGAGATTTGATGCCTCTGAAAATAGGTCATTGCAAGATGTCCGCAAGATTTAAATCGTCGTGACGACACGAGGTACCTTTCTTTTTATTGGCGTAATCTGATAAAACACTTCCTCCTCTGTGATGTCCGTTAGCCACAAAACCGTCACCGAGGAACACATCCACCAGCAGCAGTATATAGATCCCTTGCTCACAGTCACTCATTACCAGCTCTGGCCTGTAGGGGGACTCAATACGCGGTCGCTGCTTTGAGCCTGCTGGAAAATACAGTAGAAGAAGACGGACAGACTGGCTCAACCCTCTCGGCAGCTCTGACAGAACTGACCAATCAGAGCACAAAGGGCTGTGACGTTGCAAGGTAACTGTAGGTCAACCTGATATTCGAGCGTTTCAACGAGAGCTTGATAATGGCCTAAAATGAGGATTTTGAGAACCCAATTGTGGGGCAATGAATGAACTAAATGACTTGCACTGAGGGCAGAAATGCTTTGCAGGCATCCTAGTCTGGCATAGTGAAAAAGAGAAACAAGCATGATATGTCTCCTTTAATGGAAACCACCGCCATTTTGTGTCTTGTCAGTGTATGTGCTCTCATGATGATAGCAAAGTGATTAGTCTGAACCTTCACTTTCAATCTGTGTTTCTAATTTGTGATTAAAATGAATGTATTCACAGTTAGATGCACTCATTTATCTGCGTCTTAATGCAAATCACACAGCAGCAGCCCGAGTCATTACTAAGTCGAGACGACTTGCTGGGCATCAGAATGGAGAAGTGACTGGAGTGACTTTGAACATAGCATGGTTGATGGTGGCTGACTGGTCTGTGTGTTTTAGGACTGCTGCTCTACTGGAATTTTCACATTAGCATGTCTAGAACTTACAGGTATGGTTTGGAAAAGAGAAAATATCCAGTGACTGCCATTCTCTGGGAAAACATGCCATGTGGAAGTTGAAGATGGATTGCGATGACAGCAACTCAGAAACCTCGTTACAATCAAGGTATCCAGAAGGCTATTCTGATAGCCTATATGGTACCACTCCTGTAATCTAAGAACAGGAGACTGAAGCTACATTTCAGATGGTGGAGTCTGAAAGCATGATGAAAGCTTGGATCCACCCTGCCTTATACTGTATCAGCAGTTCTGCTGCTGGTAGTGTTGTTATGGTGTGGGCGATACTTTCTTGGGACACCTTGGATCCCTAAGTCCTGACTGACTCATGGTTTAAACCTACAGCCTACATGAGTATTTAAGATTTTAAATGTACCCCCTATGATTGTTACAGCCTATTCATACTGTTTTGTTTGAGCTTTGTCTTAAAACACTTCTTGAAAATATTAAGGATCAGTGAAAAAACAGAATAAATGAAAAATCAAACTTCATATTTTACTTTGTGGCATTTTCACAATTTTCAGTGTTCATATTTTCTGGATTACATTATCAGTTCTTATTCATCTCTAATCTTTTAACACTGTCACAAAAGAAAATATTTGCAGATAATACATCAGTTTTACCATTTAACTTGTTTTTAATATTTTATTGCCATTTAGAAATTCAGATTTGAAGCAAAATGCTTAGTAAAACCTTATTCATTTTAACAAATGTTCAAAATGCCCCCTTCCCTATAAAATATTTATAATGCGAGTTAAGTGCAAAGATGTCTGAATAACATGGTAGCTCTGAAAACTTTGACAGTTTAATTTATTTGGAAAGAGTAAAGCAATCTTAAGACACCTTTAACATAAACAAACAAAAATATATTAAATTCATGTTCAAAAAACACACTGATATATTACTTAGACTCCTGTCAGTCACAGGCCCCAAGAATCTTCCAATTTTTCCCACCTTTAGGCCCCCCTGCGTGCACTACTAAAATGAGACAGCATTGAGAAAGCCATTTTAAATCATTTATTCAGCAGAAAAAAGAACAAAGTAAGCAATTTGGTCCAACAGTTTTTCTTTTTTTTCCTTTTTACAAAAAAAGCCAACAACAGAAGCAAAGTTTTTGATTATAATTGCCAGCTCTCTAAATAATATATACAAAATTAAAATTCCCTTTTCACCTTTTATTGATTTGATAAAATGTACTTCGACAGGGCTTTCCAAAGACGTGGACTAGACAGCCAGGAGTCCAGCAATCTCCCCACATAACACTTCATACGCAATCAGTAAGGAACGGATGAAAATGCAGAAATGCACACTTAATGCAATTTCTCCAATGGGAAATGTAAATGGAAAGTAAACGTCATTAGGAAACAAAGTGTTGTGGGGATGACAAATTTCTGTAGGTTGACCTGGAAGTCAGCATCACGCTGGTTCCCTCAACCACAAGCCTGTGGGATTTTCACTGTGTTCTTGAATCATTGCTGATAATAATGTATATAGTACACAAAACATTTATCAAACTTGTACGTTTTGTTCTTAAAATTCTTCACGAATGAACTTAACTTCCTTGTTTTTTAAAGTTATTGATGTATTATGGAACTGCAACGTGGGGATTTGACTCAGAGGCAGCTAACGCACTTGTGTGTAATATGATGTTGTGACCTCTGCTTGAGAATTTCCTCTTAATCCAACAACCACATCAAGTTGGAGCTAATGGCTGTGACTTCTGTGTATTATTGTAATTGTTTATCAAAAAACAATCAGAAATAACTGCATTAGGATCCACGGCCAATTTTGTAGTACTTGTTCGAAGTTCATTAGCAATCAGACTTTAAAGCCCAATGACTTTTTAATATTCAAAAACAGGGCTACATTAGATATCTTTTATGATGAAAATAAACTGTTCAAATCTCATTTGCATGTATTCATCATGGAGCTCAATTCAGGCATTATTTTTAAAGATATTTTAAGATCCCATAGACTTAGGACATGAGAACAGAAAATGTAATGAAGAAATTCATCAAAGTATCCATCCATGAAGAATGAGAATTAGGTTGGTAACAGAGAAAAGTAGTTAGCTGTCGCTGAGTGAGTTTAGGTTAGTTTGGTTGCCTGGCAGCTGGCACTTTTGGAAAGCCCTGCTACAGTGATGTAAAATATAGCACAGATACCTGATAGACATTAAAAAAGCAACACTACACTTTTGCATGGTCCTGGTTGCTCCAAAAGTTGCACAGTTCCTTTGAGTCAGCACTTTGAATTACAGAACATCACATGTTGGTGCTAATTAGCGGATAAATCTCATTTCATCTGCCTCAAGTAATTCACAAAACAAACATTTTTCTTAAACTTGATCATATAAAAAATTCTGAAATTGTTGACAGATTGTCAGCAACTTTTGTCTTGTTTCTAGAAATAACGGAGCAGAGAAGACATTTTACACACAAAGGCAGCATAGAACTCAAAAAGCAGAATATGAACTATTTAAAACCATTTCTAAATTATTATTATTATTATTATTATTATTATTATTATTATTATTATTATATTTTGTATAAAACTATATATAATATATATTATAATTTCTGATAGATGATGAAATTATAGATAATATTTAGTAGACATTATAGATGGATATGTATCATAACTATACTTATATTATGTTTATGTTGTACATTTTAGCTTCCACAGCAGGTATATATAAGACTCAAGGGTCCAGTTCACATATTGTAAATATGAATGACACACATTTGTTATATACTCAAAGGTAAAACGTCAAAAATGAATGCTTTAAAATGACACATTTTTTGAGTTTTAAGAATTAAAGTGATAAAAAAAAAGAAGAAAAATCCTTCTTGCTTGAAGCTTCATGTCGCAGCACATAACAGTGACTCCTGCTTGTTTTTTTTTTTTTTTTGCTGTCACCTTTTTAAAGGCTAATTTTGGGCTTTTTTCACCCACATCTGTTACAGTAAAGCGTAGAATATGGTGGTGATTGCTTTTGACTCACTGACGGCCTCATCACTCGCCTACGCTCATCTCCCTGCCTGCTTTCTGCTTTACTTGGGGCTAATTTGGCTTTAAATTCACGTCTAAAGCTAAAAAACTGAAAATTCATAAACTTTTGTAAAAGCTCAGAAACTGCCAGGTAATGTGTCACGCAATAGCAGAGAACAACCTGGACTGGAGGAGGACCATCGTTCTGCTGGTGATGTTTTTAGTGACATGCGTGTGATGTTCCCTCAAGGAGGCAAAAAGTGTTGAGCGCTGATGTATCAGCTTGGCCTCAGTCTGATTTGGATATCCCATGGAAACAAGCATAAACATTTTAAGGTCACTTATTAGACTCCATACTCTGATCCTAGATGTCCTTGGCACCACATGTTCGCGAAGATTCGGTCCAAAAATCTCTCAGATGCAGGATTTTTGGTGTGCCTATAAGCCCCTCAGTCCTGCTCACAGTTTCAGAGTTAATCATAAACTGTGCCTGATAAGGAAGTGGGTGCAGCTTCAGGTTGTCAGTCGCTGTGGCTGCTCGGACATGTCTAGACATATTAACCCACTGAAGCCGGCTGTTAGCTTTGAAAGCAGTTTGCAGGTTAACTTTCTTCTAACATAAATACAATAACTGTACTTGTAGATTTTATTTGTCAATCTTGATTAAAACGTTTTTCAAAATCAAAAGGCACAAATTTTGATAGAAAATATATAGAAGGTAGAAAAGTCTACAGTGAAGCTGCTTAAATGCTTTTCTTACAGGAGTTTGAGCATTTATTTTATGTTTCATTTAGATAATTTCAAAATTAAATCAGTTCATTTACTTGTTGTTAAGATGGGTCTTTAATGTTTGTCTGCTATTTGTATATGTAATTCCAGTCTGAATGAATATTTGGTCTATTGTCCCCAAACATTAAAAAGCAAAGTTACTGATTCTTCTTTCTATTGTACCTGCAGTTGTTTTAATGAATCCTGCTAGTTGTAGCTCAGCTTAAAAAGTCAAGTTCAAGTTTAAGGTAGAGTCCTTGTGGGTATGTGGAGGTTGCTTGGGTTGCATGTGTTTGCGTGTGAGTGGCTGTCTGTGTTAATTTGGGCTGGAAGGGCGGTTGGGATTTTCTATTTTACTCTGCATCCTCTTACTCTGATCTGCTTGTTTATGTTAATGTACAGCACTTTGTGCTACATTTTATGTTTGAAAAGTGCTTTATAAATAAAGTTTGATTGATTGATTGAAGTTAGCCTTTTAAATTAAAAACTCAATTTGCCATTGATTCAGTTGGATTCTTTTGGAACATCCGATCCGTGCTGAGGGGGATAACTAACCGCTAAAGACAACAATGTGGCAGATTTGACTATTGTTGCCAATATTTACAGCCAATATTATTATGCACTGTCAATCCTGTCAATTAACAGATGAGCTCTGTTATTTTCCTTATCTGTTTCGGAACGGGACTTCATCATTAAATCTCCATCTTCTCCCTGGGCTGCCTCCGCCTGTTCTTCCCTGAACTTCATGGCGCGCTTCTTCATACGCTTCCAGAAGCACAAACCAGCAGGGATGGCAGCTAGCAGGAAAATAGCAAGAACAAGACCAAGGACCAAATGCAGCTTGTCCGGACAGAAGTTCTTATGGAGGCACCACTTCACAGTGTTGTTCTCTAAAAAGAAGGAAAGAGAAGTAGGTTATGTCTCTTTTATATTCTTTAATATTCTTAATGAACTGACCTAAGTAAGGGTAATATCTGCCTTTGAATAATGCCAATGAGACTGATGTCTTTCAAGTGTCTTAGGATGGGAGTAAATTATAAATACTACCTAATTTTTCATGTTTCTGTATGAACCAGTGCTTAAAGGGTTAGTTCACGTTTTTTGAAGTGGGGTAGCAGAAGGCCCATGGCACTTATGTTTGCAGATCAAGGAACTTGTGAGCTTTGTCCTTGGGAAAAAAAGTCCGAGGGGTGGTAGCCAGTAGCTAGCAGTACATGGTGCCACCATAATTTACCCACTTTGAGGTTAAAACTACTTAAAAAAAATATGTTGGCTTGATTATACGGTACAATAATTAGATACCGAATTTCCCTGTGGACCGAATTTTCCCATAGGGATAATAAAGCATTTCTGATTCTGATAAGATTCTTTACACCGTTAACTTTTCCTTGACTTCCCTGTGTTTAGGACTTGAGCAGCTGGTCAGGTCGTCAGACGTAACAAGAAACTCTTACCTTACTAAAACTGGACGATTTTAACTCTTATAATGAAAACAAGTCATTAATTGGAGGTCTTATCTTTGTTTACCGGAGTGCAAAGAGGAAGAACCTTTGCAAAATGAGTCACAGGTAGAAAGAAGTATGTAGAGTTGAGGAGCAGGACAGATCACAACAAACCGGTTGTGAAAATGCATGAAGTGTGCGCCCAGACATACTCAGGGGTTGAGTGATGCCATGAGAGGGACTAGGGGTGTCCCAGTACAACTTTTTCACCACTGATATGATATTGCAGCCTTGAGTATTGACAGATACTAATATCAATCCAATACAATATCAGCAGGAATCATACATACTTTTTTTAACTTATATTGTAGTATGGACTGTAAGGAAAGGATTGATCAGGTCAGATTACTCAGAGAACAGCAGTCAGTAGTAGAAGGTATGAGAAAAACTGACCCATTTGTTATCGACCAATGGGTTCAATAAATTTTTACCTTAAACATAAGAATATAGTACAATTAAATAAAATAAATTAAAAATAAATTGAAAGACCCTGAAAAGTAACCTCAAGAAACCCAGTAAAAACAAAAACCTATATTATTAAATTGCAAAAAAAAAAAAAAAAAAAAACACAGTGTTTAACTAAAACATAAGCATAATCTACAACTAAATTCAATAAATAAAAAACAAATTAGAATGGACTGCTTGTATTGGAGTGCTTATATCAGATATTTTAAATACAGGCCGATATAATCCAATATTTGTTTTTTTGCTGGTAATGGACCAATATCGGATATCTATATGGGACCGGGACACCCATGAGAGGGACTCAATAGCACGACTACTCCTGAACCTCTCATCAGAGCTCTTTAAAAAGGATACACCAACATTTTCTTTGTTTTTGTGTTTTACCTCACTCTTGAGATCATAAAAAGCAGACACCATTCATTTGGCCATGCATGTGGTCAGTGGCGTTCCTAAGCAACTTGGCACCCTAGGCAGGATTTGTGGTAGTGCCCCCCCCCCCCCCCCCACGCGCGACCTCTTAGACCAATTATCAGACGGACCACAAAATATAATAACAGTTGCAGTGCAAAATGCATAATGTAGTAATTGTACCACAATAAACTATACAGCAGCCACATATGTCATAGAAAAATACAGGAAGAAAGTAGAATCTGCACACTGGGTACACTCCAAATATTTATTGCTGGTTCCTCATCATAGAAAAATACAAACACAATAAATCACAAATAGTAAAAAAATGTTAACTTGGAATAGTGCAAATAATTAGTGCAATAATAAACAGGGCCATAAACAAAATACCCATAACAACCTCAATCTAGCCCACAACATCTAGCCAACAACAACAAAATGGCTCAAAAACCAGCAGCATTGTCAAGGAAACAAGTGGCATATATCATCCGATGAATAATGTAAAAGTGTTGCTGACAAAGAGTAAGCTACAGGACTAGAACTCATTGATTCATCAAACTCATGATCTATATATTTATCCTCCAAGACAAGCTTTCAATATCATTCTGAGGCCAAACTTAAACAATTAAAAAGTAATGTTAATCAACTACTGTGTTTACCTCTTACCTTCACCGTTGTCATCTACATCCTCCTCTGAGTAACCGCTATGACTGAGAAAGTTTGGACCAAACTATTTTGAAGGGAGGGGGGTTGTGATCTTCAACAACTGAAATTGTCAGACAGTGTGTTTTTAAGAAGCGTTACTGGTATTGTACCGTCAAAACACGTTACTGTACTACTAGAAAAATGTTATTTAAACAAGATTTTTTGGGGGGACAACTTTATGGAAGGGGGGGACACGTCCCCTGCGTCCCCCCCTGGATTAGCGCCCATGCTACTTTCTAGTGCAGGAGTCGGCAATTAAGTTTGGCCTGGGGCCAAAATTTTTCTGAGCAACTGAATGGTGGGCCAAAACATCACATCAATCAGAAACATGTTTTCTTTCTTTCTTTCTCTCTCTCTCTCCCTCTCTCTCTCTCTCTTTTTTTTCCAAAAAAAAAGTTTTCCCCTCATCTATAGGCTACTTGTATATCCTGTGAATACAAAATGTAGTCTTATTTAAGGAAGTGTTTGTTTTAAATAAAGTAACTTTATTTCTCAGACTATTAGTGTGTTATTACTGCTTTAGCTCCACTGTGGCTGCGTTATAAAACTGCTTATAACAGTAAGTTGGTGATGACAAAGCTGCTGTCTCTAATCAGTGAATTGTTTGCAGACTGTCTTTTAAGTCATCATAAATTTGCCATAGCCAACTATATTTTTTCCCCACACATTTAATAAAAATGTGAGTAATTCCACTTTGTAAATAAGTACTTCTTTGAGCCCAGCTAACGCATTTTTAATAAAGATTAAAAAAAAAAAAGATTTTCAGGATTGGGCTGGTTGTCAAGTGTTTTTATTGTGAAATGGCTTCCAACACTTGATAAAGGAAGGACTGAACCAGACTTCAGGTTTTTGCTCAATCCCTTTTTTATTTTTCATCAGGAATCAAGCAGGAGAAAAAACCTACAATCACAAAACAAATCAATATTAAATATTTCAGCAATTTTGCTTTACAAATTATTAAATATTGTTCATTTTTGAACGATTTGTTTGAAAAAACATTTACTTTTTATTTTAGCCAGGATTTTACACTGATTTTAAACCTAAAACATCAACCTTATTTAAAGCTTTTAACAATAAACAATTTTTTAACTAATATGAAATATTTTTTTAAGTACCATGACATCAAGTTATTAAACCAGATTTGATAGGTTTTAATACTTCTATTTAACAGAAACTATTTTGTACATTGAATATTTCCAATTGCATTTAACTAAAGCAAAATTCGATATTTTAAATCAATATTTTTTTAAATTTGATTAACTCAGAAGAAACCAAACTTTAACCTTCTAAAAAAAAACACATTGAGATCACAAAACCCAATGCCAGAAATCCAACTCAAAAGTTCCCTTTTCAGCAGAGAAACCTGAGAGATGGCTTTCTACTGGTAGCCCTTTATGGTTTGAAACGTCCTCTTTCCATGCGCTTCCAAACTTTTGCATCCTCTGCTTCGCTCCTCAAGCCAAATGACTGATAGGCTACTCGGCATCTATTGTCTCTAGAACTCGGCACATGCTGCTGATTTCACAAACTCTATTCACCTGTGCTGCAGGTGAGCGTGCAGCCGAGGAGTGGGCAGCAGTTGAGGAGCGTGCAGTTGTGGAGCGCGCCGTTGAGCAGCGCACTTCCAGACGAACGAACACAAGCCACCGCGCTGCGGCCGCCGGCCTTCTTTTGTCAGCTGCGCGGCTGTGATGTTCGTGATCGCGGTGGCTTGTGTTTAAAAAAATAAATAAAATTGGAGTTTGTGAAATCAGCAGCGTGTGCCGAGTTCTAGAGACAATAGATGCCGAGTATCAGTCATTTGGCTTGTGAGGAGCGAAGCAGAGGACGCAATTATTATTATTATTTTTTTTAATTTTGTGTTTTAAAAAAAAAATTCTCCACTCCTTCTCCTTCTGCTTGCTGGCGCCCCTAGCATCCGCCTAATCCGCCTAATGACAGGAGCGCCCCTGCATGTGGTAACAAGAAAGAGACGGGCAGACCTAGCCCACCGCAAATTAGCTTAGCTCCATCACTGGGAATCAGTGGGTAGTGTTAGCCTGCCTCTGCCTACAGCAGGTAAACTCTTCGGCTACTCTAAATAGTCCTGTGTGCTTGTTGTGACATGTTTCATGTGTAACCCCATTATGTTGGCACATGTACCCTGTAATTTAGTTGAATTTGTATTTCTTTCGAAAATTACATTAAGTGCTATTCTCTAGTCTAAAATTAGATAAGGTAACATAGTGTGGTCAAAAAAGAGAAAGTCACAACAAGCACACAAGATCATGCACACAGGAATGTGTAGAGTTGCTGAAGACTATCTGATGAAAGGGGGGAATCCTGATGTCCATATTAAAAAAAACCAAGACAAATTTAGCAGTTTTATATCTGTTTGTGCTCCAGCGTAAGCTACCTGATCCCACTGCAGCCCTCTGACCTGATCTAATGAGAGGAGTTGCTGGTGGAGGGATACGTGGTCCTCCATTGCAAAATAGTTCTAAAAAAGGGACTTAGGCAAGGAGAAGTTTATGCTGTTAAGAATCTGACTGTGTCGTTATTTTCCCCAAAGTGTTAACCTATACATGTGTTAATTGTGAGGTTTTCAGTTGCACAATATACTGCTATGTACTGGCTAGTGACCCAAAAGACCTCAACAGGGTGTAAACCTTTTAAACGATCAGAGATGTAATGAGGTGTAAATCCATTTAAATATTTAAAAACGGCAGTAGCAACACAACATTTTAGTATGATGAGATGAAGAATCAAAAAGTCTGTGCCAAGATTAGGAATGCATCATTCATTTGATTTTATACTTTTTTTAAGACATTTTACATGTTTGAAGGTGGGACTTTCCTGCCTCTGTTAAAGAGTTATTGATCTCTAAGACAGTTTACCAGATGTATTATATATTGAAGGAGGAAATGTTATTCTTATTTTGGCCATTTATCTTCTGATAAATAACCCCAATGACCCATTTGATTTGAGAGGAAGGAACCACAAGTGCTAAAATGACTAAAAGCTCTTTGTTATACCACTCCATAGAGTACACGCAAGTCTTCCTGTGATTTAGCAGCTGCCCTGTCAAACTGGTTTTAAATAGACCACAAGTGATGATGTGAAATCAGTGAATGTGCTTGGGAAACAGATGCTGACTCACCCTGGGGGTTGTGAGGTTCCTCCACAATGGGAAGGCTGCAGTTGACTGTGGAAGGAAAAACACCAAAGAAATGTTTTAATCCTTAATAAAATTTATATGCCAAGAGACATAATTAATCTATTATAAGAAAGCCAAAGCTCAGACTGACACTTAATGTAATGGTTAAAACTCCTTGACCATGAAAAACGTCATATTTAACAGAGTTTTTTTGGTCTATTTTTTGTTCAGATGTATCATATAACTTATTCTTAAATCTGTCCATACATCAACAAGGCCAATCATATATATATATATATATATATAAGTATAAAAATAATAAACAACATTTATTCATTCATTCATTTTCTATAAAACCGGAGAGAACCCACACATGTGAATCAAACCAGGAACCTGCTTGCTGTGAAGCACACGCACTACCGTAGATAGATAGATAGATAGATAGATAGATGGATAGATAGATAGATAGATAGATAGATAGATAGATAGATAGATAGATAGATAGATAGATAGATAGATAGATAGATAGATAGATAGATAGATAGATAGATAGATAGATAGATAGATAGATAGATAGAAATAAGTGTTTCTTAAGAATAATCAAGAAAAATCACACCATAATGACCATTAACACAACACAAAAACTAAATCATATTTAGGATGTAGTTAACACTAAGCAACACTACCTTGGCAGATTACTTCCTCTCGTATCTGCAGAGAAAGAAGACACACAGAGAAAGAAGAAAGGAATTGTTCAATTTGGTTTGGAGTTGGAATAATTTTATTTCATTTGTTCTCTTGGATAGAGTTCTGGGGAATCCCCTTAGAGATTACATATTCCCTTTTATCCCATTCTAAGTTATCATATGCGTCATATTTCTCTTCCTGTTTTTTTGTTTACTTACTTTTGAACACTGATACTGGAAGCGCAGGTACTCCTGGCATGTCTTCGTTTTTATTGTTACATTTGTGACTTCCTCTACCACTTCCTCGTGCATCTTGGAGCCCCGAGCCAAAGCCATGCCCTGAAAAATAAACACAAAAGGACAAGTTTGACAGTTTTTCATCTATCCCGGACAACATATTTTACAGCTTTCAGTTCCAAACATTTAATTTCTTTACGTAGGAGATAAAAGTGTTGAAATTGATTACTCACTACTCTTGGCAAACAAACACTAAGAAATGTGTCTGTCTTAACTTTTATATAACAAGGACTTTTATGTCTCCCTCTTATTAGAAAATAAAAGTTACAAAATCTTTCAGTTTATTCTGGGCTCCTTGTGAGAGCACTTCTTTGGAAGCGATAACAAATTTACCATATTTATGTGCGACACCTTATTCAGCAGATTAACATAAAACTTAAAACAATCAAAGAAGATGATCCACACTCAGTGGCATCATTATTAGGTACACAAGTTCAACTGCTTTTCAACACAAATGGATAAATAGCCAGTCACACAGCTGTAACTTGACGCATTTGGGCATGTAGACATGGTCAAGACAACAGACTGGGCATCCAGAAACTGATGATCTAGTGGGATATTAATACATAATCATCTTCGGAGTTCACGGAGAATGGTCTGAAAAGGATGAAAGAGTTAATTGTAAAGATGGTAACCAACATTTAGATGTTAGGTTCAGAACATGGCATAAAAGTCATAAAGTAATGGATCCATCCTGCCTCATATCAATGTTCAGGCTGGCAATGGTGTGGGAGATCATTTCTTTGCACACTTCAGGCAATTCCTAATGGCTACTTCCAGCAGAATAACGCTCCATGTACCAAAGCTCAAATCGTCTCAAACTGGTTCCTTGAACAGTTCACTGTACTCCAGGGGCCTCCACAGTCAGATCTCAATCCAATAGAGCACCTATGGGGTGTGTTAGAACAGAAGACTCTTTAATGAATGTGTTGCTGACAAAACTTAAGTAACTGTGTGATGCTTGGGGAATTTCTCCAGCACCTTGTTAAATCTACACTGCAGAGAATTAAGGCGGTTTTGAAGGCAAAAGGGGTCCAGCCAGATGATTTGAGATGTACCTCACAAAGTGGCATGTTTAGTAGGAGCTACTGTATATATTTAGTGTGTTTAACAAGTTCTTTTTGGCAAATCAAAAGAAAGGACTGGTGCAAACAAGGTACTTGAGACTTGTTAAAAGTTGTAATGTTTCCAGACAGGTCATGGTTTTGACTCTATAAGGAAGACTTGTATGGTCCAGTTTTTTCTTTGGATTGGCCTAAGTGAAAAAGTTCAATTATCTATTCTTTAAACTCCTGTGGTCCTTTTTTGGAGAGTCTTGCCTCCTCCTCAATGAATGTGGAGGGGCTTAAGAACACGAGACCCCTATAAACAGACTGTTTAGCCTAATTATCACAGAGTGGTCTGGTTTGGTTCAGTTCAGTTCAGGACGATTTACAACAGTAAACCCTGATGTTATTTGAATTTTACTGCCAGGTGTACCTTCCCTTGAGGGTGGGGATGTGAGCTGGTGGAGGAGGGTTGCTTCAGCTATATGGTGATGTCACAGCAGCAAAATGCAATGAAACAGTCTGAAGAAGAGCTAGATTGTAAAAAAAGAATGGAGGACTTTATGGAGCATTGTTTGATGCAGATATTCTTTTTAACATGAAGTAGTATGTAGGGGTGTGCGATATGACGATATAAAATCGTTAAGGATTTTAACGTGGGGATGATCTCATAAAGCAGAAAGATTGTCAGATCGTCTGTGTGGGCGTAGAGACTTTGACTAGCCAATCATAGCACATTAAACAGTGCATGGTAGTATCTCCTGTTGGGTTATGTAGCGTGAAGCCATGGCAGAAAGAGAAAAGGAAATAAAAGCTTGAAGATGTCTGAACAAAAATCTGTTCTAAAGCAGCTGTATTATTCACTTCAGATTATAGACAATGCAGTTAGATAACATTTGTTTAGAATTGTTGCACTTTAAGAGATAATGTTGATATTGTTGTTCATTACCTTTTATGTTTACATTTATTGCACATTTTTTATAAAAATGGCACTATTTAAATTAAAACCTGTTCAGACAGGTTGCTTGGCTTTAATTGTCCTTTTTTTTCTTTTAGGGTTTTACATGTTTTATATATTAAACATAGGGAAAAAATGGTCAAACATGCAAATTAGCCTAGAAAAATCAAAGTAAAAAAGAATTGTGATAAAATCGTGATCGTGATTTTATTTCTAAAAAATCGTGCTATGATATTTTTGCCATATCGCCCACCCCTAGTAGTATGTATTTAATGTATTTAGTTGCTGCCACATGGCAATTGAAGATTTTTGTGAATTATCAACGGTAGGTATGGGAATTGAAAACCAATTCCAGTTGAAAACTTGCTTGTGGAATTGATATCATTAGTAATTTTGCTAATCAATTCCCTCACCAGTTCCCTTGTTAAAATAACAACTTTATGCTCTCATCAAAGCCAGTCAGCAGAGATGATAACAAAAAAGTCAAATATCATGTCACATGCTGGGAAGAAAGTGTCAAATATGTAGTTAAATTTTCAAGAGAATGTCACTTGGGAAAAAAACAGCTATGGGCAAACTTTTGCCAAATTGAATTAACCAGGAATTGGTCAGGAATTTGATAAAGAATCAAGTCAAGAAGCAAAATCATTAGTGCCATGGTATCAATAAAATATCATCAATTCTCAGCCCTGATTAACAGACTGAAGTGATTTTAGCTCCATTATTGAGGGTCCATTTGAAATGTTCGGCCCCCCAGCCCCCCTGATGCATTCCGCAGCCAAGACAATTTGAACCACACTGCTTTGGTAGAAATGCAGCTTTAGTGCACTGAAAGTATGAATAAAGCAGTTTCCTATAGCTAACCTTTTTTATTGAAGGATTTAAGATTTAAACAAAGGAATGTTAAGTTTAATGTGTACACAATTTCTTTTCTTTTTAGTTATTAATTAATTATTTTTTTCTTTTTGGGGGGTGGGGGGGTGGGCATGCAGGCCTCATCAGAAAACACTTTTGTCATAATTCATTATGCTGTTTCATCTCAGGCAAAAGACAGTACAGCACTGGATTTGTGGGGATTTTCCAGAAGAGGCACTGTAGATTACACAATTGCACAATATACCTTGCAGCAGGACAGTGTGAGCATGTTACTTCTTTAATGATAAAAGCCCAAGTTTAACCACATCAACAGACTAAAGGGACTTTCAGATGAGATGTGGTGCATAACTCTCTCCGAGGGCAGGGCAGTGAACTGAAACAGACATTTGGTTGTCATTATTATCACTGTCTGACTAATGGCACCGCTCAGAGGAAAGCCCAGGCATTTTTTCTTCTGAGGTGGAGGAAGTCAGATCAGGTCAGGGTAAACTGTACTATCCTGATGGTCCTAACCATCCTTAAAGTACTTTAGGAATGGTTAGGTACTAATTAGTAATTTTTCCAACAGAGCAGAACTACAGGAATCTAGAGCACACAGAGCTGTTCATACTTCTGATGTTTTTACTCCTGTCAGCAGTGCGATGTAAGCATTTTCTACTACCACCACACACTTAATGGCCAATTTATTTGGTATTCAGTAGGGCCACAGCAGCATAAGATCACACCACATGACAATCCTCTCAGCTGAGAACAGAAAACTAAGGCTATAATTCATAACAGCTCACCAAACTAGAACAGCAGGAGATTGTAAAATGTTACCTGGTCTAATGAGTCTGGATTTCTGCTGCTTCATTCAGATGGTAGGGTCAGAATTTAGTGTATACATGAAAGACTGGATTACGGCCCGACTAATATATCGGTTATTCACGAAAATCACATTTTTCGTCATGGCGGATCCAGACGGTGATCCGGATCAATGCCAAAATTGAATCACTTCTTCTTTTTCCCATGCCAAACGTTTCCTGAAAATTTCATCAAAACCCATCCATAACTTTTTGAGTTATTTTGTTCACGGATAGACAAACAGACTCTCCCGAAAACATAACCTCCATTAACAAGACATACAAGATAAAGAGTAATATTTTTAAGGTTCTATAATTAATTTCCCAGAGATTTAATGCTTTTTCTGCAAGTTTTGTACTTAAAAAAACCCTCTGTTTTGTAAAGTTAAACAAATACTTCGGGACAAAGTATTGTAAAACAGTAAAATGTTCTGCCTGTAATTCATATATTCTTGCTGTCTTTTGAGAAGATTTTTTTAAAATAATATTTTATACATATTTTTTAAAATAATCCACCAATTAAACGGTAATCAGTATTTTTTTCTGCCAAATATCAGTATTGGCATCGGCTTCAAAAAATCCATTGGTCGGGCCCTTGACTGGATTGTGAATCTTGCCTTTTAACAACCATTCAGGCTGCTGGTGTAATGGTTTGGTGATATCTACTTGATATCCTCTCTTCTTCACTTTGGCCCTCTTGGCACCAACTGAACAGGGTTTAACCCCAGAGTGTACCAGAATATTGTTACTGTCCTTGTTCACCCCTTTATGACCACAGTGAAACCATCTCCTGATGGCTGTGTCCAGCAGTATAACAGTTCATGCCACAAAGCTTCAATCATCTCAAACTGTTTTCTTGAACATGACAATGATTTAACTGTGCTCCGGTGGCCTCTACCAGATCACCATATCTCAATCCCATAGAGCACCCTTAGGATGTGGTGGAACGTGAGATTTTCATGATGGATATGTGGCATAGGGTGTGTGTGACTGGGTGTTTTTTTCCCTGCATGATTCCTCACCCCACTCTTCTCATATGTGCACCAACTTAGTTCTAAGTTAAAACACCGGTTGGCACTAGGAGAGAGCGTTCCAGCTGCACACATATAGGGGTGTGGGCTCAGTCCCTGTGTGATTGGTGTGAGTGAGTACAGGTGTGCAGGAGCAAGCACTGGTAAGAGAACGCCAGAGGAAAAAGCAGAGCATGAGGCGGGGGTCAGAGAGACGTTAGGGACAAATCTGCAACCTGTGAGAGTGCCACAAAGGTGAAACAGCAGCTGGTGCCAAAAAGAGGGGGCAGAGATGATAGCATGCAGCCGGGGCGAGGGGAGCCCGGAGGTACATTCATTCACCTCACCTGTAAGTTAAGTACCTCTCCTTTTTCTTTCTGGCTTTAAGGACATCTGCATGAAAGACTGAATTTTAGAACTGTGTTTTGGAGGGACTACAGTGTCTTGGTCTTTTATTTATTAGGCTTTTAAATTTTAGTTGCTTTGTTTGATTAAGTGTTGTGTTTTTTAAATGTAAACTTATTGACGACCCAGAGCTCATGGACTTGTAGCCTTTTTATTTATGTTGTCTATACATACAGGACTGTTGTAGCTACTGAAGGAGCAGAAACCTTAACATGACTCTCTGTACTTAGGCTCTGCACCAGCCGTTTCCTAAACTCAATTGCTCCTGGGACCCCCTTCAAAGAATATGTGGACAGTTGTTTGAAAAAAAACTTTTAATTGAGGCTGTTTTAAGATGTATTATTCAAGTGGCTTGCTTTTAATAAACTGTATATTTTTCACACCTCAAACCTGTCTGACTGCTGTTTAGAACTGATTACCCCCCATCAGGACTAAGTTGAATAAAACTGGGGGTTTACCCCATGACACATGCAGCCAACAAAACTTCAGTGAATGTGTGATGTTTTCACGTCAATGTGGACCAAAATCTCTGAGGAATGAGTCCAGCACCTTGTTCAATGAACGCCAGAAGAATTGAGTTAGCCACAACAGATTAAGTCTATCCTAGTAAAAGTTAATAAGAAGGACAGGGCTTGATAGAGGATCATTACTCGTAAAGGACTACACGAAAGTACAATTCATGATGAGTCTTGATCTGAACTGATTTTATATTTTCACAGCCTGCCTTGTCTCTGTTTATCAGAGATCCTCAGTGTTAAACTCCATTTGTTCAGGACTTACATTTTTTGCCTCCCAGGATGGGTTGCATTCAGGAGTCCAATCCAAACGAGATAGATGATAGATGGTGCCCTCAGGTTGTCTGACAGCTGTGCACGTGACAGGTGGTTGAGTCAGAGTTAATGCAGAGGAGGACCCAAACAGGCACATCAGGATAGGAACTGCAAAAAAAGGAATCGCACAGTCACCAAACCGCAAAGTTTGCCTTCAAACAGAAGGTAATAATATGTCCTTTTTCATTTTTTTAAAGCCACACAATTGTCCATGGAGCCTGGATTGGCCTTGATGGTTTTGGTCATAATTTTGCATAAAGAGTAGGGGTGGAAAAATACTGACAGGTAAAATATCTTTGTCCCGGCATGTTTAAATAAATTACAGTTATGCTAACTCTCAGAATCGATTTCAAAAAAAGGGATAAAACTGTTTATCCAAATTGACAAGGGATGAGAATTGATAAGATTTTATTGATACCAGTGCTATTAACGATCCTACTAATAGATCCAATTCTCTAAAGATTCCCTTTTTGATTCCTGCAGATTTTACATGTGGGCAAATGTAAGCCTGTTGATTTTCAGTGTCAGCAATGTCAAACACGTCACAGCACAGATAACTGCTTCTGCAAGTTGCTGGTCTTTTCACTCACTTAAAGTTGTGCAGCAGGAGCTTTTTGTAAAAAATTCAGCCACAATTCTGATGCTTCTGAATCCTGTCAGTGGAAGGAATTGATTAGCAAAAAGGCTGATGATATCGATTCTTTGATGGAGCTGTTAACGATTCTCAATGTCATAGGCGGTCGTGACTGCCTAGACTAAAGCTTCAGTAAAAGGCATCGGGTTCTGCTCCCCAAGCTCCTTCAATAACATTAAAAGAACAGAAAATACATTTTGCAGAACATGGGACCTTTAAATTAATAGAAAACTGCAAGTCTCATTGTGCTTTGCAACTATTGTGGTGACCTAATAAAATAACAAAATGACCTCATGGAAGTATCCTGTGTCTTTGTTTAAGCTTGGCTGATCTGAGTGGGTTTGATTATCTTTAAATAAAAAAAAAATAATAATAATAATTTGATGTTTTGGGAAAAGTGACAGCCTTAGGCTGTGTTTACATGGCGCAGAAAACCGTCAAATCCGCTAAGTTTTCATTGTGTTTCGGCCTTGCATTGACAATGAAACGCGGTGCATTTTCTCTAAAACAGTAAATTTTGAAAACGGGCTCCAGAGTGGAAAGTTTCCAAAACGCTCTCCATTCAGCTCCATGTAAACCCGCATCAGAGCGTTTCAGGGTAAAATACTGACATCACCGCATGCACAAAACTCTTTCACACGAAGGCTGCGTACGCATACCAGGAACAACAACAGCTTTGGCCGTCTGCCGAGTAACATGCGTCTCTGTGCATCTATTCGCCATTCGCCGAGAAGCATCAGATTCAAAGGTTTACAAGCTATTGTCTGTCATCTCGTTGTGTTTGCCTGCTTCTGTTACAAAAGAATTAAACACTTGAGTACACTCAGTTGATCCTTTAAGCGTTCAAAACCACTTCTTTGTTGACCTAACACCGTTTGAAAGAGCTGATAAAGCCACTTGCACTGAATGATTTACTGGTTACAGGTGCTTGCTGCTGTATAGCACGTGTCAATGGAACAGATTGCCTCAGAGGGCGTTGGCTTGAAAAGGGACACCTCCCTGACCCAGATTGTACACTCAATACAGTATGTAAAACATGTAAAACGAAACCAGTTCTGTCAAACAGTAACTGCATTATTTCCACTCATGTTGTAAACTGAGACTCATTGAAACCTGGTTACATTACACTTTCATTCCTACACACGCCTGTCTAGTTAAAGTACTCTTGGTTTTATTGTTATGTAAGTCTGATGATTTTGCTCTTAGGCTGCTAAATAACTTTCCCTCAGGCTGATAACCATTAAAATTATCTAGCTATATATTTTGGAACTGAGATGAGATTAAGTTCTCACCTCAGCTAACAGACCTGCAAATGAGGTTAAATGGTTGATGCTTATAAACCTTTCAACGTAGTTCTGCATTTTTAGGGTTTTCGATATGACTCAAAGGAAGAATGTCTGTCATATTTTACAGATAATATTGTTTTTGTGGTTTTGGTAGAAGAGTAACAACTAAACCTTTAATGCCTGTTGAGTCATTTTTGATACATATGTTTATGATACCTTTATCAATGTGATCAACAAATTACTAAAACAACATCTGAATAAAATGAGATAAATGATAAAAAATGTCCTCAAATGGATAGTCAGTTGCCAAAAAGACCTAATGTATCATAAATATAAATAATATATTATAATACATATATGATACATTTTATGGATTTTTTTTGTATTTCAGTAGAAGTGAAATGAACATTTCAGCTCCAAAAATAGAATTTTCCAGCTACAATTTGTATAAAAAATTTAAAACCATCAGCCAATATTATGTTTAACCTTAGAGACAACATTTGAATAGTCTCTGTGTACACTGGATCACTCTCGAGTGATAAGGGTTTATCTGACTTTGTTTATACTTGAATGCTGTGATTACACCACACTGAGCTACCTGTGTGCAAACTGGTAACTCCTTGTCTATCTTGTTTAATAAGTGGCAAAAAAAACAAGTCTGCCAAACCCTGAGGTACGGAAGTCCCCAATCAAAGTACCAGCATGCTGGGACTAAGAATAAAATGTACCATAGGGCTGGGCAGTATGAACAGAAAATAAAAACCCCACATATTTTAGCTTACTGGTGGAACTTGATATATAGGTTAAATTTTTAATAAATGAAGTAAATAGTTGGGATAATAAGGTACACAGAAATATCTGTTTGACATCAGCCTCAGAAACAATCTTGGCATAAACATTTATCAGATGCAGATGTTCCTCTTGTGTCTCACTCCAATTTTCATAAGGCACAATTCACCGCACATTCAGGGAGACCAATAAATGGAGGGGGATTTCTGTTTCTTTGCTCAAGAGAAGTACGGAACGATCCTCATAAGCTATGCAACAAGTGTTCTACAGATATACGCAAAGACAGGGCTCATTCTTGACCTTTTCACTTGTTTAAACTGTTTTACGTGGCATGAGAAACAAAATACTTGCCAGCCAAAATATTTTTTTCAAGTCCAGCTAACTTGCTGACCTTTGCAACTTGTAAAATAAAAAAAAACGGAATCAGTCTCAGAGCATTAACTCACTTAATTACATAACAGATGTGCTTCACATAGCTAAGCATAAAAAAAAAAAACACCTCCAAACAGAATTATTTTTAAAATGTTCGTTTCTTGAAACTATATTTAAATACTACTGGAGCCCTGGTGAGGCTCTGTGACTTTGACCTTTTGACCTCATAAAACTAATCAGGTCGGATTGGATTGGACATCAGTGCAAAATTTGATGGACATCCATTGAAGCTTGAGGTATCAAACTCATAAGAGAAAGATGAGCATATACTCTATGACCTTAAATGAGGTCAGTACATCCTTAAATCTCAAGCCTCGAAGACGAGATGTGTGAAAGGGTTTGCCCTGGACATATTCATATACATTAACTTCAGCCTGAAAACAGGACACATGGATTTAATAAAATCTAAAGCAATGACAGACATGGTTCTGCACAACTTTTAGACTTCCCTCACTACATGACCACTTTTTTGTTGCCAAGCATAAAGAAAAAACATTATTATCTCATTATTTTCCCACGCCTGACTCTTACACTCTCACACAACTGTGTTGGAGTGGTCGGTTCAACTCACACGTGCAGTATGAATTACCTCACAGTCTTGTGACCCACTTCCAACAACAAACCCACTTCCGGAGAGTGGCTGGCAGTGTGGATCAACCTGCTACGGAAAACTGGAAACCACCTTAACTCCCGTGCGCTTATCGAATAATGTCTTTCCATGATTTGTTAGAGCTGACAATCTACTTTACAAATTGTATGGATCTTAAACACACAGAGGACTCTATAAACAGCACACTGTTTTAAGAGAGAAGCGCGCCTGAATGCTCGTGTAGTCTAAAAATACAAACCACAGCAGTGTCATTGCGCGTAACCGCTTCCTCGGCTTGTTTGTGAGAGTTCAGTTATCACAACAGTTTCCCCCGAGATTTTACGCATGTGTCTCAAGCAATTTTACTTTTCTTGAAGTTCTGACGTACACAAAATACCTCGTTTCACGCCGAGTTCTCACTGTTACATCATCCAATACAACGTCCGCGAGTTTGATTCAACCTGTCGACTCCGAGTGATACATTTATCTCCAGACTGTTACTAGATTTCTTATCAAGTCGCCGCGATGCTGTTTCCCCGTATGATCTCTGATTTGAAATGCGTAAAAGGGAAGCGCTCAGGCTGTTAATTCAGCTATCGAGTGTTAGAAGTCGTCAACAGCGCATCACTTAATCCGTAATGAAGTGACAGTAAAGGTATTTGACAGGCAAAACAAGCGGCTCACTCGGGAATCACGCAGTTCTTCATTAGGACTTGGTGTTGGTATGTCCTTACCGAGTGAGAGCATCCATCGAAGAACCATGTCTATTGGTAATAACGCGTAGGATTTCATGGTGGGTAATAAGCAAAACGTGCGGTGACAACTTATAAAGCCTCCCCCTCTCATCTGCCGGCCCATCGCGTCGTGTGATATGATGACGTTAGCGTACGTGCCCCCGGACACCTCTGCACAGGGGGAAACTCCCCTTTCTTGGACAAAGAAGTTGTATTTATGATAACGATGCAGTGTGGAGGCTCATACCAATACATGAGTGTAACTAATGTAATCTGAGAATGTAGCCATTTTTCGAAGAGTATTTTATGTGAGTAAAGAGAATTAGTGTGCATTGGTGTTTGTTCTGAAATTTGGATGTTTGGTCTCATGTGCAGCCGCTCAGGGTAATAAGGGTAATATATTTTTGGTTCTGTGACACTGCTTATCACAAGTGACAGTTTAATGGGATTAAGTGTGATCATTTATTCTAAATATGATAATAAGGAATAAACATTAGTAATTTAATAGATTAAGTCATTAAGGAGAAATTGTTTCTATTGTGTGGTATTTTTTGCCTTGTTATTCTGACATGTCCACTGGGTCCCTGCAGTTAAACAAATGAATAAATATATTAGATTACTGATCAATGTCTAATCCCAGACTGTGAAATCCAGAAAAATGTCAAACAGGCTCGTTTATTTTAGGATTCTGTTTTATTCGCTATCAAACATTTGAAATATGAAGAGCCTTGTGTGATAAGATTGGTATCACATTGAATACACAAAGCTCATTGCAATTTAATGACAATTAAGGGGAAAAAAAGCATATTTCCTAAAAAAAAAAAAAAAGATGGAAGAGGGGGTCTTTTCTTGTGGATATCATGATCTGGAATGTCACTGATTAAAGCTAGGGTCGGTGATTTTGGAAAACTAGCATAATTTTGAATGTAGCATCTCCTCAGGGCTCCGTCTAGCCCCTCCCACCCCTGCCCCAGACTGACACCCTGCTCACATGCACACGCATGTGGCTGATTCACAACCAAAGGACTGATTCAAATCCAAACCAGCCCCTAGCACAACATTTATGTTTTACACTACACCAAGTCACTTCTCAGTCAGTGGTAACACCAAAACTTTAACATAGTAAAGTTAATAAAGCAAACACAGAAAGTAAGTTAGTACTCACAGCCCGGTGTTGAGCGGGGTATACTTAGTCCTTCTGCCATTCTCCACATAGCTGTCTCCCGTTTTGGCCATGAAACTGCCGTATTTTGCATATTTTATCCTATGTCTCGACGTCCTCCCCTGTTAGTATTCTCCCGTAAATCTCCCATGTGACGATATAATAAAAAATACATTCCTCTGCCTCTCCAACCAAACTGAACCCTGTCTCTAGCCTGAATGGGGTAGTAATGCTCCAAAATGATGGATGCCAACCGCCATAAAAACCGAAGAAGAAGAAAAAGCCTCGTGAGAACGTCCACCTGCAGTAGCCTGGGTGGTAGCTGTCGCAAGATTAGAGCCAACAGCAGAACCAAGAAAAACAAAGAGTTTATTTTAGATTTCTTGTACATCTGTCTTAAAATGTGAGGGATACTGGAGCTTGGTTGGGGTTGTGGGACGGCTCGTAGGGGGCTTCCTTTCCTATTTCCAAAGCCAAAACTTGACAGGTAAGCATTCTCCAGCGGACTTGGATCCCTCCTAGCTCGGCTACACGTACTGAATCAGGGTCTGTGCACACCGGCAAAATGTATGCACAGGAGGCAGGCAGAGCGTCGATGGGATTTGATTTGTTCAAAAATGTTGAGTCCAAAGGTTTTGTTGGTTGGTCTTTTCCCTGTTTTACTTGTGCCGTAGACAGCAGATATTTTTCGCTCTATTTTAAGAACACATTATGAATTGATTGCCATCGAGTCATAAAGGACATTTTAACCAGTGTTACAAAAAGTGTATCTTAATGTCAATGTCAATGTCAATGTCAGCTTTATTTATATAGCACATTTAAACAGCCAGCAGCCTACCAAAGTGCTTTACAGTAGAAAGGCAGACATGATTTAAAAAAAAAACAGTAAAACAATAAAAACCAATACAAGTAATAAAACAAATAGAAGCAATAAGAACACTGACAGTACAGTTTAAATATGCATCCTACCCAGTAAAACCAGTAAAAGTCCCAAATAAAAGTGGCTATACTCCACCAAAGGCCAAGGTGAACAAGTATGTTTTTAGCTGCGTTTTAAACATAGAGAGGCGATTCGCAGACCGCACATTTGCAGGTAGTGCGTTCCACAGTTTGGGAGCCACAACAGAGAAGGCTCGGTCTCCTTTGGTTTTTAGAGAGATTTAATTTAGAGAGATTTTTTAGAGAGATTTTAATCAGATTACCAACCCTAGCTTTCAGAATAATATTGATTTAAAGGATTATTTATGTGTCAGGTTTGGTCTTAACTCAAATGTGCCTATTAGTGTCCAAAATCTGGACACAGTCAACTAACAAGCCAAAAAGTATCACATAATAATCTCAGTTTTCAATTAGATGATGATACTGTCTTTATATACTTCCTCCATCTATCCATTATCTATACTGCTTATCCCTTTAAGGGTTATGGGGCACCTGAGCTTATCCCTGATATTGGGCGAGAGGCAAAATACTATATAAAACACTGTATAATTCTTCAAATGTTTAAAATAGATTTGATATCCATGGACAGCACTAAAGTTCATTAACAGAGTTCTGTCACCTTTGCAGGAAAGTAACTAAGATTTAGAATTAAGTCAGTCCTCTTGTTTGATGTGTCCACTTTGAGACACAGAGTCTTATAAGTCACATTTCTGTAGAGGCCATTATGGGTTGGAGCTCACCTGTTGAACACAACAGGCAATCACACAACTGCATCGGCCCCAAGTCATTTTTGTGCCATGGCATGGTTTTATGTCATACAATATAGTCGTGGACAGGTGTAGTACAAATTAGACGTCAGTTAAACCAGTTAGTTAAAAGTATTTCTGTTGACATGTCCATCCCTTTATGACCACTGCACATATCTTCTCATGGCTGCTACCAGCAGGATAACACTCCATGTCACAAAGCTCAAATTCTTGGTTTCTTGAACATGACAATGAATTCACTGTACTCCAATGGACTCTGCTACCACCAGATCTTAATCCGATAGAGCACCTTTGGGATATGGTGGAACAGGAGACTGTGATCATGGATGTGCAGCTGACAAATCTGCAGCAACTGTGAAATGCTAACATGTCAGTATGGACCTAAAGCTCTGATTAATGTTTCTAGCACCTTGTAGAATCAGTGTCACCAAGAATTTAGACGCTCTGAAAGGAAACTGGTAAGTGTACCCTATAAAGTGTCTGCTGAGTTTTACATTACATTATTTGTAGTTGTTTCAGTAGCCCAGAGTGGACTGCAAATCTTACCAGATTGAATTATCATTGTGTTAAAAAAAAAAACCCTCAAGCTCACATCTGTGACCCACTGAGCAGCTCTGTGGCTTGTTTTTAGCTCACCCAAATCCCCCTTTCAGAATGACCAACAGAAACAAAAACTTTAGTAATGGATGACTGATGCCTCCCCACAAACCTCTAAAACCCTAACCCTTTTGATTTGGGTGCAATAAAGCATGTATTTCATGTCTTTGCTTATTGTAAAAGCATTCTTCTTAGTCACAGCGATGCACTTAAACTTTTAACTTAGATATTCATATCTAATCTAAAGTCATAAATATCAAAAACGCAGTCCGGATGCTATGGGGTTGGTTTGTGAAAGTTTATCCATGGAGAAACACCATCAGCTGAGTGTCTGTGTCCACTCAGCTTCTGGGTTGGTGTTAGATTGAACTCTTGCAATATTACATCATCTCTTCATGCTCTATTTTACTGAGGTATTTCTGTTAAACAATAAGCTTAAAGGTTAATTCACTGGTCATGTTACAGATCATTTAAGAATACAGAGAAAGAAACAGTGGTTTGACACAACAGTTAGATGAGTGCAGTCGTCACAAAACACGTACTTCCATAAAAACAGGAAATACAGGAAGTGGAAGTAAGAGCAGAGAGAGTCTCAGAACAACAAATCGCAGGTGGCTTCAGAGGAAATGAGTCATTGAGGAGATAAACTGCACAAAGACTGGATGATTAAGTCAAAACGCTTGTCAAATAAACAGAGAAGGTACGTACTTCACTGTGTTTGTACAGCTCCACACACTTAGTATGAAATATTCTTCAAAGTCTTCAATGGATTTTCTTTAAACCATTCCTTCACAAACTGTGGTGCTGCAGATGGGCTGCAAGTGTAAAAAAATAATTTCCGGTCTCAGAAATAAAACCAGGTGGACAAAATTGATTCTGACAGACATTATGAAGGTTTTCTATTTATAATAATAATAACTGTAAATAATTAACATAATCAGCACATCATCAGCACATTGTACAAAATATGATTTACAATATGTTATGCTGCACTTTTAATAATAATTGTAATAATGCATTTTAAAAGTGCCTTTCAAGACACTCGAGAACACTGTACAAGATAAAAACAATAAAATCGTCCAAAAGAATAAAATTAACAATAATAATAAAATCACCAAAAGCAAAGCAAAACAGACAATGGCAGCTATGGGGAAGTGGAGGTATGTTGTTGTCAAGTGGGAATGCAGTCCTGAACAAGTGGGTTTTATGTCTGGATTCGAAAAGAGACATTGAGCCCAGGTTTTGGAGGACTGGAGGAAGGAGATTCCAGAGTTTGGGAGCATAGCGACTGAAGGCCCTGCCCCCCATGGTGCTGAGGTGGGCAGAGGGCACAGTGAAGTGGGTAGAGGAGGGGGATCTGAGGGAGCGGGCTGGAGTAGTCCAATCTTCAGCAGTGGAGGAGCTGAAGAATGGGGGTGATATGATGTTGAAGGGGTCTTAGCAATGATACGGGCAGCTGAGTTCTGGACCAGTTTTGATCGGCATGATCATACTTACAAGCAGTCATGATATTTAATAATGCTTGTTACATTGGTTAGTACATAAAGCTGTGTTTATATATATATATATATATATATATATATATATATATATATATATATATATATATATATATATATATATATATATATATATATATATATATATATATATATATATATATATATATATATATATATATATATATATATATATATACATATATATTTATATATATATATATATATATATATATATATATATATACATATAGATAGATATACACACATACATACATATATATATATATATATATATATATATAGATAGATAGATAGATAGATAGATAGATAGATAGATAGATAGATAGATAGATAGATAGATAGATAGATAGATAGATAGATATACTTACAGTGAGTTAGATTCTACATAAAAGTTTTAAGAAATTATAAAGATTTATAATTTTTATATCAATAAATTTGACTGGCACTGTAAAAACACTCCATAAAGATGAATAAGGGTAGATCTTTATTTCACAGCATAGACCAGCGTCATGTGTTTTAGACCCCATCCCTACATCCTGTTTTAAAACCTCTTTTAGTGTTTTAAAGATAATGTTATGAATGTTGTAAATTATTCTCTTCAGACAGGGGTGTTTCCCACTGCCTTTAAGACAGCCTGTGTCAGACTCCTTCTGAAGAGAAACAACTTGGATGTAGCAGTGCCTGACAATTACAGACCTGTATCCAACCTGCCAGTTTTAAGTAAAATTTTTGCAAAATATTGTTTTTAATCAGTTAAATGATTTTATGACTTCTAAAAATATTGGTGACATATTTCAATCTGGTTTTAGAAAGAAATCACAGTACAGGGGCAGCATTGGTCAAACTTGTAAGTGATCTCAGGTCCAACATGAATAAGAAATTAATCTTTGTTTTAGTTCTGCTGGACCTGAGTGCAGCCTTTGACACAGGAGGTCATACAATTCTGTTAAACTCCACAGCCTCATTGGCATCTCTGGTACTGCTTTTAACTGGTTGAAAACATATCTCAATGGCAGGAAGTTTTATGTAAGCATGGGGGAACGCTCATCAAGAACCTATGAAATGGAATGTGGCGTTCCCCAGGGCTCGATCTTAGGTCCAGCACTCTTTAATCTTTACATGTTATCAGGAGACACAGCATCAACTTTCACAGCTATGCTGATGACACTCAGCTTTACATGGCTGTGTCTCCTGATGACACAGGATCCATGAACGCCCTTTTCAACTGTATTTTAGATGTCCAGTCCTGGATGGCTGACAACTTTTTGCAGCTCAACCAGGACAAACTCAGGTTTTAGTTATTGGTACAGGTCCAGAGAGTTAAATGAGAGAGCAAACTCAAAGCTTTGCAGCTCAACCAGAGTGCAAACTCAGGTTTCTATCTTACAGGTCCAGAGAGTTAAACGAGAGAGCAAACTCAAAGCTTTGTCATGCTTTTCAAACAAGTTACCTGCAGAACTGATTACTGCAATGCTCTCCTCTCTTATCTTCCTAAAAAGAACATTTTACAGGTACAGCTCCTTCAAAATTCAGCTGTTACCATGCTGACAAAGACTAGAAGGAGAGCCCACATCACTCGACCCAAGCCCCAAGTCTCTGCATTGGCTTCCTGTTTCTTGTAGAACAGTTTTTATGGTTCTTTTATTGTTTTTTAAATCTCTTAATGGTCTTGGTCCTTCATATTTTTCTGATTTGCTTTTACCATATGAGCTCAGTAGAACCCTCAGGTCTTCAGGTAGTGGCCTTTAACTGTTCCCAAAGTCAAAACCAAAGCATACGCTTAAGCTTCGTTCCAGTATACAGCCCCTGTCTGTGGAACAGTCTACCGTAAGACCTGAGGGCAGCACCGACTGTTCATATTTTAAAAAGCAAACTCAAGACCTACCTTTTAGTCTGGCTTTTAGCTGAATTTTGTTTACACTCTAAATTTGCATTATATGTGTTTTACTCAATTAGGTGCAGAGTAACTATTTTATTTTACCACTTTTTACTTATCTCCTTTGAATGTTGGGTATTGAACAGTTTCATTTATTTATTTATGAACTTTTAACCAATTTCTTCAATAGCACTTCATAATTTGTTCCCAAAGTCAAAACCAAAGCATACGCTTAAGCTTCCAGTATACAGCTGTCTGTGGAACACAAGAAGACCTGACAGCACCGACTGTTCATATTTTAAAAAGCAAACTCAAGACCTACCTTTTAGTCTGGCTTTTAGCTGAATTTTGTTTACACTCTAAATTTGCATTATATGTGTTTTACTCAATTAGGTGCAGAGTAACTATTTTATTTTACCACTTTTTACTTATCTCCTTTGAATGTTGGGTATTGAACAGTTTCATTTATTTATTTATGAACTTTTAACACTTTGATATATCCCATCATGGTTTTGTCCATTTCGTCTTAGCTTCTGTGTTTACTCATTTTTAATTCAAAATTGCGTTTCCTCAGTCCTTTATAAATAAAGATTGATTGATTGATCTATTCAACATATATAAAGGCCATTGAGTGTATTTTGAAACATAATGTTTATTGAGACTCTAAGTCATGTAATGCACTTTTCATAATTTATTCAATAGCACTTCATAATTTGATTAAAGCAACTGCAAAGCAATAAAACTGTTAAACAAGAAGATACATGTGTGTATATTTGGAATGCTGGAATTGTACTGTTTTTAAATCAATGACAGTATTTAAGTTTCAGTGTAACTTAACACTTTTACTTAATTCAAGTGGACTATGTTGTTGTTTCAGAGCATGAACAAAGCATGAAGTTATGATTCAGTCAGGGGTCAAAAAGTTCATGCTGAAATCTTTTATGTTTTAACTTTCAGTTTCAAGTGTTAGCCATTCAAGCTGGGACCTAAGTAACAATGAGTTCACGTGTGAGCAACAAAAGTTCAGCAAAAAACAACCGATGATGATGTGTGGAAATGTCTGTTGATGTTATTTATTTATGGGTTTTCTAGCAACAAGAGTCTGACGTGGCAGGTCTGATGTTTATTTAGTAGAACCTGAAGCTCATACAAGAGAAACGCCCTGTTACTGTTATAGTACATAAACACAGGAACTCTAGTGTGTATACTGGAAAAAGCACCTTTACTTATATGGAGGTTATGGTTAAAGTTATGTATTCTTACTTAATAAAACTCAAAAACTTGACAGCATGAAGACAGGAATTCAAAAGTAATTTCAGAAAATAAATCCTGATAATTGAGTTTATTTTAGATTTGAAGATGGGAAGTTTATTGGAGTTTTGGACCACAACTGAACATGAAGCCATGTGACAGAAAACATATGTTGTTTTGTTGTTGACTCTTGGTTGTTATGGAAACAATTTATGATCTGCTGTGGCTTCTGAGGTGTAATTTTTACTGTGTCTGCTTTTTTATCTGTTAACACCAAATGAAATTATACCATCAACTTTCATACTAACTTTTTTGTTATTATCTATTCATCTAGATTTCCTAAAGATAAAACTAATGACATGATGCTGACCCCACACCCAAAAATATCAGTCAATCAGAGACTCTCTTTCCAACTCTCTTTTGTCTCCTGATGACTTAGAGTCCTTTATGATTTTTTTTTATTAATTGATGTGTTTTTGAATCTCTTTTGTCTTTCCCCCACCTGGAGAGTTGTGCAACCAAGAAGAATGTTTTTACAGACATCTCAGAATGAACACCATGGCGTTTTCCTGGCACAGAGTCACTAAAAGCAGAACTGGTTTCAGCGTTATCTGTTTATAGAAATGGAGCAGGGATGACGTACTTTTGTAGATGAAAGCAGACGTTAGCATCATCCTGGTCATCTGAGCGAAAAGCTTGAGAAAATATTCACTGTGTTCTAGGATCACTGCTGATAGATAATACAGTCTGTATGGACCAAAAATATAACATTTGATAACTCTAACTTTTATTGTTAAGTTTAAATGTTGTTGTCAGGGGTGAGAAGCTGTTATTGAGCTATTTTGGAACTACAACATACTTTGACCTAGAAGCACTTATAATTTTACCAACATATAAAGTCCTATAGAGTCATATAAAGTCAAAACCTCTTGTTTGAGAATTTCCCTTTTATTAAATGACCTGATTAAGTTGGCTCACATGGTTGTGACTATTATGTATGAATTACTGATGATTTAAAAAATGATCAGAAATTCTTGCGTGAGGGTCCCCAGACATTTTTGTTGTCCTTTTTAGCAGTTTATCAGCAACTGTCTTTTCTAACATACAATATGTGAACAGGTGGACACCCATTTCTGTCTTTAAGGGAAGGCTTAAAACTATTTAATTTGACTAAGCTTTTAGGGTTGGCTCAAGCTTTGACAGGTCCATAGTCAATCAAAGCATTGTCCTATCTTTGGACTGTCATGTTAAGGAAAGCGAAAGATGACTCAGTGAGTGTTGCTGGTTAAACATTAATCCAATGTTGCAACTACAGAGCAAAACTTAAATTTCTCTCTCATCAAGGTCGGTTTAAAAAATTGATTGTTTGATGGATAAAATTTTAAGTAATCATGTTGTGTTGAATACAAAGGCGGGATTTAACACATCATGTATGAACTTGGGATGATGCAATCCTATGAGCAATGCCTGTATTTTTAATTGTTACTGCTCAAAACTGCCACACTTCCACAGTGAAATTGTTGAAGATTTTACGTATTTATTGTTTCGTATTAAATGCTTAGATATCAGACTACCTGCCTTTCTTGATTTTGGATTTATTATGACATGTGCTCCTGACCTATTGGCCAAGTTGACCTTGTAAATGAGATTCTGATCTTTATGGTTATTATCTGGTTAAACAAAGGTTAAATAAAAGAAATTAATAAAAAAAACAGAATGCAATGATTTGCCGATCCCTTTTGACATATGTTTCATTGAATACACTACAAAGATATTTAAAGGAGACATATCATGCTGATGCATGATTTAATACTTACATATAATATAATAAATTTGAAAACAAGACCTTACACCCCCTTAATTTTAAAAAAATGAGATATTGTATTTTTTCTGATATCCTAGAACGAGATTTGATGCCTCTGAAAATAGGTCTTTGCGAGATGTCCGCGAGATTTCAAACGTCGTGACGACACGAGGTACATTTCTTTTTATTGGAGTAATCTGATAAAACACTTCCTCCTCTGTGATGTCCGTTAGCCACAAAACCATCAGTCAGGAACACATCCACCAGCAGCAGTGTATAGATCCCTAGCTCACACTCACTCATTACCAGCTCTGGCCTGTAGGGGGACTCGATACGCGGTCGCTGCTTTGAGCCTGCCGGAAAATACAGTAGAAGAAGAAGGACAAGCTGGCTCAACCCCCGATAGAACTGACCAATCAGAGCACAAAGGGCTGTGACGTTGCAAGGTAACTGTAGGTCATCCTGAGATCCTCGTGTTTCAACGAGAGCTTCATAGTGGCTTAAAATGAGGATTTTGAGAATGCTATTGTGGGGCAATGAAGGAACTAAATGACTTGTACTGAGGGCAGAAATGCTTTACAGGCATCCTAGTCTGGCATAGTGAAAAGGAGCAACAAGCATGTGTAGGGATTTCAAACTGATCAACTTTAAGGAAACTCTAAAAGGACCAAGAACATTCTTCTCTGACTCTGGGCCTCCCAACATCTTGACTGTAAATCTCTTAGAATCATCTGGCGCCATTGAGTCTGTCGTTAATGACTGCAAGGTACCCCCAAACAGACATCGGTGTGGATGTTTACTTTTCTTCTTAAACAGCGATTGGCTGAGACCAAATAGTATGTTCGAAGAGAGTCCGGTTCCAAAGTCATAAACAATTCTTAGGTGGCACCTAAGTTGACCTTGGACCTCCCTGGACACGCAGACCCCTCATCCTCTCCGGATGTGGTCTCTGTCTAGCACAGAAAACCACAAAACTTTTAAACTGTTTAAATGAAATAATGGACAATTCTCATAATGTAATATTTTATCCTGTCATGACAAATGCTTTCTAATGATGTGACTTGTGTGTTTTTAGCCCTAAAAATCCCCAAGTTAGGAGAAAGTTGGGTTATCACTCTGTTTTATTAAAGAATGCTTAATAATAGGATTGCTACACCTTGGGTTTTGGTTGCAAACCATCTTAAGGGCATGTTGACTAATATATCTAAAGTTAACCACCTCTATTTTGTTTAATTGACTGTTTCATAGGATTTGAATTGTTTAATTCTTTCTTATACTTTAGATATGTAGTATTTGGTATCAAATTGATCACCATGAGATTTCCTATCCAGTTGGAGTGCTTATATTGGATGTTTAATCAAAATACAACTTAATTCTGGCCAAGTACTAGTTGATAAAGTGTTGTTAACTCATCCAAAAGCCCTCCCCCTGCGAGTAGTAAAACCAGAGTGAGACACATGCTGCGTTCTCTTGTCCTCTTGTAACCTCGTCTTCTTGTCGTCTCATCTCTCTCTTTTTCCTGCTATTCCTCTTCATCACACTCCTGTGACTTTCGGCTCCACATATTTTTTTTCTTAATTCTTTTGTCTAAGTTTTTGTGACATGCCCGCCGATTCTTTCTTTATAAGCCAGTAAGACTTCAAAGATTTGCTTCATAGTAAATGGACTTTTGTTATTAATTTCAGAATAGTATTCGTTTGGCCAATGAATTCTTGATTTTTGGAATTAGTTACAAATCAACTTTTTATACAATCGAGACACCAACGCCCAAGCTCCAGCTTCACCTTGAACAGAACCTGCCGGTCCAAGCTAAGACTTCTCTCCCAGGGAATCTGGGACAGACCAGCTCGCATCGGAACATCCTCCACTGGATCCATGGCGCTGAATAAAGTGTGGACTTCATCCTCTGGACCGACTCCAAACCAGAAAAGTCCTTCAGAATCTCCAGTAGCCCAGGACCAGCCTGAGATCCGATCATAAAAGCTTCATGAAGTAAGGCGTGGTTCTCCAGTCGTTTTCAGATGGGCTTGAGTGTGTCTTGGTTCAATTCTTCAATAATTTCCCTTTTATTTGACCTTTTACAAGTAGGTTAATTCGGAAATTAATCCTTTATAACCACTCCATATGCTTAAATGTTTTTTAAGGGTTCATATCTTCTTTCCTGATTGACAGCATCATTGATTTAGTATAACTCTGACATTTATTCCTTCTTAAGTGTTTATTTTATTTTATTTTGTCTTATATATTCATTTTAATAAATCACCCTTATATTTAAAGTTCTGTCTGTTGGTATTCTATTTGGAAGATTGACATCACTGCATGAGAGTTCTGTCTTTAGATTTGAGATTGATTAAACTGAAAAAGTTTGACTTAATTGATTTATCTAATTTAAATGAAATAAATTAATCAATCAGCTAATTAAGTTAATTTTGCCTTTTTTGTATAAAAAGGATGGTGCCCCTTTCATTAACGAGAGCAAACCTGGTTATTAAATTAATATTAATTACTTTAATTAATATCCAGTAATATCCTAATATATCCCCTTTAAGTTTAAATGTTGTTGTCAGGGGTGAGAAGCTGTTATTAAGCTATTTTGGAACTACAACATGGCACTTTGACTTAGAAGCACTTATAATTTTACCAACATATAAAGTCTTAAAGTCATATAAAGTCAGAATCTCTTGTTTGAGAATGTCCCTTTTATTAAATGACCTGATTAAGTTGGCTCACATGGTTGTGACTATTATGTATGAATTACTGATGATTTAAAAAATGATCAGAAATTCTTGCGTGAGGGTCCCCAGACATTTTTGTTGTCCTTTTTAGCAGTTTATCAGCAACTGTCTTTTCTAACATACAATATGTGAACAGGTGGATACCCATTTCTGTCTTTAAGGGAAGGCTTAAAACTATTTAATTTGACTAAGCTTTTAGGGTTGGCTCAAGCTTTGACAGGTCCATAGTCAATCAAAGCATTGTCCTATCTTTGGACTGTCATGTTAAGGAAAGCGAAAGATGACTCAGTGAGTGTTGCTGGTTAAACATTAATCCAATGTTGCAACTACAGAGCAAAACTTAAATTTCTCTCTCATCAAGGTCGGTTTAAAAAATTGATTGTTTGATGGATACAATTTTAAGTAATCATGTTGTGTTGAATACAAAGGCGGGATTTAACACATCATGTATGAACTTGGGATGATGCAATCCTATGAGCAATGCCTGTATTTTTAATTGTTACTGCTCAAAACTGCCACACTTCCACAGTGAAATTGTTGAAGATTTTACGTATTTATTGTTTCGTATTAAATGCTTAGATATCAGACTACCTGCCTGTCTTGATTTTGGATTTATTATGACATGTGCTCCTGACCTATTGGCCAAGTTGACCTTGTAAATGAGATCCTGATCTTTATGGTTATTATCTGGTTAAACAAAGGTTAAATAAAAGAAATTAATAAAAAAAACAGAATGCAATGATTTGCCGATCCCTTTTGACATATGTTTCATTGAATACACTAAAAAAGATATTTAATGTTCAAACAGATTTATTTGTAAGGAGTCCACTCTGTCCTGCTGTCCTTGTACCTCACTGCCTTCCTCCTATCTGCTGGTCAGAGTGTGGTTGTGGTTTCCTTTTGGGCAGTCCACTGCAGCCTCACAGCTGTTTCCTGTTCGCCTAATCACCGAGCAATACCTAAACAGCTCCTGGACTCCTTAAATTAATTCCGTGGTTTGTTCTAACCGTTTGTGACTTGCTTTTTGGGATAACCTTTTTCCCTGTTGGCTTGAAGCCTTATGCATGTCCTCTCTGGAGTTCTTGTGCTCTTGTACTTGTGTGACTATTTACCACGGGGCACACTGAAATACCTGTTTCTTCTGCTCCTTCTCTTTGCAGTGTTCTCCAGGAGCGTTCACCACCCCTATCACCTGTATATACAGTAGGGCTGGGTATTGATTCAGATTTTCTGGATCGATTCGATTCGATATTACAAGGTCTCAAATCGATTTGATTCACGATTCCCATATATTCCCATATAGTGCTTCCACCATGTCTGTTTGCAGTAACATCTCATGAGATCTTGTTCAGTAGAAAGTAACACTACACGCTGATCACACCAGACTAGCCAGGTTAATGCGACAGGCTGCTTCTCTGCACATCCAAAGAAGAAAAAACTACCAAAGTCAAAAGATCGATCTTTGGATTTTATGGATCGATTATGAACCAGTTAAAGGAAAATCGATTCGATTCGATTAAATCGATTTTTTAACCCAGCCCTAATATACAGTATATATGTCTTCACTGGATCACAGTACTTACCTTGAATTGTGAAATACAATAAAATGTTTAACACTAAGTTGCATTACCTTTCTTTTTAAGAATTTTCTATAAAGTATTAAAAACTGAAGACACTATTTCTTGAAGCTTTGCAAGTGAAATTCTTTTCCATTCCTACCTTATGTGAAACATCAGCTGCTTAAAACAGCAGGATCGCTAGAGTCGAAGTTTGTGCTTCATAATATGCCATGCATTTTCAGTGGTACACAGGTCTGGACTGCAGGCTGGTCAGTCTGGTACTTGCACTCTTTGGCCATAAGGCCACACTGTTGTAATATCTGCAGAACATGGCTTGGAATTGTCTCACTGAAATAAGCAGGGATTTACATGAAAAGACCTCCACTGGATGGCAGCATAGGCTGCTCCACAACCTATATATATGTTTTAGCATTAATGATGCGTTTGCAGATTTGCAAGTTACCCATGCCATGGGCACTCACACATCCCCATATTACATCCATGATTTCCAAAAACACTTGAATGTGCACTCATCAGACTACAACACACTTCTTGTGTATTTACCTTTCTTGAGAAAGAGAGAGAGAGAGAGCGAATAGGCTAATAGGGCTGATAGAGGGCAGAGGAGGATATTCTGTAAATGGGCCTAAGGCTGGATTTAAACCCAAGCTGGACATGCCTGTTGGTTACCATTCCACCAAACAAGCACACCTGCATAGAGTGCTGACTTGCACTTGAGGACGTAGCAACAAACTGTGTTAACTAGCAGTAGTTTCCGAGTCCACACGGTAATATCCTTACAGAATAATATTTGTTTTAATGCAATGCTACCTGAGGAATCAAGCAGTCAATGTTGGCCTTAGGTGCAGAGATTTTGGTGGATTCATTAAATCTTTTGATGGAATTTCTTGCAAGTGTACACTGACAAATACTCTTGAACAGTTGGACTACTTGCTCATAGTTGTTCACAAAGTGGTGAACCTCACCCAATCCTTGCTTGTGAATGACTGAGCATTTTGCAATGGGCCTTTTATACACAATCAGACATTTGCATGTTTTTAATGAAGCTCTTCACCACTGGAATATTCAAAACAGGTGCTTTTTTTGTTTTTGAGCATGTCTAAATTATCCCAATCCTTTGCTGTCCCTGTTCCAGCTATTTTGGGATGTGATGCAGGCATCAAATTAAGAATGAGTCAATATTTGCAAAAAAAAACCCCAAAAAACAAAAAAACAAAACAAGAAGCTTATCAGATTGAACATTTAATATGTTGTCTTTCACAAAATTTGCAAATTGTTGTTTATTCTGTTTATCTTAACATTCTACACAACATCCCTACTTCAGTGCAATACAGTGGGAAAACAGATCAGAGTAATGCAGCTGTTTATAAATGAACATGCACAGACTGAAAGGCCTGTTGCAACATTGTTTTTTGCATGGATATGAACTAGTGTGCCTTGAGGTTTTGGCATGTCTTGGGCAGAAAAACTTTGAAAATCATTGGTTTAGTCTGTATGTTTGTGCTGCAGCTCAAACTGAATCCCCCTCTGCCCTTTTAATGCCGATCAAACATTCACTCCCCTCCTCTCTTATGACTCATCCTTATCGCCCTCCTGCCGCTCTGCCGCTCTGCGCGTCCGCAACAGAATCTACCGCCTGATTGGTCGGAGGACCTGCACTGCAAACAGCCCGAGGAGACGCTAAATAAATATATAAACACACACATACACACACAAAACGCTGTTCATTCACAGTGAAGCCGACTGTGGTTATTTTTAGGTGGAGGAAGGAGGCGACAGGCAGCACACGGCGCGTCGCTCCACCTTGAATCAACGCAGCATGTCAGCGTAAAAGCTGTGCGTAAAGGAGCTGCGTGCGGCACCGCGGAAAGGGACGTTTTCCTGCCTGTTTGAGCTCAATTCTGGAGGAAAAAAATCAGCTCTGATCGCAGCAAACGTCGGGAAGGAGCTTCAGGTGCACCCACACAGACGCTCAGTGGATAGGCTCGACTGCGTAAATTTTCATTTTTGTTAGGGCATTTCAAAGAGGATTGTGTTTTATTGTTTTTACGGATTTTTTTTCTATTATTTGTGGAATTACCGAGCGAGCTGTCTGCGAGCAGGTTCACAGCAGTGAGAGAGCTTTAGATCCACCCAGAAAAGGTAAGAGAATCGGGTAGAAAACGCGATTATCACTGAAAACCCCCTTACAAACACGGACACACAAACATGGATGAATCCAGAAGCATCGATCACACCTGCGCCGGTGCGACACTGGAGCCAAACAGAGACTGAAATAGGGCTGGGAAATATCGACTTATGAGAATTTATGGATATGTCCAAATGTAGCACAGGGCAGGACAGCATTACATATGTCAGCAAATTCAATGTTGAATAAAAGAGAAATGTGTTAGATTTGCTTAATAACAAATGTGGTTTACAGTGAGATTCGCTGTGCTTATCAACCACGGAATAATCTGTCTGAATTAATAAGAATAATGTCAGAATGATCACCTTTTATTCATTTATCATAAGTTAAAGGTTGTAAATATGTTGACCACATTGTCTAATCAACTGAAGAAAGATTCATAAAACTATAATGATGTTAAAAGTATAGCACACTCATTGGTCACTAAAGTACTTACATCTGTTTAACTGCTTATTATCACAAGTAGCCAACCACATGGCAGCATTTAGGTACATTAGGGAATTAGAGGCATGGTCAGGATGACCTGCTAACATTCAAATCAAGCACCAGAGAGAGGAGTAAGATGGTTTTAAACATAGCACGGATGTTGGTGCCAGAAAGGTCGTCAGTAACTGCAGATCTATTGAGATTTTATCTACAACCTCCTCCAGAGAATGGTATGAAAAAGTGAAAACATCCAGTTGGCAGCAGTTCTCTTGGACTAAATTCCTTGTTGATGCCAGAGGTCAGTGGGAAACAGCCTGAGTGGTTGGTGATAGTACTTGTTATGATCAAGGCATTAAGAAGCAATCTCCAACCCAACACGTCCAGTCTTAAAGCAGTTGGTCCACAGCAACAGAGCACCACACCAGGTACAGCTCCTGTCAGCTAAGATCAGGAAATTGAGGCTACAACTCACAAGGGCTCACCAAAATTGGACAATTGAAGATTAGAATAATGTTGCCTGATCAGATGAGTCTGAATTTCTGCTGCCACATTCAGATGGTAGGGTCAAAATTTAGTGTAATCATCATGAAAGCAAGGATCCATTCTGCCTTGCATCAACCATTCAGGCTGCTGCTGGTGTAATGGTGTGAGGGTTATCTTCTTGGCACACTTTGGGCCCTAGTACCACCTGAGCATGGTTTCAACCCCACAACCCTTTATAATCATATTGTATACATGTTATGACGGCTACTTTCAGCTGGATATGCTCCATGTCACAAAGCTTAAATCATCTCAAACTGTTTTTGAACTAACAATGAGTTTGCTGTACTGCAGTGGCTCCCACAGTCACCAGATCACAACCCTATAGAGCATATTAGGGGGGATGTGGTGAAGCAGGGCATTCTTACACACTGTGATGCTGTCATGTCAATACGGACCAAAAACTCTGAGAAGTGTTTCCAGAACCTTGTTGAATCATTGTCATGAAGAATGAGGACAGTTCTGAATGCAAAAAGAGGGTCCATAAAATGGCATGTATATATGTTGTTTTGTCATTCAGCTTAAGTACATCAAGAAATTTTGCATCATATTATGAAGCTGTCCTTCAAATTTCAGTTTTATTCTCTAGTCGATATATTCTCTCTCCCAGAGCTCCCACAGGCCTCCTGCCCACATCAATCTCCATTTACTCGCACAATTATTGTTTCTCAATGTTCAGCGTCTCCTACATTGTATTTACTGCTGGCTGTTTGGACCTCTGTGGGGTTTATGTTACATATTTAAGTCATAAAAAAACTCTTCTCTTTTAATATCCTGTACTATTGTTGCCTGTGCAGTGTGTTTGTGTTCTGTGGCAGAGGGTTTAGCCTCTGTTGGCCTCATAATGTGATATAGCCAAGCTATTTTACAGGTCTTTTAAAGTCAATCCCCCTCTGGAGCTTTATCATTCTCCTATGGTGAGCCTGTTGAAGGAATAATACCTCTGTATCTAACACACTGTCCCCCCTTTTACACTGTCTTTCTTATAAAGTGTTTCCTTAAAAGAACCTTTTTGATATATTTAGTTTTGCCGCAGTAATATTTAGGATGTCAATGGTGGAATTCATGCTAAATCTGGCTTTATCGGCTGTTATGATTCATCCCAAATTATTTATTGCTCCTCAGATGTTTATTCAGTGAGGCCCTAAGTAGACATGCATGCATATCACTCCATTGTGTGTGAGGACACAGCTGGTGTGACTGAGCAGCGTTCCAGATACAGAGTGTCAGAGAGCACAGACTGGTGATCAGATGGAAGAAAGCAGAAAACCGTTTTTTAAATGAAAAGTGCAGTTTTCAGTTGTTGATGCTGACTGTTTAGGTGCATCCCTAGCTAATGTCAGATGTTTAAATATTTGGAACAATACCTTAAGGTTTATTAAGCCACAAGATAAAGTGCTGATGTTACAGCAGAACAGACGGTATGTGTCATATCACAGAGTATACATATTCACACTGGCCTCTTGATTAGGAACACCTTGCTTGTACCAGGTTGAACCCCCTTTGCCTTTAGAAATATCTTCATTCTTGGTGTTGTAGATTTATCAAGGTGCTGGAAACGATCAGATTTTTGGTCCATTCTGACATGATAGCATCACACAGTTGCTGTTAATTCATGTTGTTGAAGCTCTTACTTCACCACATGCTCTGTAGGATTGAGATCTGATGACTGTGGAGACCACTGGAGTCAAGTGAACTCATTGTCATGTTAAAGAAACCAGTACGAGATGATTTTAGCTTTGTGACATGGAGCATTATCCAGCTGAAAGTAGCCATCGTAACATGTATGCACTATTGTCATAAAGGGATGGACATGATCAACAACAATACTCAGGCAGGTTGTGGGCTTTAAACCAGGGTCAGCTGGTACAAGGGGCCCAAAGTGTGCCAAGAAGATAACCCTCACACTATTACACCAGCAGCAGCCTGAATGGTTGATACCAAAAAAATCCCAGTATATCAGCAGTTTCTGAAATACTTGGACAACCAACAACCATGCCATGTTCAACATGTTCATGTTAAATTGCCTTTCTTCTCTACCCTGATGCTTGATTGGACCCTCAGCAGGTCCTCTTGACTCAGTCTACCTGCCTAAATGCATGGATTTTGCTCTTTGTGTTACAAAGTAGTTTGACAGTTGTACTTCATAATAAAATATTAGTCTGATTTCAATGGACTCCTTAGGGTGTCATGATGATGATGATGACATCCTAGTTTGTTAGACATGTTTGCAGCAGCGGTCTCTCTTAGCAAATAAAAATGTAAACAGAGTTGAGCATCTTCACTAGTCTCATGATTCAGGTATTACTAATAATAAGGAAATGATTTGATTCAATATCATGATGCTACGTAGTGATAGTAGGCTACCCTTAATTTTTATACTGCACGAGGCTACTGTTCAGATTAAGATAAAAACAAGCAGTCAGATAAGTATGAACAGCTTCAGAGGGTTAATTGAACATTATTTCAGTCAATTTTGCTTGCTTGGTTGGATCAACATTCTGACTGTCTCTTTCATAAATTTCAGTCTGAAATAACATTTAGTTCATGTTTCTCCATCATGAAAGAGAAAACATACTAGATGTTAGACACAACTTAGATGACAAGCACATTCTTTTTGCCATATATCCTTAACAATAAACATCATCATGTCTTCATTAGTTAAATGACTTTAAAGGTGAAACAGCCAAACAGGATACAGGGACGTTTATAGCAGCAGCAACTTAATGCAACAGTCTGAACGAGGTAGGAGGGTTAGAATGGCACAGCTCATCACCGACTCTGAAAAGAGCTTAAATTCACAGAAAACCTCAGAAACCCCTTCCTCAGGGACAATGAACTTCAAACACAGTGAATTATTCAAGCATCTGTATCTGCTCTCATACACACAGAGGTGAAATAATGCAGGTTTGAGGGGAGCAGGTTTGTTGGTTTGGGTGAACGTCAAATGAAAACCACAGACTTTAGCAGCAACCTGCCTGTCAGTTCTGACTTTGTCCAAAAGATTTACATAGTTTAAAACATTTTAGGGAAAGACACACTGGTCTGACGCATTTAATTTGAAAATCTTCATCTTCATGAATAACATTGTCACTGTGATTCATATTAATGCCAAATATAGCCACCCTCAGAGATACTCCATGCAGTTATGACACAGATAGTTGGCTGTTTTTAGTGCAGAAGTAAAAACCCCAATTCCAATAAAATTGGGATGCTGTGAAAAATGCAAAAACTTTAAATGATCTGCAAATCCCATGCAACCTATATTCAATTGAATACAGTACAAAGCTAAGATATGTGGTGTTCAAACTGACAGACTTCAGTGTGTTTTTGCAAATACTCAATCATTTAGATTTTGATTTCTGCTGGACATTCCAAAACAAGCTGGGACAGGGGCAACAAAAGACTGAGGAAGTTGAACAATGCTAAAAAAAAAACACCTTCCTAGATAATTTCACAGGTGAACAGGTTAATTGGAAACAGATGAGTGTCTTGTTTGGGTATGAAAGGAGCATTCCCAAATAGCTCAGGCTATTCACAAGCAACTATGGGGTGAGGTTCATTACTTTGTGAACAACTTTATGAGTAAATGGTCCAAAAGATTAACAATGTTTATCAATGTTCAATTGAAAGGAATTTGGGGATTTCATCGTCTACAGTCCATAAAATCATCAATACATTCAGAGAATCTAGCTTCACTATAGAATGGAGCTGTCTCACAGCATATATTAATAGACCTCATTAACACAACGAGGAATTACAGTGTGCTTATTGTGTTAAAAAAAATCATACGCTAGATATCCTCTCAAGCTTGAATTTATGAAACTGAAACAATGAAAATATGGAGAGAGCATATTAACAGGTACATTGGAGTATCAATGAAATGACTGCTTGGGCTCTAACGACCTACTCCTGCATTGATTGAAACCAGCATCAGATCCCCTTTAGTGATCTAATGTTTTTCCGCTTTACTTTTGTCCAAATTTGACCCTTTATCTAAAGTATTTTTATGTTTAAGCTTTAGGCATTATAAAATGGATATTTCCTGCAAATTTAAGAATGTCTTGCAAACAAACAGCTCACTCACAACTGTGAACTGGTTTTCATTGTTCACTCGACAGAGCTGTTCAAAAGATTCGACTCAACATCACATCTCTAGCAAAGACCACGTGGGAAGTTGTTCAATCAAAAAAAGTGTCTGTTTAGGAGTACAAGATATGACAATAGCAGAAGAATATGTAACATAAATAGGTAAAAAACAAGTTACAACAGGTTTTATGAAGAGTTTATCTGCTGACTGTAGGCAGAGGCAGCCTAGTGTTACCCATTGACTCCCAGTGCTTGAGCTAAAGCTAACTAGCGGTGAGTGAGTTTTCTGTGTCTTCCCTTGTTACTGGACACACAGTGGAAAGAATGGTGTCTACCTGGGGCCTGTACTACGAAGCTGGATTAAGTCATCCAGGATAACTCTGCGACAACTCGCTGAACTTCACCGGATCTCCGCCATCCAGATCTGCTGTACTACGAGGCTTGTTAACGACTCAATAAGTGAATCCGGCTGGGATCTGTGCGCGCACACATAAAATGGGCGTGGTTAGCGGCCCCGGAGTATTTTCCACAATGGAGAAGAGAGCAGCCTTCTTGATGGCGGAGGAGCAGCAAATAATCCTGCAAAAGTATGAGGAGTACCGCAGTATTATCCAGGCCAGGAGCAACACGGTGAAAAACATGGCCCTACATTTTCCAGAAACACAAATCGCTGAAAATGTAATAAAGAACTCATCCACATTAAACCAAAATTATGTAATTGAGTAGTTTTTTAAATGGTGATGAATAATTATTTTTATGTATTTTAAATGTAATTTAATTAGCCTAAATGTAATATTTAATTTTACTTTTATTGTACTTTGCATCTAAAACAACATTTGTCCCATTGTCATGATTCACCGCTATTGGACAGTGTAAAAAATTTCCTCCATTTTGTTAATAAAAATAATAAATGGACAGTGTTGATAACACTGGGATAAATCTATGAATGAAATTAAACGTAAATTAGATATTTAAAAATATTTGTTCCAACAAAATTCTGTCCCTCGGTGTCATGGTGTTACTACCAAAATTTGGAGATCATATTACATTAGACAACATTTAAGATATGATGATTACTTATGTAATTGTAATTGAACTTTAAACCAAAATTATTGTCACTTGACTTTATCCATAATAAAGTTCAGTACAATTATCAGCATGTGTTGTCATTTATCAGAAGTTAACATCCTCGGATCAAACGTTATCACTGACATTGAGAAATAATGTCAATCAAGCGGATTACTTCGGTCACGAAAAAAACGCTCCCGACGAAGCGCTCCTCTTACAATTTGTGCACCGACATTAACCGGTTCTGCCAGAAATGGGCAAGCCATTTTCCAAGACAGCAAATTGGTGACTGTGCGGTCTTTTATGCCCTCCTGAGAGAACCAATTGGTCAGCGGGCGGTCTGTCACACCCCGTGAGCTCTTATCCTGGAACTTAACCTGCTCCGGACCAGGTTTGGCATTCAGCATCAGTTACCGGGGCAACGTGTCTGGATAAAAAGAGATCCACATTCGTAGTGCGGAAAACCCGAAACGTATCCAGGAAGTTATCTCTCTAAGAGCTAATCCAGCTTCGTAGTACAGGCCCCTGGTTGTCTTGGTCTCGAGAGTGAGATAAAAAAACAACAAAAATGTTTGCGTGTCCCTTTTTGCAGAGAGTGCCTTGGATTTTTTCCTTGTCAATTTTATGATTTAGTTATTCCACTCCAAAGAGCATTCAAAACAGAATCTTTCCTAGAGTCCAGGAAGCACTTCTCTCCACCATCTTTTAACTTGTTTTTGAGTAAAATGTGGGTTTTTAAACTGGCCAACAGGTTGTCATCCCTCTAATAACATCATGAAACCTCTTGCATTTTTTATCCCATACAAAGCAGCTGCTCTCTGTTCAAGTGAAGTGGATATGTCAGGACATATCGCCTGAATGCTGTAATGAGCTGCAGCACAATGCGATTCAGCCCAGAGAGCTGTCAAACCCACACTGATGGTGTGTTGAACAAAGAAATGAGTGCAAACAAACATTTCCTGTTAGACTCCACCTGTCGACTTCAATAAAGTCAAACAGAAGCCGAAGCTGTCTCTTAGGACAACCTTGCAGACCTTCGCTGAGCTGAACCAGCACCGGTGAAGCAGAAGATGAGTCAGAGTGGTGGATCCTGCTGGGTTCAGTTAGTGTGGATGGGAACTCGTCTGAGGCAAAATGACTATAAAATGAAATGCTTCTGAAACGATTCCTCTGTCTGCAGGGGAAGCAACTGACATTTCTAATCCCTGGACTTTCATCAGACACAGCATGTGATTCATGTTCGACCATCTGGTTGAAATGAAGTGAATCTGTGCTGTGTGTCAGGAGTCATTTTGTGGACGTTTCTCCTGGTACAATGCAGCCTGTTTCTGTACTTAAAAAGGCTGCAGCAGATCTGTCAATCCAGTGCTTCAGCTTTCTATTCAAGACTTGTCATGTGTCCCATTATTTCTGAGACAGAGACTCTGTGTCCTTATCTTAACCATTATTTATGGGCAGATGCACAAAGTAAGTTTAAAAAAGGAGCACACTTACAAGAAAGAAAACATGTCTAATCTCTTGAGTGTAACAAAAGTTAGGACATTTCCAAGGACCTATGACTGAAAAGGGCCTTAAAGTGCTGGAATATCAGAGTTAGTCCCATTTTTACAAAAAATACATATGTTTTTAGCATACTGTTGATTAAAAATCATATAAAGAATATCACATTTGTGGGTTTAGGTTACCAAATATAAATTAAAGTCTGTGGCATCAGGACTTCTTCTCCCATTGCGTGGTGCTGCATGCCTTCAATGTCTCTTTCCTCATGCCGCCCTACCAATTTGATGTCCTGTCACTGTTTCATTGTCTCTTTAAGCCTAATGGCTGTTTGATTTATTTCACTTTTCCATCTGGGAATGAGCCCATAAAAAGAGTTTGGGGAGGGTTAAACCTTTTAAAGTACATCCAGGTGATTGTCCGGTAACTCAGCCAGTCATATTCATTACTGACCAATCAGATAATGTAATAGGCGGCATAGAATAGTAAACATAAGCCACGCAAAAAAACAAATTATCACCAAAACATGTTGGAAGTGGAGATAAACTGGGATCCTATTGAGCTCTATGATGCTAATCGCGTCTTGCTACATGCCCCAATTCATATATAGCCATGTAGCTCGGTGGGCATTACATAGTAAGTTTCATGCATGAGAAATACCAGGTGTGGCATGAGAGAGTGAAATGATCAAATGTGTGTATTGGATGCTGATTGCATGAGACTTGGGAGCCCTGCTTCCATGTTGTTGAACTCATTCCTGCTACATGAGAGAGTGAAATGATCAAATGCGTGTATTGGATGCTGATTGCATGAGACTTGAGAGCCCTGCTTCCATGTTGTTGAACTCATTCCTGCTAACATTGCAGTGCAGATCGGTCAATCTGATTCAACGTCTGTATTCGGGCAGATCTATCTTCCCAAGCTCCAGTCTACAATTGTGAGAGTGCAAAAGCAGGACGGCCCAATCAGAGTCCTTAAGGACAGAAAGAGGTGGGAGATATGAGCAAGACAACAGCAGGTGTAGGTCTAGATGTGTTTATGAAAAGGTCCTCTTTATTCCCATTCACTTACTGTGGGCTCTTTCTTAAATGGACTGGTGTCAGATGTGTCAGGTTACAACTGTGCACCACGATATGATGATGAAGTGATCAGAATAGAATAGAATAGACGACAAAGGTCAAAATGTTAAAATCATGAAACCTTTTGGTCACCCCTTGATTGTGAACACTTATCTCAAGAATAGTTTGACAAACTTTCACCAAACTTGTGTGGACTTCATCTATTGAACCATCATATCAGATTTGGAAGATCATGGGTCAAAAGTCTTGTTTTATATTCTGTACAATATCCGTATACAATATTCGCTTGTGACAGCAACAATGGGAATGTGAAATCACAAAACCTGTAAGAAGGGTATTTTCTTTATACTTAGATACACACAGATATCTACAATTACAGGGATGACGTGATTAGATTTTGGAGGTCAATTGTCATGGAGCCCTTTGGTGATCCTATTCCTCTGAATGTGATCTTGTAAATGCAGTATGACAAGAAAATTGTATTATTCCTAAAGAACATGCACAGGTACGACTCGTGGGTGATCTGGTCACATTTTGGTCAGGAGTTTAAGAGATTTGTAGTCAGCTTTTGGCTTCACAGTTTACTCACTAAACTGTCATTCTTTCCATTTGCTTGTTTTTTTCTAACTGGAAACAAAATGAAGATCTTCAAGTTATCAATCAAAATGTTGTTGATACTTGTATTAAACTTGGACCTGTCAGAATTAGAAGCTTAGGTAAAAATGATGGAGAAGACGTATTTGTAAACACAATGACTTATATTGTGTTTTTTTTTCCTTTTCTGATCAAACCTCCAGATGGCGAAGGCAGACCAGCGTTTTGGCCAGCGGGATGGCTCTGACCAGAACTTCGACTACATGTTCAAGCTGCTGATCATCGGGAATAGCAGCGTGGGGAAAACGTCTTTCCTGTTTCGCTATGCCGACGACTCCTTTAGTAATTCTTTTGTAAGCACGGTGGGCATCGACTTCAAGGTGAAAACTGTGTACCGCAACGACAAGAGGATCAAGCTGCAAATCTGGGTGAGGATGGATCCATGCTGGTCTCATTGTAGTGTTGTGTCTGTAAATGGTTTAGCAGTCCAAAGGGTCTTTAAAAGTTGTGAATGTCCCAAGATTTGCATAGAATATGTTTGTTTCAAATCAGATCCAGGCTATTTCACATGTGGTCCTTCATTAGCTACATATCTAATGTTCTCAAAGATACATCACTGTGAACGGTCATGCTGCATTTCATCTGACTTTGACATTAAACAAGGGAGACAGCCATCACAAATTTGCACTGGAGGAGGAGGGACATGGCAATGTCCTATTTAAAAATGGGTGAAAAAACTATAAACTCTGTTTCAGTAAACATTCTGGGGTAGCAGCCACTGCTCCACAAAAAGGCCATTTAGAGGCTGTTAAAATGTGTGTGCTCTTTTTTCTAAATATCCTTTATCTCCTTACCACTCTGTAATGATTGTGTGGGCCAATGCAGAACAATTTAAAAACTGATACACCACGTGTGTAACATCCATGTTTACTTGAAATTGACACAGCGTCCAGCGTGTGAAATCATGTCTTCCCCTGCACATGCAGATCACTTCAGGGCTATAGACGGTTAATGAAGTCGGATGGTAGTCACATTTAAATTACAACCATTCAAAAAAGTCACATTACAACTGAGCATTGAGACCTGCAGTTTTAACAGATTCATATTCTTTAAAATATGTGAAATCAGTTACACCTTCAGCTGCAATATAGCCAACAATATTTTTGCAGATGCAGAGCTGATTTCCAACACTGTGGATAATGATCCAGCTAATGGCATGTACCTCACACAATCCCACTTCAAACCCCAGGACTATCTTGTGAACTTCAGTCATTTAAATTTGTGTTTGGCCATAATTTAAAATAGAATCAACAAAGTGATACCACTAATTAATGATCTACAGAATAATGGATGCTTACCCAGTTCTGACAGTAGTGAACTGTAGCCTATTATACAATATGTTGGTAATACACATTTGTCCTATTTAACACATAAAACATGTGCAGTAAACTTAAACTCACTGTATACAAAACATCTAAACATAGTAACAGCTGTGTGAGCTGCAGGGAAACATCATGTTCTGCTCTACAACAGGCGCACTTCTGCTGCTACAGCTCGTATCATCGGTGGTGATGTTGTTGCCATGGCAGCAGCTCTTCACACTCACTCACTCTCTCGCTGACACAAACACATGTAAAAACACACACTACACACACACTACACACCCACACACAAACACACACACACACACACACACACATGGCCATCTTCAGTGGCAATTAAAGAGACCTCTTGGGGCGGAGAGGTTGAGACCCGGCGGGGGGAGCGAGGGAGGCCTGCATGGGGAGGGAAAAGGGTGAGGAGCTGTGTGTGTTAGTGCTTATTTGTATAAGGTTGGGGGAGGGTGGTGTTTTAAGTGGAGCTAATCAGCTGACTGATTGACAGCAAAGATCAAAAATAGATTTAGCTCACAGTTAAACACATTAACATTACAGCAGATCGTGTTCTTCCTACACATTACTCTTGTATATATTTAATGTGTCGTTTGCTAACCCTCATGGGAGATGTAGTTTTTCAAAACTTAGCCAACCATTTCTGGTTTGTCTAATTTAAAGTTGTAAATGAGAAGGATTTATTCTGTCCATGATAAACAACAGATTACTACAGAAACCCCCTAATGAGATAAACACACCATGAACAAGTTTATATTTGTTACACTCTCGGTTAATGGGGCAGTGTGACACTATGATATTCGACCTCTGGTACTCAGTAGTTCAGGCTCATTGACTCAGTGTGATAAGCCCTGAGCAGAGCATGGAATGTAGAGAGAGAGAGAGAAAGAGAGAGAGAGAGAAAGAGAGAGAGAGAGAGAGAGAGAGAGAGAGAGAGAGAGAGAGGGAAAGGGAAAGGGAAAGGGAAAGAGAGAGAGAGAGAGCTGTTAAAAACATGAAGTAGATCTGACTAATTACTCCAAAGCAGTGGTTCCCAAACTGGGGTACGCGAAGTGACGTAGGGGGTAAGCGAAAAAAATGTCAGGTCCAAACAGTTGTTTTAGTAGTTCAAGTTCAAACTTGTAAATGTTTGTATTGTGAGCTTTGATAAAAGCCTGAGGTGTTGGCATAGAGGCCGAGGCATCTTGGAGAAGGAAATCTGTCCTGAATTATCGAAGATTCTTAAAGTAACACACAATAAGTTCAGTCAGACAGCCTCTTTATTAAAGCTTCAAGTTCATTAATGAATATGTTTCAGAAATGTACATTTCTTTTTCAAAAGTGAAGTGGTGTTGCCCACTGACATTGCTGGTAAAAATTCTATTTAGTGAGAAATAATTCACTTTAATAGATTTTATTTGTATGTTATACATGTAAAATGTGGGAACAGGGGGTGCAGAAGGCTTAAACATTTCTTTTTCTAGTGCTATAAGTGCATGAAAGTTGGGGGTACATGGCTAGAGGTCAAGTGTCTAAAGGGGTACAGGCTGTGAAAAGTTTGGGAACCACTGCTCTAAAGCATCAGAGTGAGAATAGAGGTGGGTCATGGTTGTCAGTAACCAGTGTGACTTGGTAAAAATCCTCAGGATGCTTTAGGATTTTTAGGATCAGGGGATATCAGCAGCTAATTTGTGTAGATCTGCACTCTGCAACACTCATCTTGCAGATCCTCCTTGCTGTAATCAACATTTATACTTGTACACCCAAATCAAGGTTTGTCAAACCCAAAAGACAAGCTAGAAGGGCTAAATGAAAGTTAATATTTAAAATATTTGGCTTAGGCTGATTGTTTATAAGATGCAGACACAGTCATGTTTTAAGTTATATGTATACTTGGCTAGTTATCCCAAAAAGTGTTTCCATTGCAAATTATTGTGTAAGCTTCATAAACGACTCGTATATATAAAGAACTGACATTTAAAGTCTTGTTAGAATGGTCCACTGCACAGCAGTAGATGATTATAGTTGGATTTGTGGGATTCAGTTCACCCTGGGACATTTGTGTTTATTTAGCGTAAATGTCTGTGATAATTAGGCTGAAATGTAACACACTGGTACTTAATCCTGACCAAATAAACACCCAAGGGTGTGAAAAACACTGAAGTTGGAACATGCAGGTGTTTTTTATGTCTGAATAAGAACCCGTATCTACAGCATGTGTTGTACAGACTAAAGCTGGAAAAGTGGAGGTGAAACAAAAAGGCTTAAATGGCTGTGATGTCTTCCTCTGCAAGAATCAAACTCTCATTTTTCTCTTTCATTCCACTAAACGAAGAAATTGGTCATTGCCTGCAGCTCCACTTATCTCTCTTTCTGATTAATGCCACTGCTGCACACACGCAAAATCATGCACAATGCACATCAATTCTCTGATAAGTAAATGAAGAAGAGCACTTAGAAGAAAGAGAAATCAAGAGTTTGTTGAATGAGTGCGAGGAGGAGATGCATACAAGCCCTAAATGTAGTTGTTCACAGGGCAGCTGGAGTGGTCTGAAGAGGTTTGACATGGAGAACGACGGTCATTAAATGATGCACAGGCGTGAAAAGTCACTCTGAGGCTCAACTGGGTTGATCAGTGCTTCAGACTGAACGATTAGGAGTCTGAAGAGGAGACAAGACTGAAATGATTCTGCCTGCCAGTTTTGGCACTTCGATCATTGAGGAGACTTTTTCCTCCCTGCCTGCTGTTCATAGGAATATATATAAAAGCACTATGCCAAGCTCACCTGAAAGAGGTGGTCTCAGCTGGCTTCCATTCAACCCCTGAAACGGCTCATTTGCAGTGAGGACACAATCAACCCAACAACCAACACAAACAGGATGACGAGTTAACTTATCACGATGCTTTAGTAGTTTAAGCTGTATATAAAGTATATAGTGAAGTATAGAAGATATTGTAATAATTACATTACTGCTACCAAGCAGATAACAAAATACTACTTAATAATAATGTTTTGGCTCCCAGAGTAACTTGCACAGCACTTGTGCAACATACCATGAAAGTATCAAGAGGTTAACATTACTCACCGTCTCTACAGCAGATCATCACAGGACTCAACAACATGGACTGGTGTAAAAACTCAATTAGGTTCCAGGCTGTAGTCCAATTCCATCTTCAATTCCTTGTTTCATTTAAACATGTACTTTTTCACCACTGACAGTTTCCCTGAGAACACCTATACTGGTGTTATGGTGTAATAAGCTACCATGCTATCTGGTGTCCTCTATGCTGCTATGTAGACACAGCAAGAAAGCCCCTCTTCTTTGTGCACTGAGATTGTTTACATTTACATCGCAGGATGTGCCAAACACATGCACTCATGTAAAATTGTTTGAAAGACAGTTTACCTTCTCCATTAAGAGACGTATCCTGTTGTTAGCTTAGCCTTAACCATCTTTCCATAGTGCAGGGAACAGCTGGTAGTTATTTCAATGCTAGTTAGATTGTAATGATTTCAGACCAGCCCTGCCTGCTTGTTTGACTCAGACTGGAATCGGCCCACCTCAAAATTTTGATATGTGAACATATATATGGCATAAAACTATTCAAAGGGAAATGGGAAAATTTTAACTGAATCAAAGAAAAGTGACAGGGCTGGAGGTGTGAAGACCACCCAAGACTCCTGGGGGTGCCTTTGCAGCTGGATCAGGCTACAAAAATTCATGCAGAATTGCTAACTCATCTGCAATAGGACAGTGTTTCAGCAGCTCCACACTCTGTCCAAGGTCTGCTTTGCTCTGGAAATGGTGAGAAATCACACAGGTAGTTTCATTTGGGGGAGACTGGAGAGTCAGATGATGCAGGCAGCTGGAGTGTAAACAAGGGAGGGAGAAGTCCTGATGCTGTGGACTTTTCATTTAGTGCAGGAGTGCTCTGTTATGTGATGGTAACTTGTAAAACAAACTAAAGTGCATACAGAACATGAATACCCAAAATATGGAGTCTGAAGAAGATTTTAAAAATATATGATGTCCTTTCATTTGGAGTGAATACACCTTGGATTTTGAATCTTGACTCCTGCAGGACAAACAGACCTGTTCTTTAGCTGTTTTAACTGTTGCACCATTTAAGGGAATAATGAGCATCTTTGTATATACAATCTAATAGCTTTGTAGACTTTTTAAACTGAAATAGAAACAAATTTAGCCATGTAATAAAGACCTTAAATAACTTTTAAACCCACAATGATGGCCTTGGAATTGGATTGATCACATTTCATTAGTGCAGGGCTCATTAACTGCAGTTGCACAAGAGCCAGTTCTTTGCTTGACAGATAGGGGGTGGTTGTTAAAACAATGTATTATATTAATGTTAAGGTCTGATCAACATACAAATGCATCTGTTTCAATTTTCTACTTCCAGCCAAATGACTGTCAAGTTCAAGCTACGTATACTAGCCAACTTCCAGCCTCTGGGAGTCCCCCCATACCGCTTAATTTCACCCTAACCATGACATTAATATCGGTACGATTATTTTGTTCAAATTGTATCCATTTTTACCTTTAAAAGATCATTCCATAGACCTGTACTACTGCAGGCCACATGGGAGGTAATGAAAATGTTTTGCCCCCTACTTTCTTGGGCTGTCATGTATACTGTGTTTGTCTCTCAGTCTACGTTTTCCCCAGGTTAAATATGAGCTAATATTGCCTCCTTGTGTCAGATCAAACTTGAAGTAATTCCTGATAAAACTGTTTCAATTATGACTGTTTTGTGAGGCTGCATTAATGCTTTATATAGTCCATAGTACTAAAAATTTATTGGGTTACAGGGATGTAACAACAAACTTGTACCCTCAAAACAACCAAATATTTTTCTGTCTCACATTTTCAGAGTTTGATACTATTTGTGGGCCAGATGGGAAGCTGTGGGGGGCCTAATGTGCCTCCTGGGCTGCCTGTTGATGTCAACCACATTAGGGCCTCTTATGTGACTTTGATCCTACATAAAAAGAAAAATACAAGCAGATGAAGCTGTCTGTATCCACTGCTTCTAACCTGTTGATGATCAGAGCTGTGAGATCCTGTAAATATGTATATGACATGATGTGACAAGAGGTGAGAGAGTGTAGATCAGCTGCCGTGAAGTTTAACACATCAAAGTGTGTGCGATTACGAGGTGTGAGATGCTCCTGTTTGAAGAAGCTCCCAGGCCATAAGTTCAATCTTTAATTACTTTATCAATTTTATATCTGCCATCTTCATTCTGTTAATCCAAACTTGTGCATTTTTTTCTTGTTGGAGTCTCGCAACCAAGACCATGGGTGTTTCTTTACATTACTTTGTCACAAAGCTCAAATCATCTCAAACTGGTTTCTTGAACATAACAATGAGTTCACTGTACTCCAGTGGCCTCCAGCCACCAGATCTCAATACAATAGAGCACCTTTGGGATGTGGTGGAATGGGAGATTCTCATCATGGATGTGCAGACGACAAATCTGCAGCAACTGTGTGATGCTATCATGTCAGTATGGATCAAAACCTCTGTGAACAGGGGTGCTTGTTTGGCGGAGTGGTTAGCAACCAGGCACCCCATGTATTTGCTTCTGCCGATCCAGGTTTGAATCCCACCTGTGACCAGTTTGCAGAGTGTCTTCCCCTATTCTCTCGCCCCCTTTCACAAGCCTATCCACTGTCTCTCTCCTATCAATAAAGGCACAAAATGCAAAAAAATACAATAAAAAAACAAACAAAACAAACAAAAAAAAAAACCTCTGTGAACATTTTCAGCACCTTGTCGAATCCATGCACCAAGAATAGAGTGTTCTGAAGACATAAGTTGTCCAACCTTACTCAAGCAAGATGTTCCTAATAAAGTGGCTAGTTAGTCTATAAGTATACCAGTCAAACATGTATTTGATTGTTTGTTTTTATTTCCAGGACACGGCAGGACAAGAGCGTTACCGCACCATCACCACAGCTTACTATCGCGGTGCCATGGGTTTCATCCTCATGTACGACATCACCAATGAAGAGTCCTTCAACGCCGTCCAGGACTGGTACAAGCTCAGAATCATAAGCTGTGTTTCATGTTTCTGTTTTTCTGGGAGTAAGACTGTAAAAATGTGCTTTCAGGGCCACTCAGATTAAGACGTATTCGTGGGACAATGCCCAGGTCATCATGGTCGGCAACAAGTGTGACATGGATGAGGAGAGAGTCGTTCCTCCTGAGAAAGGGAAGCACCTCGCTGACCAGTTAGGTGAGATGTTGCTTCAAGAATTACCAGGGTGTCAAACCCTTTACAAGGATCTCATACAGGCAAAAGTATCCAAATTCAGGATGTCATTTCAAGAACTAAAGAATATCAAGAATTGGCTTTGGATTCTTTGAGATTGTTCTCAAAAGATCACTGCAAATTAAGTATACTCTTAAGACAAAAAATGTCCTTTATGCCTCTCAGTCAACCTGAAAATAAATGACCATAACATTATACATGAGGTAACGATGTTGCATATATGCTCCATATAATGTTATATGTGTTTACAAGAGAACTTTATGTGTTAACAAGTAGGTTTTGAAATGTTCATGAGAAAAAAAAATACACATTAACTATAATGTTTGCACGCTAAAAACAATTACTTGTGTGCTCGGGAATTTTAAAAATCTTTACTCGGTAGTCTTACATTCTTCAAATATTTTCCAGAAACTTTAATATGTTCACAGGAAAGTTTTATACATTTGACAGAAATTATCATTTGTTTTAGATATTTCAGTGCTCGCATTCATCAGTATGCACTATCATGCCCAAATAAATGTTGAACAGATAAAATAAATGGGGGACAGGTCTGGACTGCAGGGAAGCCAGTCTAATACCCACTCTCTTTTCCTCAAAACAACCATGTTGTATCACAGGCAGAATGTGGCTTTATTGTTTCACTGAAATAAGCAGGGGCCTCCCCGACCACATCACACTCTTCCACTTTGCATCAGTTCATTTCAGATGAGCTTGGGCTCAGAGAAGTCAGCAATGTTGATATATGACTTACATTTAGCATGGTAAGGTTTTACCTTGCACTAGTAGAGACAAACTGTTTCTATTGTTACAATTGCCTCAGCCTTTTTGGAGATTGTTGTGGGCATCAAATTCAAAATTAATGAATGTTTGAAAAAAAAAACAGTTATTTAGTATGTTGTCTTTGCCATGTATTCAACGGAATACAGGCTGAAAAGGATTTGTTAATCATTGCATTGTTGTTGTTCTTGTTTGACACAACATCCAAACCTCATTGGATTTGGGGTTTGTAGTTAATCTGCTGATGAGACAGCTTTAACTGCTAATTATAAACTAATACAAAGTAATGGGTGCTTACTAGATAGTTAATGTGCTCATGGGAAAGCTTTGCATGCTAATGAAATGTTTTTCTGAGCTCGTGGATAGCTTTAGAGCACTCTTGATTCATCTCAAGAGCTGGATATTTGCATGTACGTGCAACCCAAAAACATGATGCCTCTGCTTTTGTGTAATTTCCCCTTGCTCTTAGAGTCTCCTTTGACTCTTAAGTTGGACCTCAATTTAATAAAAATGCATCATGTTACATTAAGAAGACCCAAAGCAAGGGATTAAAACAAAAACTGAATACGTTATATCAAACTTTCACACAATCAGAACAAATGGGACTACCTTCTGCAAGATATCAGACCAACATGAGCATGTGCCTATGTAAAGTTTATGATGTTATTAAAGAATTCTGCTGAACTTGAGTGAACCTGTAAAAATGGAGGAAAGGTCCACCGCTCACCCTTCAGGGCTGTGTGCTCAGTGATTCAGTAGGACTATAATGGTATGACCTGTTGCTCCAGTTTAGAGCCTTGTAAGTTGTTTAGATTAAAAATGCACATTTCTGGTTTCATCTCCACTGCTGGGAGCCACTAACAACTCCATCTTAATGAAATGTAAATGCTGCAGGCTGCATGCAAATGAGTTCTTCTGCAGTTTCACTTCCCTACAGACCGCGACAACAAATTAATTACATATTTAAAGGTTTGTTCAAGAGGTCATTTTCTATAAACGGTTACAAGTGGCTTTATGAAATGAAACAGCAGGATTAAAATGAGCCAAGTAAATGTCTATTTTACCTAAATATATGTAACTGGAGTAGGAACACCACATGAAAACATCAGTTTAGTCCTTTCTCCGAACTATCCCACCTTCTATATATGGTTGTTTTCTCCCCCTCTTTCAGGCTTTGAGTACTATGAGGCAAGTGCCAAGGAGAACATCAACGTGCGGCAGGTGTTCGAGCGCCTGGTTGACATCATCTGCGTGAAGATGTCTGAACGTGTGGACGTGGAGGCGCCAGCGGCTCCTGGCACCAAGACCACCAGACTGACCGACAAGCCCGCCCAGCTACCTCAGAAGTGCTGCTGATCGTCCGTCGCTCTTCATCCCACTGCTGTCAACTCGTCTGCTCTCAAAGATTCAAGGAAAAAAGAAAAGAAAAAAAAACAGAAAAATTGTTGTGACATTCCTCAACACACCCTCAATGCTTCAGTCCATGTTTGTGAGCAGTTAATAATCATTATGCCTGCTGAGATTTAACAGTTTCATCCCCTTTGTGACCCCAAGTTTACCAGATTACCCTTAAAGAAGTAATGCTGGCGGTGCATTCAAGGCAGAATCAAATCTGGCTCGTTGACAGTCATTAATTTAACTCCTGCTTTTATTTGTTATAGTTATTTCAAAGTCAAATCTATTTAAAAACAATTCATCTACACTTCATACAGACGTGGATTTGTTTTCCTGATCACTGGAAATAATGCAGAGCAGTAATTAACAACTCTTTTTTTTTAACAAACATGTTATTTTCCTCTAAAGCCTGGTTTATACCGCACTATTAAATATGCAGAGTTATGGGCACTATCCTGCATGCTTTTGCACTGGTGTGTCCATGGAGCTCTGCAATTCTCTGCCAAACTCACGTTGACAGGACCATTTTTAGCCAGCTATGTTGACAGTTTCTGGTCTCCCCCAACACATGCTCTGCTTGTTTGCTAAATGAGACAATGCAAAGAGCATCATATTGGAGTTTTGGCTGATGAATAAAGACCAGCAGCTGATTATGATGTTATTATTGCAAAGACGTAAAAGAAGAGATAGAATATATAGATGCTTAACTGTTTATAGCAGAGGGTGAGGAAGTTCTGTTTGTTTTGCCATTGAGAGCCAAGGACAAGAAGTTGCATTTTCAATATATTTAAGTAGATTTGATCAATTAAATATTATACCTATAGCTGTTTATCTCACACAAAAGTACACACAACATGCCTCAGAGACTGTAGATGCTACACATTGGACAGCTCACAAGGCTTACTGTCATTTTGAAGTGTAGTTACATTCATTTGTGTGGCTCGGTGAACATGTGGCATAGGCTATAGTGTAGATTTGATTCAGAGGTATAAATCAGGCTGAACTAAAAAAAAAACGTTGTGTCTGTTGTTTAAGTTAGATGAATTGACCCATTTGTTCAACTATTTATAGCAACAACTCTTGTGGTTTTGACTGATCTTAACTCAATTCTACTCATTTTTTCATCTTTCTTAGCTGGCCCTAAAATGTGATGTAAAGACACTGCCAACTGGTGTTGTGCATGGATGAGCTAAGTGAACATGTTCATGTTACACACTGAGGAACAAAGTCACCTCCACTGCCATATTTCTGGGCGTCACAGTCTATGATAACCCCACCAATGTTGAGGAGCTATCAAAATATGTACTGTCATGGAAATAGGAAAGCATGGTACCACAGCTAAGCCCAGTTTAGCTGATACTACAAACAGAAAAGCACAGTTTGTGGGCCAAGCTTTGTGTTAACAGGGTCAAAATTTGTTGTTTCATCTACTACTGTCTGGTACTACCCAGCCATGCAGACTGAAGATTTTTTATTTTTCATAATAAGTCAGAAAAGTTTGCCTCTAGATTTAAAGCAGCATTGGACTTGGGAGTGAAACATCTTAAATAGTGGCTATTTATGAACTGTCAGTTGTAAATCTGGACCTGCAAAACACTTCATCCTGCCCCAGTCATAGCAAAAAGCTGGTCTTTTATTTTGAATCTCATCCTCAAAAATCAGCCAAATTTGTATTTCTGCTCCAAATGTGCTGCCAAACAGAGCGGGAAGCAGGGTCCACCATCAAGCACAACACTGCCTCTCTCGAAGTGTAGCACAAAGCTAATCTGACAACACCACAGCTGCTCATGTTCACAAGTTTACAGCCTGAATCATCTGACAAAAACATCAGAAAGGCTGCTCTTATGTAGATAGATGTTAGTGGGTCAATTTTGAAACAATCTGCCTGTAGTTTAACAACTGTTACCAGCCTTATTTTGCTCTGTATGCAGCTGTAAAGATGCTTTAGACCTACACCACCAACGCACAACTGTCCAGCAGGGCTGCAGCACAAATCAGTTGACTTCACAAAAGCGGATCGAGTCCAGTGCTTACAAACTGATCTGACGTTTAAGGGTAATGCTTTTATGACATTGTAGGCAACATACAACTAATTAGAGAGTGCCTCTTGAGGTTTGGACAGGGTGCCCATGGGGTAAAATCCCAAACACTCTGTGCCAATAAAAATGCTTGTGTTGCATATTCCATAACAAATTCAAATGCAGCACTTGAGCTGATACTAAACCCAAGTTTTTACAATGGCCAAGATGCAGCAAGAATCAGCAAAGAATGAAAATGGAAATGAAAAGCACAACAATCTACAAGAGTGATCGTGCCTTTTGCATACTCAGTGTCTTATCATTTTGAAGGTATACATCAGCCTCTCTTAAACTTAATACACTGCTACCCATTTTGAATACTTAAGATTATCTAACACTCAAAGTTTTTACCCCTACTTTTAATTTTCTAAATAAATTTCTGTATGGACACTCAGTTTAGTTACTGTATTCTTTTTTATGTTACATTTGAACACACTTTAAGACTCTGCATCTCTCTTTAATGATTAAACTGATGTGAAAACCTGATTTCTTTTATTTTTGACACTATACTGGGTAATAGCATATGTATGTTTCTGGAATGTGACTCAGTGGAGTGTTTCTCTTTAACATGTCACAAAATCAAAAACCTAGATGAAACCCCTCTGAACCCCTTAAAAAAGCATTTTAACTGCCAGAGACTGGACCCGACCTGCTGCAGCCCTGCCCCATGGTGGTTTACAGCTTGAACGCCCCACTGAGGATGTTTTATACTCACATAAACCCCTGAAGTTAAGAGCACATCGCCCCCCCTCCTCTTTAGCTGGTGTAATCCTGTAGCCGTTATGTTTGCAGTGTTTCCTACATGAATGTGAAAGTGTGTTTGCGTGTGTGTTGTTGCATATGGTTATCATGATATTTATCGCGTGTTCAGTTGTGAGGGTTTTTGTGTTAGTGTACATTATCTTTGACTGGAGTGTGATATTTTGATAATGTCATGTCAGATGAGATTCAGTTTGTGTGTGTGTATGAGAGTGTGTGCATATGAAGGACTCAACGAAAAAGGGAAGATGCGGAGAAAAATATTGTGCATTTATTATACTATAGTAGAATATTTAAAAAAATCCTGCCAAATAGACCTCATTCCCACGGGAGACATGTTCTTGAGGCATCTTCTTTAGAGAGTCAAGATCAAATGTTACTATGTTGTTTTGTAGTATTTGAAGATTTTTGTAAGATACAGCACAGTGCTGAAGCTTTAGGCAGGTTGTATTTTAAATTTCATGTGAGTATTTATTTTTATCACATAACAAAATCAAAATGAATTATCAGATGATAACTCAAAGTCAAATCAACATTTAGTACGACCACCATTTGCCTTTAAACTGGCAATGAGCTTAATCATATCTTTATACTAATTTCAATTATGTAAGCTAAAAAAACATTAAAAGTAAGTTTTGTTTGTGAATATTAACATCAAGAACAAAATGTGTAAGTTTCATAAAGTTTTGTTTTGTTCAGGCCGTATTATTAGCACTGATCCAAAAACAGTGAAAATGCATGTAGGCTTTTAGTCGAGAGAACCTGTGCAATGCTTACTTTTGTGTTGGCCTACAAAGATCTGTCATACTTGCACAACTTTATAGTACTTTTTTTTACACTGGAAAAATAACTGACATTTAATCCAACAGTACAAAAACTTTCAACAAGTTTTTGCCCCTGATCCACCATCTGTAGACAGTATTCAGAGTCTTAATGTTTAAACCTGAGCTATAGCAATGCAACACAACATCATTTGAGCTTCACACACTGAGTATGATGTCACACCACCATGGCTCCCGTGGGTATATGGTCTATTCTTATATAGCTGCGACAACGCACGTTTTTGTGTGTGACTCCCCACCATGTGTCTTCTGACTGATTAAAAAAACATACAATATTGACATTGTCTCTTCATATGATTATTTTTTACGTGAATTTGTAAATGATAGATTTAGAATCTATAACGTTGTTGAGTATAAGTTTATTTTTATGCTGTGTATACCATGGACAAATTCAATAGAGAGTTTATGTAAACTTGTCGTCTTAAAGTTCACTCCTGTACTGGGGAGAAGCACAAAGTGATTGTACAAAATATTGTGAATGTTTGTATATTATAGATGCAATTTAGTATAATAAAAATAATATATAATCGAGGGGTCTTCTCTGAGTGTGATGTTTATAACCTGGAACTCTTGCTTTGAGCTGAGTCTGATCAAGTACACTTACAACTTATTGATGTAATTTTAAATGTAGGAGCCCTCTGGTTCCACTTATAAATGGTTTCACGTCACAAGAGACTGAAACTACAGTGGTGAGTTTCTTGGCCTCTTAACTCATACTTTCCAAACTTAATCTGCCAGTCATCAAGTCAGAGAGAGCATTTGTGCAAATTCTGACAAGAATCCCTTCAAGGGGTTCTTGGCATTTACGTTTAAAAGCAAGAAATGATCATGAGGCCCCAGGATATTTGACTCTTGTTATGTAGCATTTTTGTGATATGGGGTTTTGTAAATTGGTGTTCACAAGTAAGGGATGATCATGAAAGTCAATAACCTGGCCTTTGACCAAAAAGCCTTGAAAACCATATCCGGATATTTTCGGGGGAAACAGGCCGCAGAGGCTTTCAAAACAGTCATGCTGTCTGCCTTTGACAAGCAGAAAACATACATGTAGGTCGAGGCTGTAAAGCTATTACTAAAAAAAGCCCCAGGAATAAAAAAAAGAGGGCATTTAAAGAAAATTGACAAAGAAAATTGCTTTTGCAGGACATGGGATCTTTAAGAAAAAAAGTTTTTTTTAAATCATTTTGCATATTTAAGGCTAAGTATTTCAACTTTTGAAGGAAGCTGACTTAACATTCTTGTATTACTGCAGATGTGAATAGTTGTTGGGTTCAAAGGCTAACTTTACTGCAATAAATGATTCAGTAATTGGACAAACTGTCTGACTACATTATGCAAGATGGCTGGTCACAGTATATGCAAAGACAACATAGTGACAATGTGGTGATTGAGAAAAAAAGAAATGATAAAAGAAAAAAAAATGATGCTCACCCAGATATTCTCATGGTAATAACCTTTCTTATCTGCTACTGCTTGACAGATGTTGGTTTGGGAAGCTGTGCAGAGCTGGCCAGGAAGAGGCCTCATATGTGATACCTTCCCTGAATTTCTAGCAGCACTCCTGTTGACTTTGGTTGGGATACTGAGTGCAGAGCAGACATAAATTGGCAGTTTTGTTTTTGGGGTCATGTTCCTCGGTTTACCTCGTCTCCCACGTCACGTGTTGACCAATCAGAGGACGCGCTTTGCTTTGATTGATTGGCTCTTATCCAATCAGAGGTTTGTTTTGGCTAGCCGACCGAAGCTAGGCGGTTGGAGCCGAAACCGGATATCCAAAACTTCCTTCAGCAGTAACCTAGGACAAAGGTGAGCCTGTCCTTTTATTTAATTTAGACAAAACAAACCACTGCGCCATATCCTGAACTTACAATGTGTTTATCTCTGTAACGGCTACAAGTATAGCTAGCTTAGCAGTTTACCTGCCAGAGTGCCATTCAACAGGATTACTGAAAGCTAATATACGGCTAACAAAGCCGGTCTTTAGCCTAATGAACTAAACTACCTCCTTACTAAGCTAATTATGACCTGTTATAAAAATTAAAGTATCCATAAACATGGTGCCTGTAAATTATTTTGTTGGTTTCAACTGTTATCTTGAACTGTATAGTTCCGCTTGACGTGACGAGGCTGCTGCGCCGAACCTCCTGAAGTAAAGATGATGTTTTTATTCAATCCTCCTTTTTAAGATGAGCCGTGTACGATAAAATCCATCCGGACACGCATGCTTTAACAATAGACAGTTCACTTAAATTCGTCCTAAATAAGTATTCGTCAATCCGACAGCTGTATTTAATATTTTAGGTTAAGTGTACAATGTAGATATAACGGCCTCTGCATACTATAACAAACAGTCATATATTCAACACAGTGGAAACCACGAAAAGAACTGAAGATCATACATGTATGTGCATCTGATCAGAATCTGGCTGCAAGCAAACAAATGATTATGTTAGAAACCCATTAGACGTCTTTTCTCACCCTTACCCTCATTAACTTCGGTCGAACCTCTGCATAATTAATGATACAGTTATGGCGAATGAGAGGTGAAAACAAATATTTGTGTTCTGAAATGTAGAGGTAAATCATTAAAACATTATTATCGGATGATGTTCTATAAAATGCACTGATTAATATATGAAATCTTTATCTTTAAACCTGATTTGAAACATATGAATCACCCGCCTTTGTGTGTGTAAGTATCTGATAAATGAAGGTGTGGACACTGCATCAGAATTACTGCTGGATTGTATTAGGAGAAAAGTCTGTTTTCTAGGATAGGAAAATTGATATTTTTTTCTTTTTTTAGATGAGTCCATTTATGAAGGATGCATGATATTATTGGTATGACACCGGTATCGGCAGATATCGGCTTAAAATATAAAATATTGGTAAAGATCAATATTTAAATTGATATTGGGAAGATTTGCCAGTACTTACAGCGAATATGTCTGTCATACATGACGTCCACATATTGGGGGTAATATTAGCAAAATACACGATGCTTCACCTTGTCATCACCATGGGTACATTTAGTTAACGAAGAACTTCATTTTTTTAAGTGCTAAGAATTGTTTTTTTCTTGTTTTGTGTCTGTTCCTCACACAAATATACTGTCATAATGAAAGCAACAAGTCCATTTTCATTAAATACTGTATTTCCTCAGAATATTGCAGCAATTATGTTTTTTTTATCTAGCATTTGTTTAATTAGTTTGTAGAGAAATACAGGCTGTAGTGAAGATCATGTTGTAATATAAAAAGGTAATTAAGAAATATTGTACATACCAACAGCTGTGCAGCTGATGAAGATAGCTGATGCCTGATGCTCTTTAAATTATTCAGATCAAACATGTATGACTCTTTCTACTTGCTTTAGGGATCCTGACATATCCAGTGTATGCTGCATCAAATATTCACATATGTTCTCTTGTGTTTTCAGCTGTCGATCCGAAGACTCTGTCAAAATGCCTCAGACCAACAAGTCAGCCAGTGGGTGCAGTGTGCCAGGTCAAGTGTCTGCTCCTGATCAGGGTGAACCGCCACCACCGCCGCAGGATGTTCGGTCCCAGGTGGCTGCTGGAGATGGAGATGGAGAAACCGCAGTAAAGGACCAGGGAGACCCAGAGATCATCAAATCACCCAGTGACCCTAAGAAATACAGGTCAGAGGGAGAACAGCATCTTGAGTGAATGTTGTACTGAATCCATACTTTGTTGTCTCCCAGGTTTATTAGAGACTAAAGGTCTCACAGTTCTCGCTATTCTAAATAAGTCTTGAATGACATTTAAGAAAAAACTGAAGCTGCATTTTCATCTTGCAGTCTTGTTCAGTTTGGCTTGGTATGGAATGAAACTACAGATGTTTCCACTGTTAATTAAGGAGGAAATGTACCCAAAAACCTGACCAATGCTGTCCCACTTTTTGGCACTCCTAAAGGGTGAAGCTCGTTCCATGTGACGTCAACTTAAACAAAAATAAGTCCTCTACTGTTGCTGTTTGTTTACAGTTTGACTCTACATCAGAAACCTACTGTGTTGCAAACAAGATCAGGGTTTACCGCTCCAAACTGTGCCCAGCTGTACCTGTCCAAACCAGATAACTCAGTGGAGAAGAGGTTCAAGTTCTACAGGGGTGTGTATTGGCAAGAATCAGGCAATTCAAGATCTGTAATGATTCAAGAGTGACAATAGGATATATAACAACATATTGATATCAAGAATGTGTCAATTCATCATTATTTTATTAACAAATTCTGAAAAAACTTCTATCGAATTAAACTCACAGTATTGTATGTACAAGAAATACAGTTCTAATCAGTGTTGTTTCCATAAGGCATAGTCCCTACATGATTTATGAACCCAGGACCAACGAGAAAGCACTTAGAGAGTGCAAAGCTCCGCCAGGGTAGCTCACGTATTGTTGTTACACCTATAAGCAATAGTTCCTTGATAAAGTTACCATCATAGTATGGTTTGTTGAACCGGAAACCCACACTTAGCACTCTGAATCATGTTGATATCATTATTAGTTAAACAGTTTTGGTGCAAAAAGGAGTGTTTGCTAATGCTGCTTATCTGGATAACCACCATAATCTAATCATTTTTAGTCTGACCATTACCAAAGTCTCCTGAATATTTCAGCAAACCGTACAGTAGTTTTATTGCATAATCTTGAAAACAAACAAAGATGCTGGTAACAACATAGCCTCCTTAACAGAGGTAAAAATGATAGTAATGAATAAAACAGAGAAAGAGAGAAAACTGCCCGAATGTCTGCTGCCAACAAGCCACCAGAGGGTGAACTAAAATACAAAACAAATGGCACTGTTTCTAGGAATTCTTTAATAACAATATTGCTCTAAATGTTGATACAATATTGTGCTTAAACATAAAAGTATTGCACTTTAATGGTGTATTGATTTTTTTGGTACACACCTGCAGAATTTCCATTGTGCTGATTTTCTGTTTTTTCCGAACATTCTTTTTATTCTTTATTTTCTTTTACATTTTCAAAATAAATAAGTATTCATTCATAAGTTCATTGCGTGCAAGTATCCTGCTAATGGATTAGGTTTGTATACTTAAATGTATTTAAGGCTCTTTTTTCATGCAACTGCCCTAGGTTAAAATTGTGTGGCCAATTCCTGCATGTCATGCGCTGCTCTCTCCCCCTCTCTGACTTCCTCCACTGTCTCTCCCACATCATTTGACTTGATTAAAATGCAGTTAAATAATGTCATGAAAAGTCATTAAACATTTGTGACATGTCTAAGGTTAGGAGTTGACTCTGCTATTCTCACACTACGCATAACTCTAACTTTTTTTATTTTGCCTGTTTATTCCAACTCTTTTTTTATTGAACTTTTCATGTACAAATCATGTATAGTTCACATTGTATATATCACAAAGGATATAAAGCAAGAGAAAAATTAGGGTTTGTACATTAACCCCACCCTCCCACAAGAACTCCCCCAGGTCCGAGTAGGGGACGCATATAGTTCATACAAGTCCATTGATACAAAGATATTAAGACACAAAAGAATGTAACCATAAATGAAATGTAAATAGTATAAATGTAAGAAAACCAACATAAAATAAATACATAAAGTGAGACAAAACAAACCAATAATAATAATAATAAAAAATAATAAAAAATAATAATTAAATAAAAAAAAAAAAAAACCTGTACCTGAGACAGCTATTTTCCTAGCACTAAATCATTCTTCTTCAGAGTCTGGAGAAAGGTTCAGAGTGCTCACAAAAGTTAGAAGAGGGTTCCACACACTTGTAAATCTTTTAAGAGAGCCGGCTAAGGAAAATCTGAGCTTTTCAAGTTTCAGATTAAGTAAGACTTCTCTGATCCATTGGATATGTGAAGGGGCTCGGGTAGTCTTCCAATTAAGCAAGATAAGACATCGGCCCAGCAGGGTCATGAAGCTAAGTACACGTTTAATCGGAGTAGGGGAATCATCATCCGGTTGGATGCCAAAAATAGCTGACAAGGGGTTTGCAGGGATAGTCAAGGCATAGGCTTTATCTATTATGTCAAAAATATTGTCCCAGAATATTTTCAATTTGGGGCAAGACCAAAACATATGAACATGATTTGCCGGTGCAAGGTTGCATTTGTTACAAGTATTATTAAAATTCTGAAATATCCGAGCAAGCTTTGCATTTGTGTAATGAATTTTATGGACAATCTTGCATTGAATTAGATTATGACGGGCACATATGGAAGAGAGATGAACTAATCTCAGAGCAGAGTCCCACTGTGAGTCAGTCAATATAAAATTTAGTTCATTCTCCCAAGAAGTTTTTAGTGTGGCCAGCATGTCTGAGGATGTGGAGATAAGCAAGTTGTATAATATAGAAATGCATTTCTTTTGTAGAGGATCTAAAGCCAGTAGGTTGTCTAGTAAGGTTTCAGGGGGCCGATTTGGGAAATGTGGGAATAATTTTTTAACAAAATCCCTTGCTTGAAAAAAACGGAAAAGATGAGAATTCGGTAGATTAAATTTTGTGGATAGTTGTGCAAAGGACATAAAGCTTCCTTCTTTATAAAGATCCATAATACTAGTGATGCCTTTATTATGCCAGATTTTAAATGTGGGATCTGTGTTAGAGGGTCTGAAAGAATGGTTTTTAACTAGGGGGGTCAGGACAGAGGGGCTGTGTAAACCAAGGTTTTTCCTTATTTGGGCCCAAATTTTCATTGTTGCCCTAGCAATTGGATTAAGTCCAGCGGGTATTGCTGGGAGAGGTAACTGGGAGCATAAGGCAGACTGCAAAGAAAAAGGTGAAGCTGCACTTTCTAGAGTTATCCAGATGGGCGAGGACTCAGTAATGTCTCCCATCCAATAAAGAAGTTTCTGTATGTTGGCAGCCCAGTAGTATCTTCTGAAATTTGGGAGAGCCAAACCTGCTTTATCTTTAGGGGATTGTAGTGTTGCTTTACGGATTCGGGCTATATTTTTCCCCCATAGAAATCTAGATATAGTGGTGTCTAATTTATCAAAAAAAGACTTATTTAGCAGTAAGGCAATATGCTGAAAGCAGTAAAGAAATTTAGGAAGGGTGACCATTTTGACAAGATTTATTCGGGCCACAAGAGACAATGGTAAAACAGACCAGCGATCAAAATCTTTCTCAGTTTTTTCCATTAAAGGTTGAAAGTTTGCACTGAACATGGTTGACATAGATGTTGTTATGGAAATACCCAGATAACGGAGTGTATGGTCAGCCCATTTAAAAGGTGCAAGATTATGTGGTAGCTGTTTCGCCAGTGGATTAATTGGTAGCAGTTCGCTTTTTTGCAAATTAAGTTTATACCCCGAATAGGTGCCAAACTGTTCAAGGATCTCCAGAATTTTGGGAATGGACTTAGCTGGGTCTGAAATATATAAAAGCAGATCATCTGCATATAGGGAAACCTTATGTAATGTGGACTGTCGAGTGATACCAACAAAATTTTGTTCAGAGCGTAACCAGATAGCCAGGGGCTCGATTGCTATGGCAAACAAAAGTGGCGATAAAGGGCAACCTTGCCTCGTACCTCTTTTAAGGGGAAATGAAGGGGACAAAATGTGGTTAGTTAGCACCAAAGCTGTAGGGGAAGAATACAACAGTCTGACCCAAGAAATAAAATCTCTACTGAAACCAAATTTGCCCATTATAACATACAAATACTCCCACTCAACCCTATCGAAAGCCTTCTCGGCGTCTAAAGCAACCACTATTTCAGGTGTTGCTGAGCTGGCTGAATATATAATATTAAGGAGGCGTCTAGTATTATGATAAGAATGTCGACCAAGCATGAATCCGGTTTGATCTTGTGAAATAATATTGGGTAGTACTTGTTGCAGACGAAGAGCCAAAACCTTAGAAAGAATTTTAAAATCAACGTTCAAAAGTGACATAGGTCTATAGCTGTTACACAGCAGCGGGTCTTTTTCCTTTTTTAGTATCAAAGATATCGTAGCTTTAGAAAATGTCTCAGGGAGACGGGACTTTAAAAAGGCCTCATTATAAACATCTCTGAGAACAGGGGCTAGAAGATCAACAAAGGTTTTATAGTATCCCGCGGTATAGGCGTCAGGGCCAGGCGACTTATTACACTGTAAGGACTTAATGGCTTCTCTAATTTCAGCGGTTGTTACAGGGTTTCCTAGTTTCCTTGCAGCCTCAGGGTCAACCTGGGGAAATATAATATGGCTCAGAATATCGCTCATTGGAGGGGGGCAATCTGAAGCGTAAAGATTGGCATAAAATTTAGAAAAAATTGTGTTAATCTCCGTTGCATCGGTACACAAATCTCCCATGTCTGATTTAATAGCTGATATTAGTCGGGAGGTTGCTTCTGACCTAGTTTGTTGAGCCAGTAGCCTCCCAGCTTTATCACCAGATTCAAAAAATCGTTGTTTAGATTTAAGCAGTTGTATTTTTGAAGCCTTGGTTGATAAAAGATCGAATTCTGTCTGGAGTTTAAGACGTTCACTGTATTTGCTAGGCTGTGGGTTAGAAGCATAACTTTCATCAATTTCTTTAATTTTCTGTAACAAATCAGTAATATGTGCCCTTTCTTCTTTTTTACGGTTTGAACTAAAAGAGATAACCTGACCTCTGATGTAAGCCTTAGAGGCTTCCCAAAGTACTTCTTTGCTCGTACATGGTAGGTCATTTAGTTCAAAATATAACTTAATTTGAGATTGTAAAAATTGTTTATAATGATTATTTTGCATGTTTATTATAACCAAACAGAAGATTTTTCACTTTAGAACATTTTAAAAAAAACTTACCTCTTAAGTCTGCATAATACCTGAACACAAAATAAAACCCTCATGGCAGAGGTTTGATGTGTGTTGCAATGTTTTGTTTTTTGACTTCTCATCGTTAACCCACTTCCTCTCTGCAGATACATCGAGCTGAGTAACGGCCTCCGAGCACTCCTCATCTCTGACTTCAGTGGGGCAGACGGGAAAGCAGGCGGTGAGAACGGAGAGGACAAAGGAGAGGACGAGCAGGAGGAGGAGGAGGAAGAAGGAGGCAATGAGGAGGAAGGGGACTCTGGTGAAGGTTCAGAGGAGGATGAGGAGGAAGATGAAGAGGAGGAGCAGGACAGTGACTTTGATGAGCTGGACGAGGACAACACTGGAAAGAAGAAGAAGGGGAACTCTGAGAAGCAGGTTTGTGGTTTAAAGATTTGAAAAAAAAAATGGTTTCAGACTTTATTCACAGAGCACATTTCAGCTTTAAAGTGACAGAACATAGGCTAGAAGATCACAGTTGTGACGTCAGTGCATCATATACTTTATAGATGATATACAAGTAAGAACACATAAACATTCAGTTTGTGCTAAAAGGGTAACATTGAAATGCTTTGCCGTTTTTTGTAAAATGTCAACAGACTTAGTTCAACAGGATTTTTTAGCATGTCTCTTTGATTTGAAATCATTTCATGCATACAGCAAACAAAGTCTATCCAATTTAACATTTCTGATTATGTTCAGAATTATGTGATACTTAACTTTGATGTGTTATATTCTCATGGTGTGGTTTAATTTATACTCTGAAAGTACAGCACATGTAATATAGTTCTTCCTGTTTGAAAAGCATGAAAAAGTGATGGAGAGATTAAGATAGTTGAAAGTAGATAAAATAACTTGAGAGTTATTCGTTGCTTTGTGTTATTTAGCTTGAGTTTGTGTATTTGTACCATCTCACAGGTTTTTTGAAAGACACTTACTGGCTGACAGCAGTGTAGCTCAGTCCATAAGGGCTTTGGGTCAGAGGGTGGCTGGTTCATATCTGATAGAAACATACTTTAAAGTTGGTTTGATAGATTCGGAGACACAAGCTGACTTGATGGGGCGCTGCTGCCAGTTGCATCAGTTGGTTAAGGGGTCCATGTCCCTTGCCTCTGGAGCCTCAGGGCACCTTTGTGCCACTAAAACTTAATTGAATGTAGACCTGCCGCCCCAGCATGTGCTCCCACACCTGACCTGGCATTCATTGGCCACTTCATTAAGTATACCTTGCTAGTACCCTGTCAGACCCCTTTTCTGCCTTCTGAGCTGCCTGAAGACTTCATGATATAATCCCTGAGAGTTTGGTCCATATTGATATGATAGCATCACACAATTACTGCAGCTGTGCATCCATGATGAGAATCTCGTACACCAAAAGACATTCCATTGGATTGGGATCTGGTGACTGTGTAGGTTACTGGAGTACTCACTGCCATATGCAAGAAACCAGTTGGGATGACTTGAGTGCGACATGGCTCATTATCCTGCTGGAAGTAGCCAATCAGGACATGGATAAATTGTGGTCATACAGGGATGGACATGGTCAGCAACAAGACGCAGGGTCCCAAAGTATGCCAAGAAAATGCCTCCACACCAAAACACTAACCCCAGCAGTCTGAACAGTTGATTTAAAGCAGGATGGATCCACACTTTAATGATGTTTACTCCAAAATGTGGTAGAGTCTGATATACCATAGGAGATTTCTCTTTCGCTCCACGTTTGATTGATGGGATACTTTGAGACACAGAGATGCATTAAGGCTCAGACTGCTCTGAATTTGATTAATTTGTTCACTGGCTTGCCAAGACACCACATTATGCATTTGCAAGCAGTGCCGTGACCTGCCAGGAGTTCCAGTCCTAGCATTTCAAACTGTGGGATTGATTCAAGTATCTCTGCTTGCTAATTGACATGTTTTGTATGTGTTTCCAGGCTGCAGCTGCTCTGTGCATCAGCGTGGGGAGCTTCAGTGACCCAGATGACCTGCCTGGCCTCGCACACTTCCTTGAGCATAGTGAGTCAAAATGATATTAGCATGTTCCTGTAAAGATTTTATTATATATTGAGGAAATAATTGTTTGTTATTTATCATTTACTGATGAAAATACAAACGTATAAGTGTTTTTTTGTAAGTGCAGGACTTAGTTCACAGTAATGGATCATCCACCATATGATATGTACTGATATATTGTTGGGGTTTGTGCTTTTGCTACATCACACTGCAGTTCAGGAGAGAGAAGAAGACAGAACTGTTGAACGATCACATTAAGCCTTATAATTAAATTAAGCTTTTAAATAAACAAGATCACCCTGATTTAAAGATTACTGTTAAAACAACACAACAGTTAGAAAGATAAATAGAACCACCTGGGTCATAATTTGTCTGAAAACATCACCATCTGCCACTGAGATGTGGAACTGACAGCTTATTTTTTTTAAAAGTTCCTCCCCTCTCTGTAGAGAGAATAAACATTCCAGCAAGAGTGCAGAGAAACATCTTATAAACCTGTAACTCAGGTGTTAAAACAGAGGAGCAAGAAGGCTCACATGCTCAATGTGTGTGTATATTGTGTACAGTCCCCCCAAAAAATTACACACTGCAGTGAGAAAGGGTCTGGACATCAGTTTCCTGTGACCTGGTCATTTCAGATGAACAGAAACTAAATGGCTGACTTGCCTCAGCATTCAGTAGCATTACGTCACTAGTGTGTGAGCTTGAATTAACAGGTTGTATATTAAAAAAACAGTTATGAGCAAAATTATTCGCCCAAAAAGTTGCATCTGGTGTACAAAGCCCTGATGAACGGGAAACTCTCTGTGCCACAAGCTCTCCTGTTCCCTCAAAGTGGTATTACACCGTGAGCATCCAGAGGCGTGGAGCTTTGTTGTTGCTCTTTTAAAGGGCTGTTATTTGTTGTCATGCTACAAAAGAACCATTTGTTTAGCTTTTGGAGGGTTTTTCAAGTTACATAATCTTCTGTTTTTTTTCTGTCTCATCTTCCATGGTAATTAGTGGTGTTCATGGGCAGTGAGAAATACCCTGCAGAGAACGGCTTCGACGCCTTCTTGAAGAAGCACGGGGGAAGTGACAACGCCTCCACAGACTGCGAGAGGACCATTTTCCAGTTTGATGTGCAGAGGAAGTATTTCAGAGAAGCACTCGACAGGTGAGGTTTACAGAGATCACGAGTTGTACTTTTTTAAATTGTTTTTGTGAGACATTTCAAAGAAACCTCGCTTAAGGATCCATTGAAATGTAAAATATCCAAAGGATAGCACTGAAAATTCATGTAGAAGTGTAATAAACTTTCACTGGTTTCAGTTTTAACCCAACTACCTCTCAGCCGCTTGCTTCAAATAAAAGTTCCTGAATTTGCTTGCTGTGTCCTATCACTACAAATTTATGTGGGAAATTTACAAGTGAGCTGGCAGGAAAACAGCAGGCAAGGCAAAGGAAGTTTTTGTAAAGCACCAGTCTTACATACAGCAATTTAAAGAACTTAAAATACTTTAAAAAGACATTAAGAGTATTAAAGACTTAAAATTAGCGGAAATTAGGCAATAAAATGTGAACCATGGTTAAATTTCAAGGTTAGAGTAGATTTATAAGGTAAACTATCAGTATATATTTAATCAAATGTTTCAGCTCTTGTTGGGAAAACAGCCTTTTGTGGTCACACATGAAGCTCAATATTTGGGCTTTTCCATCTTGTGGTTTACTCTTGCAGGTGGGCTCAGTTCTTCATCTGTCCTCTCATGATAGAGGACGCCATCGACAGAGAGGTGGAGGCTGTGGACAGCGGTGAGTCCCTGCACAAACTTAACTCTGACCGTACAAACAAGCTCCTAATACATGTTACATAAACTTACGCTCTCTCCATCACCTTCTTCCATTTTGTTCAGAGTATCAGTTAGCGAGGCCCTCAGACTCGCACCGTAAAGAGATGCTGTTTGGGAGTTTGGCCAAACCTGGACACCCGATGAGCAAGTTCTGCTGGGGTAAGATCCTTGCATGTCAAATCTTTAAGCTTTTTGTACTAAACTTTTAAGCATAAAAGCAAAATTTGAGAGCCCTCATCAGTCATGTTTAATACCCCACTTGCTCCATAATCCCACGCTTTATGATGCACATTTTTTAAAGTCCTAATATTAAGCTAAATAAATATCTAACTCTGTGTCTTGTAGGTAATGCTCAGACATTAAAAAATGAGCCCAGAGAGAAACAGATCAACACCTACCAGAGGCTCAGAGACTTCTGGAAGAGGCATTATTCTGCTCACTACATGACGTTAACCGTACAATCCAAAGGTACGCACACACAAACTGAACACGGAGAGTCACAAACTCAGAGTTATTCAGATGTGAAAACCAGGAAGATCACCTCTGATGGAACTTGTAAGTCAGCACTGTCATCCATCATCTAGAAAAAGAGATAAGTAAGGATTTTATTTGATAGATTATGCAGCTGTTAAGATGCCCGTTAATTCACAGCTCATGCAAGAATGCTGTGCTGGATGAGCAGCTTGATATGAAGTCTGTTGAGATTTCTTTTTGTTTTTGTTGTTTAGAGACTTTGGACACTCTGGAGACCTGGGTGAGAGAGATTTTCATCAAAGTTCCCAACAAGTAAGCACTCAACACACAAAAAAACAAACAAACAAGCACAAACACTCATCTGAGAGCTGGACCATGAAGTGAGAATAGATGTTTTATCCTGGTCTGTGGCCCTAAAGTCAGAGTTTTCAGTGTCGGGAAGATGGCTGTTCTTTAACTTGGCTAGATGATAGGCTGTAGATGACACTGTGTCAGTGCTGAGAACCCCAGATGTTCTGTCTGCATAGAGTCGCTCTGTCAAAATGCATAAGTTTTGTGTTTTTGAACTGATTCCCAATGTGCTGTTTCAACTTGGGAAAAAAACATAGTGAACTTGTGACAGTTGTGGTAAATGAAGACAAAAACAAATAAAACTCCTAGAAAAAAGCCAGCAGACATGGTTTTAAACCTCTCTTTTCATTCCTTACACAGTATGGAAAAACAATTTTCAGAATCAGAAATACTTTATAATCCTGAAGGGGAAGTTCGGTTTCCTCATGGTTTGATGAGTTTACTTGGCATGGGGCGATGAGTTTCACATTCAACTCAGTCCTGCAGAATGCTCTGTGAGCAAAAGGAATGGTAAGTGTCTGAAAGCTTACAATTTTTTTTCTCTGTGGTCAACATCCTGGGATCAGAACTGAATAACATTTTCTTGTTTTCCTTTTGTTGCATTAAAAAACTTTTTATATCATTATTTATCTCTAAATTACTTATGGAGCATACTGATCACTGAAATCAGAGAAATATTGTCACACCTTTTCCAAGATGGTCACTGCATTCGGGAGTGTCATCTGACTCCTCTCATTTCTGAGGTGAACAGAGGTTTGAATCCGTGTCTGCTGACGTTTTTCTGTGATTTTCTTGGTATTACTTGTCTTATCTGTCACAACTGGCAGGATTTGATTATATGTATTGTTTTTTTTTCCTGACATTTAACCAGTTGGCAGTCCTTACACAACACAAAACGTCTGCATTTTTACAGCACCTCTCTATGCAGTGATCACCTGTAAACGTATAAAAACCTGATTCATGTTTTGCAGATACATCGATGATGCTATTTAACTTCATTCTGTTTGCCTGTACTCTATTTTTTTTTCTAGCGGTGAACCTCGAGCAGATTTCTCTCACCTCCAGCAGCCATTTGACACACCGGCCTTCAACAAACTCTACAGAGGTCAGATCCTGTTAAGATAACTGTTAAGTAGGGTATAATTTTTTTTCAAGGTTTTACTTTGCACCTTAACACTACGATATAGTTGCTTTTAAAGATTTCTGGGAAAAAATCGTAATTCACTCTATATCGGATGCCTATTGTTCCAAAGCCCTCTGTGTACATTTATTCCTACATTTCATTTACTTCTTTTTCTCTAAATAACATCATTTTAGCTGTTTGGCCAAGATATTACCTTTTGTTTTTGTCACCTAAAAATGAATAAAAGAAATAATGAAGAAGTCAAGTTAGCCCCAGCATCACCTGTGGTTCAGGAATCACCCCTGTTAAACTGACACATTCCACCTTGTGGTCCACATCATATTCTTACCAATGAGGACAACAAGCTGAGTGGTTTGTAGAGCATTTAGGACTTAGTGGACAACACTGACAGGTGCATTTTTAATCAGCTACATGTCAATATTGATTACTTTTGATATTTGTTATTGATTCTCAACTGGAATTGATTTTTTTATTGCTTTCTCTTGAACAGACAAATTACTTTTCAACACCAAAAATGAGAAAATAAATTGATGTGGATGTCTGTCTTTTTAAAGGTTGAAATCACCAATAATATTAAGTTTTTTTTAATCATTATTTATATAATTGATAGGATTTTTGGTTCCTCTTCCCTGACATTAACATAAGCCTTTATGTTTTAGTTGTTCCTGTGAGGAAAGTTCACGCTCTGACCATCAGCTGGGCCGTACCTCCACAGGGGAAACACTACAGGTGAGCCCAAAGCCCGGTTCAGACCAAAGTTTTCAATGCAATGAGAGTTTTTGAACATTGCAGAAGACAGCTGCAAGTGTGTGAATAGAAACATCACAACTTGAGTCCGGCAATGCTTGTGAATCAGGATGAAAAACTCCAGCAGCTGCTTCAGAACTTATGGCATGACTTGTTTTTAAACAGCCATAGCATATAACGTGATTATAAACAGTTATGACTTATCTGATGCCCAAGAAGTGCAGTGTTATCGGCCATTCCTCCAGGTATCTCACAGTCCAATCTGTCCTGAAAGGCAGTATTCCCTAAATGACAAACTGCTCCCTCAACAACCAGAAGAAGCTGACAAAGTATGGGACGTCCTTAGCCTCAAATACATGACAGAAACCTTTGAGGTAGTCCACAGGGACGGCTACAAAGTCTGGCAATCAGGCTTTTTATGTTTTTGCTTTTTTTGCAGGAGCAGTATCCCAGCCGAAGCAAGTATTTAACAATCAGTGTCCTCATACATGCCATATGCTAAGAGAATATGCAGCAACAAGACATATAATGCAGAAGTAATCACTGAAGCAGAGGCCTTTCTATAGCAACAATAAAAGGTCTCTTAAAGTTGCAGCTGTGTGAATTAACGAGCGATTAGAACCCTGCACATTTCGGCAAATCATTGGCCTGTACTCGGGTTTACACGACTTTAAGACCTTCCATTAATGATAATGTGTGAAAATCCAATAAAGTCAAACCTAATTCTATGTAAATGTTGCACCATGTATTAAAAGGTTGTTGTTTTTCAGGTTGTTTGCAGTCAGAATGAAGTTGATGTGCGTGTTTGTGTTTTTGTCAGAGTGAAACCCCTTCATTACATCTCCTGGCTGATCGGACACGAAGGAACTGGCAGCATCCTCTCTCTGCTCAGGAAGAAGTGAGTCATGGAGGAAAAAGAAATGTTTAAACCAGCACTAAATACTGCAAGATAAATCTGTGAAATAAATAAACATGGATACTGTTAGCCAATAGAGAACTGACTGTGAAAACAGGGCTCATACCAATCTAAATGATTTAACAGATACTGATGTTTTCCTTATTTTCGTTTTGGGAATATTTCTTCTACATTCCAGGAGTTTTTGTCCTGTTTGATCATGAAACTGATCACAGTTTGTCCAACAGGTCATTTTTACTCTTTTATTTAAATAATATTCTATTAATCAACTGTTGTGTTTGTCGTAGGGCACCATTAAATCAGTATGGTGCAACAGATGATCATCTGAAACTGATATTTGTTCTTCCCATAACAGTTGAAGAAAGTTAGCCAAAGTTTAAAAGAGAAAATAGATACTGATATGTTGGATCGATGCAAATGTGTATCCCTATGCATAATGATATAGTTTCATGACGATGAGAAAATTGCGGGCCCACATCCTTGGTTAAAAAAGGGTAAGAGGAAGAAATACAACAGTTAACAATTAACTGCTCATAATAAATAAATAAACCACAAATAAAGAGTGTTTGTGAACATGCACTTTATATGTGCATGTTCTGAGTCTATTTGAAATATTTTGTCTAAATGGGGAGGCTGATTGAACTTGTTGGAGGTATTTTTTTACCTCGTAGTGCAGATGGATCTACGTGTTTCAAAGTCTGTAATCAAGTGGATCTTTCTTGCCAATCTCCAATCTACAATGCTTGTGAGCGGCCCAAAGTGTCACGTCCCAGTCAGAGCCCTTAGGAGCAGGAGGAGGTGGGAGCTACAAGCAAAATGACAGCAAGAAGCGACTGCTTGCTAACAGCTTCAGTGGCAGCTTGATCAGACCTTGAGGGCATTCCTTTATTAAATGAAAAACAAAGACATGTCAGACTTTTTGATGAAGGATATTTTGCTTGACTACCAACATATTTCAGTGAAAGCTTGTCTTACAATGTAGCTCAAGTTATGTCTATTGCACACTGCAGTAGCATTTGCCTACTACTGTACATTATCTGATTGGCCTGTAAGGGAATGTGATTGGTGGACTGGTCATCCAATCACCTGCCAAATATGCTTTAGAGAGGCTCTGCCCAAATCAGAACACTTTTTATAGGCTGTTGCCCGGATGGATGAGTGAAATATATTGACTGGTTCATATTAGTCTTTGGTGATTTTAAAAAGAATAATGACACCAAATGTAAAAGTCCTGAATAGCCAACATTGTTTTTCATTCTATTCGTACAGTGTAAGTGTTTGTGTGGACCATTCAAAAACATCCATTTGTTAGTATAGTCACATACTCCTGATACGGGCATTGTTACATTTTAACTGAAATTGTGCAGCCCCAAATGCTGACAGGGGCTGTAAAATTCACAATTAGTAATGTCACTCATGGTGCAGTTTACACAGAATTCAGTGTGTAAAGGTGGCAGTAGATCCAAAGTACATGATGTTTCAAATTTCAGATTACATCCAAGATGTCTAAAAACTTGAAATTAAAATATCTTAGGTTGATATCTTGTCCTTGCTGTTTTTATTTTTGCCAAAACATCAAAAAGCGTCTGGAAATTTGCAACAGGCATCGTCAATGACCACATTTTTGACTTGTTTACTTGTGTTCTTGGGCCTATGTGTCAGTACACTTATTGTATCATGAGGTTGCTAGAAATACCCCAGCCTAATCTGTGTGTTGTACGTTTGTTTAGGTGCTGGGCTCTGGCTCTGTTTGGAGGAAACAGTGAGACTGGTTTCGACCAGAACACCACTTACTCCATCTTCTCTATCTCCATCACTCTTACTGACCAGGGCTACCAGAACTTCTACCAGGTCAACTCACACACACACACACACACACACACACACACACACACACACAGAGAGCCCAGCAAGGTGAAATAAATGCAATGTGCTGCCACCTTAGCAGATTTTGTGAAAGAACTTCAATGTGTTCATATGACTGACAATGACAACAGTGACAAAAACACAAGAATCTTTCACTTTCTAGTCTTATTTAATGGTTCTACAGTTTTATCAGGTGGCCTCTTGTTTCTGTATTAAGATAAATAAAAACACTTGTAGAGACAGGATTTTTCATCTGACATTTATTTATGACCTTGTAATGATTCTGTGTGCTTCCCTTTGCGTAGGTGGTTCATTTCGTGTTTCAGTACTTAAAGATGCTGCAGACTCTCGGCCCACAGCAGCGGTAAGAGCAGTTTTTAACTTCATTGCTCAGACACTTGAAAACTGAATACTTTGAATACAAGTCAGTGTTTCATTTGCGGGTAGATCCAATTAGTGTTGAAAGGGCCCCAACAAAATATACTCAGATGTCAGTAAATTATTTAAAAAAATCTTTTTGACTTTTCCCACAGTTTTACTGAAACATTGAATTCAACCTTTTTGAGTGAATAAACCTTGTTGTATATTACTTTTATGTGTTGAATCCTGTCCTTATTTGAACCTTTTCATGAATGTCTATTGCTGTTTTCACAGGATTTATGAAGAAATTCAGAAGATAGAAGCCAATGAGTTCCACTATCAGGAGCAGGTATGGATGATCACTTTTTATGAATCTGTTTAATTAAACGAATGGAACATCAGTGTAATGCACACACCTCAAGAGACTGACTAGCAGATGTTTTTGTGTGTTAATGAGTTAGCTCATTGTCTCTGGTGATCACACAGGGATTTAAAATTAAATGATTTAAGCTCTCAGGATATGAAATCAAAATGGGCTTTGACTGTAGTGTGTATCACTCAGTATAAAATGAATGAAGACATTTATTATCATGTCAGTTATTCAGCACTGATGTTCAAGAGGTTATAATGAACAGAAATATCTTGATTTGTGCACCACTTTCTTCTCTGACAGACGGATCCCATCGAGTTTGTGGAGAATATCTGTGAGAACATGCAGCTGTTTCCTAAAGAGGACTTCCTGACCGGAGACCAGCTCATGTTTGAGTACGACCCAGAGGTAATTCCATTCTGGACTGATCCAGAGTCAGAGCACAGGCCACGCTTCACTAAACATGTCGTAACCTATGTGGCATCAGCTAAATTTAGCTTTTTTCACTACATTATGTACAAGTGATCCACTGGTATATAATGGGAAAAATATTTTTGGTCCTGTGGCACTGGAATTATCCCCATCAGTGGAAGCTAAAAGGGTTAAAAGTGATAAATTCTAAAATAGTTACCAAGTTAAAAGATCAAAGTCCTTTTTCATGGATATTATTTCTATTGTTTAGTATTCTTTGACTCTCTGTGGCGTCCACTTTTTGGATGCTGGATGTTATGTGCCACATCTGAGTCTAAATATGGCCCTACACAAAAAAACATTTCAATCAATGTAACTGTTGATCAGTACCTTGTACTAATTTTTGGAAAATTCCAATTATCTCTTGTTTTTAAAGGAAGTTATTTGTTTTCTTCAATTTTCAAAATGTTGTGTTCTGTAAGTGGCACTGAAGAGGTAAAAAGTTAAAGAATATCTCATTATTTTAGATTTTGGGATTTCATCAAGTTATTGAAGTCTTTTTTTAAATTTAAAATGTAAATTATACTGTATGTGATGATGCTGGGCTTGTTTCTCTGACATTTCTACGTTTTGGACTCTTGAGTGTTATGTGTGGCATTTATTCAATAACTGACTGTGCAGAACAACAAAAGAAACATTCAAATCAAAATTATTACCAACCAGTTACATTTCCCAGACCAGGAAACTCAAAGTGATACTGAAAGGGTTAAACATGTACACTTAAGGAAATGTTCTGGTGTTGGGTAACAGATTAATGACTTTTATAGGTGATACAGTTGAATATATCATGAATTTCTGAATGGTTCATTTTTGAACACTGGGCCTTATTAGTCACATTTTAGAGCATCTAGGGAAGGGACACATTCCTGTGCTTGTTCATCTCTGAGTGGTTCAGCAAGCTTTTAACTGAAAAATCATCTTTGACCTAGCAGGATAAGTAAAGTGCTTTTTGGTGCAGTGCATGGCATTATTTAAGTAAAATAAAATAGGGCATTTGTCCTTGCATGAAATTTCTAAATACCTGTATTATTCTTGCATGCTCTTTAAATAGAGCATGGTGAAAAACTAACACTCCAGCATGATTTGGTAGCAGTCATTTTTAAAAAGTGACACAAGAGATTTGTAATGAAACTGCATCTATGTGACTTAGACAGGGGCAGAAAAAAAGTTGAAAACTGAACTGGTCCAAAAACCTGATGTGGTTGAACGGGAGATTTGCGTCATAGATCTACGTTATGTGGACTTTGTAAATTAGTGCCGTCAACAGGCAATCTAAAGCCATACGGGGGGTCCTAAATGACACCCACAGGGAGTGTGCGTAACGTGGTGGCTAATGATATTTGACACATGTGTGTGTTTCAGGTGATCAACGCTGCTCTCTCTCTGTTGACCCCGGACAGAGCAAACCTGCTGCTGCTGTCTCCAGAGAATGAAGGTCACTGTCCACTCCGAGAAAAATGGTTTGGTACCAGCTACAGTGCAGAAGGTACAACACACACAGTTATGCAAGACACACACCTTTAAATCCATTGTTTGAGATACTCTTCGTTAATACTTATCTGTATAACATAACATGAAGGTAAAAGTTAGCTGCATTGAGCATTCATCCATCAGAATCAAATAAGCTGAAATAAAATGAAATATTATCACAGAGAGTGTTTTATGCCGAGTTCTCATTTTCTGCTTCATGTGAACAACTACTAGATTATATTACAACCTCTTACTATGTCGTGTCCTCCATTTTAAAACAAAATAAACATTTCATTGTTGTAATATCTGGAAATGTGGGTGTTTGTTTTGTCTCTGTAGACATCTCAGAAGAGTGGGCACAGCGCTGGAGAGGAGACTTCGAGCTAAACCCTGAGCTCCACCTCCCTGCTGAAAACAAATTCATTGGTCTGTAAACACAAAAAAATAAAATGTTTGATGGAAAAATTACCATACATTTTTGAAAATACTTTATTCATAACCTTTCTTTCTCTTGGTGTTACAGCGACGGACTTCAACCTGAAAATGTCTGACTGTCCTGACACAGAGTTTCCTGTAAGGATTGTAAACAATGAGCGTGGCTGTCTGTGGTACAAGAAAGACAACAAGTTTAAAATCCCGAAAGGTGAGTCCAGAGGGTTTTACTACGAAGCAGCATTTGGATTTTTGGCAACAACCATGGCAACTTTTAAGGATCATCAAGTTTATCCATGTTAGACTGAAAATAATAAGTGTAGAGCCATGTTTACCTTAATCCAGCTGGTATATATGTCCACAGTGGTAGAATATGTCATAGAAAAGATGGACTGTCCCGTTACTCTTCCTGTCTTTGCCTCTTAAAGTTAAAACTCAGTTAGCTTCTTCTGTGGAGCAGCTCCTCTTTCAGTCTGCAGGTTTCCAAGGTCAGTTATGCAATGAATTAGGTGCCTTGTAGGGGGATTTATTGTGATGAAGCTCATTATTGGGGTGATGTGTATGGAGAGATAGTGCTGTAACAGCAGGGTCATGGTGCTGAAGCCACAGGACATTCAAGCTTCTCTTACTAAAAGCTGTAGTTGGGCAGAAATGAACGCTTTCACTGTGGAGTGGACGCAAGGCTGTATGCTTAGTCAATGTGTATGTGACATATTCAATTTTTTTGTCTTTTAGCATATATTCGCTTCAACCTGATCTCCCCGATTATACAGAAGAGTCCAGAGAAGTAAGAGCAACAAACTAAAGAAAAATAATAATTTCAAAGTAATGATGACAAGTTCATCTTCACACAGAGTTTAACTGTAATGTCTGCCCCTCAGTTTGGTGCTTTTTGATATCTTTGTGAACATCTTGGCTCATAACCTGGCGGAGCCTGCGTATGAGGCTGACGTGGCTCAGTTGGAGTACAAGCTGGTGGCAGGAGAGCACGGCCTGGTGATCCGACTCAAAGGCTTCAACCACAAACTGCCGGTGAGGAGATTCGCTGCTTTTAACTCTGATATCCCAGGGTTTTAGCCTTATTGCCCTCAAATATGGGTGTATCATATACTGCCTGTAGCAGGATATTTCTATTTTATTTATATTTATGTATATTTATTATTAGTTTTTATTTAGATCTATTTTGTCTTTTTATATATCTTTTTATCTGTAATAATAAACTGCTACTGATTCTTAATATCCCTGAGGGATCCCAAAGGGATTAATAAAGTACCATCTAATCTAATCTAACCAAACCTAATCTAATCTAATCTAATCTAATAAAGTGAAGCCCTATTGATGCATCTGGAATGGATCCTACCCTATTTCTCTTTCTATTACAGTATGGACACCGTCAGTATCTCTCTAAGGTAGAAAGGGTCATTATGTTGTAGCTGTGCAAAACTATTGATGCATTCTTACAGCAACAAAAGAGGTGATAAGGCAGTAGAGCTTCTGGCCATTATGTGTTTTTTGTCACAGGAATGAGATGAATTATGGTCCAAAGACAGCTGATACCAGCAAAACAACAGTATCTGAAGCAGTGGGAAGTTTGGGAAGTCAAACAGCAAACAGGAGCCTATTTTTGTGTTTTAAACAGAGCGTCTCCTCAACTTGTGGCAACACTCTGTCCATTCAGAGCTCAGCAGGGCTCCACATTACACTTAGGGAGCTTTTCCACTACATGGTACCAGCTCAACTTGGCTTTACTTTGCCTTGTACCAGGAACCATTTTCCTTATCACCTCCAGCAAGGCTTAAAGTGAATACAGCAAAGCTAAGCTGAAACTAATAATGACAAGGAGACTCTCCTAGCCTCTGACTGGTCAGAGTATCTGATACGGAAATGAAACTGGAAGTGCAAAGTTTGTGAAAGTTTGTCTTTGTGTACTGAAAAACACTGTGTCTTATTTCAGCTGCTGTTGAAGCTGATCGTTGATCATCTCGCAGAGTTCAACACAGAGCCTGGCGTGTTCACCATGTTCTCTGAGCAGCTGAAGAAGACTTACTTCAACATCCTAATCAAACCAGAGAGACTCGGCAAGTATGTCTGACACTCCAAAACACACTCACACTAATCTTAATGGACTCTTTTGTACAGACAGCCAAAAAAAACTCTGGTATCTACAAAACTGAAAACTCAGCTGTTAATTTTGCAACAGTGTTAGAAAATAAAACAAAATAAATCCCAACCCTACAGGAACACTATCATCAAGAGATTGTAGTCTTTCATTTTTCAGAAGTGGACACTGTTGTGTAAGGTCGAGGTACCAGGATTGTTCTGTAGGCTGTGGAAATTCAGAATGATGTTTATGTCTTAAATTCTCATCCTTCTCTCCATCTGCAGGGACATCCGTCTGCTGATCCTGGAGCACTGTCGCTGGTCAGTTATCCAGAAGTACAAGGCCGTCATGAAGGGTCTGACCGTGGAGGATCTCTTGACCTTTGTCTCTGGGCTGAAGGCAGAGCTTTATGCTGAGGGGTTGGTGCAGGGAAACTTCACCAGCACGGTGAGACACCACAGGAAAACAAGTGTAAACTGGCTTTCTCTGAAGTCTGACTGAGAGGGGCAGGATTCATGTTTTCAATATTTTTTTAATCCTGGCCATATCAAGACAATTAAATTTCTTTTCAGGATTTAACAGAACTTTAAAAAGCTGACAAAGTTCTTCAAACCATCTTGAAGAGTCTTGGGTTGGATTGTGAAAGTGTGTCGGGACCCTGTGTGTAATTGCTGCTTGTATTAGTCAGCATTATGGGTCTTATCTTATGTTCTTTTTTCTTCACAAAGGAGTCCAAGGAGTTTCTGCAGTACTTTGTTGAGTGAGTAACTGCTTCTTTTACACATTCACACATTTTTATGGGGATATGACAACATTTTCTTTATTTTCTTGCCTTGCCTCACCCTCGAGTCCATAACAAGCAAATAGACACCATTCTTTTGACTGTGACAAGAAACAACAGCAGGAAAGAGACGGCCACAGCTCTCCCACTGCTAGTTAGCTTAGCTCAAACACTGGGAGTCAACGGGAATAGCTAGCGTGCCTCTGCCAGGCATAAAAATCCTTGACTGACCAGTCATCAGATAAAGGCTTTAGCAACTCAACTCTGAAGCGATCCAATCTGCTTGTTATGACTCGTTTTTAACCATGTTGCGTTACTTTATCTTCTACTTTATCATCGTGTTATCTTCTTCTACTCGTAAACAAAAGATTTGTTTTTGACCTACTTCTGTGATGGGTTGCTTGAGATGTGACATTTGAGAACGAGTTGGGTCTTTTGAACAGCTCTATTAAAGGAATGATACAAAACCGATTCACAGTTGTGAGTGAGCTGTTTGTTTGCGAGCTATTCTTAAATTTGATGACAATTTAAGAATTGTCAGCATTTAAGAATGGAATTTAAGAATGGCTTGCAACCATATCTAGCGCAAACTACCATGGAATTATTTCAACAAACCGAAGCCTCTATGTATGATTGGAAGAAGATAATATAACAAAAGTAGAAACTTACAACACAACAGTTTAACTGAGCCACAACAAGCATACAGAGTTAAAGAGTTAAAAAGTTCCTGAGTAGTTTATCTGATGACTGTAGGCAGAGGCCATCGATACCTGTTGACTCCCAGGATTTGAGGTCAGCTAACCACCAACGGGAGAGCTTTGATCGCCTCTCTGTTGTTCCTGGATGCACAGATGAAAGAATGGTGCTTGTTGTGGACCCAGGGTGAGACAAGACATGGAAAGACAGAAAAGTTGATTTTCAGCTTTAATGTCAGCTATGACTACAAAACCAGTTTGTTCGATTAGCCACTTTCTCCAAACCTTTAGCGCCAAGTGCCCCTCTTTCTTGTCTAAAACTGACGTTATCTATTTTGAACATCCACATATTTCAGATCTGTATTTTGTATTTTAAGGCTCTGCTTCATAATTATTCAACTAGACAGGCTAACAACCTTAATGTTTCTTGTCTTAAACATATCTTAAACAATTTTCTATCCAATATCAGGGAGTTATCTTGATTTGACTGTTTCCTCTGTGTCATTGCCTGTGTACAAAAATTGGCCAAAAAAACTTTTTTAACATCCTCAACATGAACTGAAACAATAACATCTCTATAAAAACTTTTTTATTTGTTGTTCCTGAACACATTTCTTGTTTTATTCTGTTACTTTATAATTTTTTAAAAAACATTTCCATCAATGTTGCTGCACTTCTAGTTTTGTTTGTTTTACGTTACTGTCTTTGTGTCTTTTGGATGTGGTTTTATATAAGCGATATGCAGACTTCTGTCGCCCTCACACACATCCTTTTTCATGTATTTTCATTTGTTGTATTTCCTTTGTGCAAAAGAAAAAGACCGCAGCCTTTGAGTTGAGAAACCCCCTTCATGTCTCCCCACAGTAAGCTGCAGTTCCAGCCTTTGTCAGCAGAGGTCCCCGTGCTGTTCCGTGTGGTTGAGCTGCCTCAGAAATATCATCTGTGTAAAGTCAAGTCGCTCAACAAAGGAGACGCCAACTCAGAGGTCACCGTTTACTTTCAGGTAAAAAATATGTCAAAATAGACTCTAGAATCAGGCGAGGGCAGAGGGACATTCTGGACTGTCTGCGGTCATTCACAGAGGGGAAATATGTAGAGGCTTTTTTTTTTGCAAATCAAAATATAAAGCAGAAGAGAAAATAATCTACAGTACAATCTAGCGTGAGAGGGACAGCTTTTCGTTGCTCTTTTATCCAAAAGAGGCTTACACATCGACCATGTTGAATAAAGTTCATGTTATAGATCAGCTCTTTAAGAAATAAAAGTCCCTCTCTTATTTATAAACCTGTTTTGTGTTTTCAAGTCGGGACTGAAGAACCTAAAGGAGCATGCTCTGATGGAGCTGATGGTGGTGAGTTTTCTTTTTGTAATAAACTAGAGGTTCACACAATCATAAGTCCTGTAAATCTGTTTTACTTTTGTAACTTCCTTTTTTTTGTAGATGCACATGGAGGAGCCTTGTTTTGACTTTCTTAGGACTAAAGAGACACTGGGGTTAGTATTACTTTTTTCACAAAGATCAGCAGCGTGTACATAAAAACGTGTCTTCTGACACTTGCAGCCAATTTGGCAGCTGTTTGTATATATATATGCTGTACACTCAAATAGGGTGATCTGATGATCTTGGATATCGGTCCAATATCAACAAAAAAACAAACATCAGATTATATCGACCTGCATCTAAAATATCTGATAAAAGCACTTTGAAAGAAGTAGTCCAGTCTAATTTATTTTTATTTATTTAGTTTAGTTGTGGGATATGCTTTTGTTGAAGTTGAACACAGTGTTTATTTCAAAATATATGTTTTTGTTTTTCTGAATTTCTTGAGGTTACTTTTCAGGGTCTTCTAATTTGTTTTTCATTTGTTTTATTTAATTGTACTATATTCTTATGTTTACCAGTATATCAGCAGTTTCTCAAACAGCCAGACCAGCCTTTTGGCATCAACAACTACACCATGTTCATTATGGCTTAAATATGACTTCTTCTTCATTCTGATGCTCCATTTGAACTTCAGCCATCTTGACCATATCTACATCCTTAAATCTATTGAATTGCTGACATGTTAATGGCTGATAAACTATTTTTTAAAAAAGCATTTGAATGAATGTACCTAAGAAAAACTGGATGGTGAATGTTTTTACTATAAGGTTTATGTTAAAGGGTATTTTGCTGCTTGTTTTTATTCAGTCACATTATCTGCATTGAGGCAACTTGTCACAGCTTTTGGATGGCACTTCACTAATATAGTTAGTACTTTTATCGTTGTAGTAATAGTAATTAAGGTTGCAACAGCAAGTATGGTATTAATGAACATCAAGAACAGACCTTGGACTTTATGTGCATATTGTTATTAGTGTTTATGATGACGTTTTTTTTCTACCCAGGTACCAGGTATATCCGACCTGCAGGAACACCTCAGGTGTGCTGGGGTTCTCCGTCACCGTGGAAACACAGGCCACCAAGTTCAGGTGAGCTGACCTCTGTTGACCTTTGCTGTTGTTTTTACTGTGATCATCAATAATAATGCAGCAATTATTGACTGTTAAATAACACACCAACAAAAATAAAAGTTTGAAACAATGAACAACAAAACTGCCTGAGGACAATGGCATGACTTTTTCCTAAATACATTTTTTTTATAAACTAGTGGATTCAAAACTTTTTTGCCGCAACCCCCTTTGACAGGTGAATGTACCGTCAAGCGCCCAGCCTTGGTCATACATATTAAACACATAACCATAGAATAATATAATGTTATCACAATATCAGTCACAACCTCAGCAACAATTCCCAATATTTTAATTAATAATCTCAAACATTAAAGCTGAAGCACAGATTAGCAACTTTAGTACAGAGATGCTGGCATGTATAAAAATTCGCAAGATACTGTTTGACAACAGTCATTGTCATCAATATAAAAGTAAAATTTATGCAGAATATGATGGCTCATAATTTCCTTTTCTCAGAGTAGTTGTGACTGATTAACACTAGTGCCCCCCACAAAGAACGGCCAGCCATTGCCATCAGTTCAAATCAGTGTGCAGTTTTTTTAATTTTACTGAAATACCTCTTATAACCTGAATATACTTCCTAACTCTTGACGACTCAGCTGACATTTTCTTCATTTCTGTCTTTCCAGCTCAGAGTTTGTTGAGGCAAAGATCGAAGAGTTTCTCGTCAGCTTTGGTGAGCGTTTGTCCAGTCTGAGTGAGGAGGCCTTTAAAACCCAGGTGACTGCTCTGATCAAGCTGAAGGAGTGCGAGGACGCTCACCTGGGAGAGGAAGTGGACAGAAACTGGTTCGAGGTGGTCACGCAGCAGTACGTCTTTAAGCGGCTCAACAAAGAGGTGAGACACACTGCCAAAACATGTCTGTTATTTTTTCTATGTTGTGTTTTTTTGACAAGTCAGAGCGTCTGTTCTTCTGTACATTTTATCTGTCCAGTTCTCTTTCTATCTGTTTAATTGGCTGTTTTTCGTGCAGATTGAGGCCCTAAAGCTCTTCAGTCAGGAGGAGCTGGTCTCCTGGTTCATGGAGCACAGGAACAACAGCAGGAAGCTCAGCGTGCATGTAAGTCTGTTTATCCTCACTCTCATGTTCATTAGAGAAGAGAATACTCACCAAGGCCTGCTCTACATGAGATCGTTTTAGAACACAACTTTTAGCTTAATTTTGCACTTTTCAGCAGTCAGTCATTACAGTTTCATGTCACAGGTCACACACCATGGCAAGACTGAACACAGCAGCAAGACACAAAGTAGTTATACTTCATCAGCAAGGTCTCTCTCAGGCAAAGATTTCTAAAAAAGACTGGTGTTAGAGGACGTAGAGGACGGTAGACACAGTAGTCAGTCAAGAAAACTTATTGCAGCAGGTTAAAGACACTTCGTGCTTACTTCACCTTGAAATCTGAAGATGTCCAGTGTTGCTATCAAATTAAAACTGGCAAAAACCAGGGAGGCCCAGCTGCAACCATTTACAGAGGAGGTCTTCATTAAAGAATTTTAGTCCCAGAGTCATACCTCCAACATGGAAAGAAGACAAAGAGACTCAACTGTGTTTGAAAACATAGGAGCTGGGGTGCAGAAAACCAGCGGCAGGTGTTCTGGACTGTTGAGTCAAAATTTGAAAGATACAGTCATGGAAAAAATTATTAGACCACCCTTGTTTTCTTCAATTTCTTGTTCATTCTAATATCTGGTACCACTAAACGTATAATACAATGAACACAACAAAAAATGCAGCTGGTCACATAATACTTTATGTCCTATTTGACATTCTTAAGCTTAATTGATTCCCAGGGTATATAAGAGGCCATTTCATGTCACAAGCAGCACTGCACATGCAAAGGCCTAGAGTGGTTTCCTGCTTACATTCAAGCCGTAGCACAACTCAGAAGTTGTCAGCTCTCACATAATGCCTAAAACAAAAGAATTATGTGAAGCCACAAAGGCAGCCATCTTGGCACTGCTGGAAATTGGCATGAGTGAGAGACAGGTAGCGAAAAAACTGAAGATCTCCAAGACAGCCGTTCATTACAACACAAAAAACAAGCTGAACATGGCACTAGCAAATTGCTACCTGGCCGTGGCAGGAAACGCTTTTCTACCCCACGAGATGACTGCACTCATCCGCTCCTGTGTCAGGAATCGTCCAGACCTCCAGGGACCTTAAAAATGAGTGCGCACTGTCGAGAGATGTGACTTGTTCAGCAGGGACAGTTCAAAGCCGACTTGTTGAAGCTGGTTTGAAGTCACACAGAGCACGCAAGAAGCCCTTCATCAATGAAAGGCAGAGGAAGGCCCGGTTACTCTTTGCTCGAGACCACAAGGATTGGACTGTTGATGATTGGGCTAAGGTTCTCTTCAGTGATGAATCCAATTTTGAATTGATGCCCACTCCAGCCAACTTACTGGTTAGGAGGAAGCCTGGAGAAGCTTACAACCCAGACTGTCTTGCCCCTACAGTAAAACATGGGGGTGGATCAGTCATGATCTGGGGTTGTTTCAGTCTGAGTGAACAGGGCAAATGCAATTGTGTGAAGGCCGAATGAACCAGGTCATGTACAGGACTACCCTTGAAAACAGTCTTCTTCCATCAGCTGGAAAACTCTTTCCTGCCTCAAATGACTGGATTTTCCAACAAGACAATGCCCCTTGCCACACGGCAAGGTCAGTTAAAGCCTGGATGGAGAACCACAACATTCGCACCATGCCTTGGCCTGCTCAATCACCAGATCTTAATCCAATTGAAAACCTGTGGAAAATCATCAAACTCAAAATGGAGAACCACAAGCCCAAAAACAAAGAAAATTTGTTTGAATTTGTCCAACAGGAATGGGCTGCTGTGACAGCAGAACAATGTCAGAAGCTGGTGGAGAGCATGCCAAGACGCATGGCTGCAGTCATCAAAAACAATGGTTATGCAATCAAGTATTAACTCTTGTGTGTATCATGTGTTTAAAGCAAACAGAAAAGAAAACATGGAATGCTTAAAAGTAGTGTTTTTGGCGGTACAATGCCATAGCTATTGATGTAAGAATTTAAGTAATTTTGGTTATTGTCAAGAAAACCATGGAAAATGAATAGTTCTTAGTTCTTAAATTAAACTCTCATGAGCTATTTTTGTTGTTATCATTATAATTGTCCAAACAAATGTACCTTTAGTTGAGCCAGGCATTAAAATTAACAAGAAATTGAAGAAAACAAGGGTGGTCTAATAATTTTTTCCATGACTGTATGTCTGTCATATCTGTCAGAGCAGCAGGAAGTGTTTTCCCTAAAGGTCAAGACAGCGGCATGAACAGGAGTGTCTGCAGGAAGTTTACAAGTTTAGGGCTGCAGTTCTGTAAATGTAGTTTGGGTTTTGCTCAGGATTTATGGAAAGACAAACCAAGAATTACAAGGTTTCCATCCTGCAGTGCCATCAGAAAGGCATCTGTTTGGCCTCAAATCAACATACAGTCAAAGTCATTAAGAAGCATCTTCAGTGTAAAGAAGAACAAGGAGTCCTGGAGGTGATGGTTTGGCCCCCAAAGAGCCCTCATCATAACATCATGGAGTGTATTAGAGATTTCTCGAAACTACAGAAGAGTCTGAGCAAGCCTACATCCACACAAGACCTGTGGTTGGTTCTCCAAGATGCCTGGCATAATAGAGGTCCTTCAAAAACTGAGTCCAAGCGAACCGAGAGGAACTGATGTGGTTTGAATGTAGAGGATGATCACACCAAATGTTGATTTAGACTTTTCTTTTGACTTTGTTCAACGATTTAAATAAATGCTGATGCTGACATTTGGGAAAGCCTTTGTAGCAGAAGTTTTATGTTATGATTGTACAAAGATTTGCCCCTAGTGGACTTTTGGACATCAAATCCTTGCAAACATCTTCTGGTCCTCTGTTTCACCAGCCTGATAAAAATACAGATGAAATGAAAGTAAACTTCTAGTACACTGATTATGAACATTTATGTTTTTCTGCACAAGGTGGTTGGTTTTGGCGTGGAGGAGAACGACCCACCTGAGCAGAGCGTCTCCAGCAGCCCTGACTCCGCCCCCTCCTCCTCGGCCTACGGCGAGGTGAGCGAGCTGACCTTCCTGCCCGCCTCCTCACCGGCACTCCAGGACGCCACGCTTATCACGGACATTAGAGCGTTCACCTCATCCCTTCCACTCCATCCATACCACAAAATCCTCAGCTAGGTGAGGACAGACGGACAGACGGAAGGGCAACTTGCTCGCTGTCTGCATGTTGAGAAAATAAAGATAATGTCAAACAGAAAACATCCATGTTTGATCGGAGAGGACGGACAGAAAGGGAGGAACTTTCACCACATGTTGAGGTGTTTTGTGAGTAGCTGTAAAATGCTGCGCTTACATTTGTGGGAAATAACTGAAGATCTGGGCCTGTATTTATTACACGCTATCAATAAAATATTAAGAAACTGCATGTTCAAAGACAGTATTTAGGTATATACTTAAAAATCCTAAAGATGTACAAAGTAACACCACTTTTCTATGTAGAGTGAGGCTCTGAAGTGTGAAAAACAAATGCTGTGGTAAAGCTAACAGTTTACATGTTAAAAAGATGCTTACATTACCCTTAAATGACTGTTACTAATAAGCTATTGCACTAACTAGGCCAGCTTTGATATATACAGTTTATATGATAAGGCACAGATAGAGACACAGCGCTTTGTAATCAAGCCAAAAGATTTTAAACACAATTGTGATGCAAAAATAATGAGAGCACTTTTGTCCAAAATAATTCATTTATTGAAGTTATTTATCAGGAAGTATATTACTGTAACACTCCTTTCTTCCTTAGTTATGTCAAAACTAGGCTGAGACCTTGATTTAGAGGTGTGGTGTTAAAAAAGCATCGGCTTGAGCATAAAAAAGATCCAGATGATGGAAGATAACACAAAGTTTAAAAGCAGAAATGGCAACACACAAATCATACGTGTGATCAGATTTTAGGTATCATGAGAGAAATCATTAAAACAAGAGACGATCGATGTGACATAAACCATTTCAGGGTCAGTGTGTTCATGCGTTATTTCTCGATATTTTTCTTTTCACAGTCCCTAAATCGTCCTGCGCCTTCTTTTTCCACCTATTTACTTCCTATTTGTGATAAAGAAAGGTCAGCCAAGGCGAAACACTCCTCTTACATGTGAGCGCATGCACAGCCTAAAACAGAAAGAATAACCACAGAAAATGTAGGACCGGCTTGATATTTATTGTCTGATCGACCTACAGCTTCCTGTGGACAGCATTTTAAGATAGACTAACACTCCAATACAAAGACAACATGATACAAATGATTTTAACAGGTTGTAAATTGCATAAATTAAAGTAAATCTGAGCTGTGAGGGTGTTGTAAAGCTGCCTGTTGCAATCAGCTGCATGTTTCTACATGTGCAGATTATTATTCTGAGCCATCTCACTGCCATAAAGTCTGCAAACACCTACAAATAAAAGTCTATTTTCGCTTCATTTCAGTAGAAAATAAATATTTCATTTGTCTTTAAGTCGTCATTAAAGTGGACATTTGTTGAATGATTACTGTTCTAAAATACTGATAAATAAATACAGGCCCAGATCCTTGAGGTCAGTGGTTCTCAGCTGGTCTATCTTCAGGACTCCTCATTCTTACTGAGAAATTAAAACCCAAATTTACAAACGTATTTAGACCGGTTAAAATTATCTGGTTAAAAATGTCATTGCTCCAGCTACAAAATCCCTGAGAGAGAATGCACAAGTTTGATTTCACTCATTTCTCTGTTATAAAATAAAAAATGTGGTTGTTAGCTTAAATACCCCCAGAAGAAACACATTATCATGAAAAATGAGCTTCATCATGTACAGAGATAGCATCATTGTTAAGCTAAAATCCAGAGAACACCATAAAATTTAAGTAAAATCAGTAAAAAGTATTTAAAAATCAGTTAATCTGTACATCAGCTGTCTGATCAATAATCCAGTCAGACCAATTAAAAGTCAAATATGGATTCAAGCAGCCATATGAAACAGCTTAACAGTGAAAATCCCACTGCACGTCCTGTGTGACAGACATCGTCTAGCCACAGTGTTTCCTGTGTGCTCAAACATGCTAACAGTAAACTGATGCTAACAGCTGGTACCTTAGATTAGGGCAGATTAAGATGGAATTCACTCCTCTCTCTGGGCGACAACAGCTCAGTCTAAAAAACATCAGGGTGGACGGTTGGCTTCAAAAACCAACCACATTTTCATTTTTGAATGTTTTTCACGTAACTTAAACTCCACAGAAGAACGATTGTCGCTCGCCTTACCAGTCACAGTTTTCACATTGTTGTAACCTTTAAAGCAGACTGTGTGTAAAGAGAGAAAAGCCTGCTGTCTGTTTGGACGCTCTGAGCCAGTTCTGCATGTCACGGTCACTATATCTAAGAACTGAGCTCCATAGATGACAGAAGCTCCCGCCACACACCCCTACACTGTTAAAGCCTCTCTATGTTCATTAAAACGTCCCTAACCCTCCATTTATTAAAAAACAAACAAACAAAAAAAAGTAAATCAAAATCTATCACATCACATTTTGTTCCACAGATATAATTCACTACACAATCTCATAATGTCAAAAAAAATGATACAAGACCTACTGTTTAGAGGAAAAGTTTAAGGATTAAGTAATGCAAAACCTTTTATTCCAGTTAACATATGTTTAGATGTATTCAAAAGAAATACGCAATGCTTCCTCGCTCTGAGCCCAACCTCGTGGTGAGTGTGACTCAAACTGCCCCTTCATCTGCAAACCCCTCAGCACATTCATGACCTTCTAAAAACATCTCTGGGTCCCAAACCACTGGTTGAGAACCATTCCAAGAAACACTGTTTAGCTCATATGTCTGGTTGACTCTTACAGTTTGGAGTTGGTGACAAAGTCTTGTTTTGTCAGTATAATGACTGTGAAGGATCTGCTTGATGTTTCTGGAATGAACCAGAACTTTAGGAAGAGCAAGAAAAAAAAGCAATCATGTCTTTCTGATGTATTTAAACGAGTCCGTTTTATTTCTTTAAATGTGAAAATAATCTTTGATTCAGTGAACACAGTGTCATGACTCAGGGCCTTTGGTTAGAAAAAAGGTTTGAAAGACGGGCATCTGTTTAAATGTGACTTCAGCCAGTATCTCTGCTAAACCATCCTGTTTTTATTTATTGAGTTTACATATTCATGTTTTTACTGTAACTCTAAAATAAGAAGGGTGTGTGAATTACGTACAGATTGATCAAATCTGGTGGCCAGTCATTTCATTGGACTGCAGGAGTTTGTGAGTGCAGGAGAGCGCCACTCTAAGAATTGAAAATTACTATAATTTGCATTTTAATGATTAAAAAACATGTTTCAGAAAATAGTTTTGTTTGTTTGTTTTTCTGTCTCTAAATAATTGTAGAATAAAAATGTGAAAAACTGTTTAATAAAGCTTCAGTTAATGTTTTATTTGATGCTTTACTCTATTTTTACTAATCCCAGTATATGACAGGGATAGTTCAGGATCTTTTAGGTGAGGTTCTGTGAAGTATATGTATTAGCCTGAACATTAGCTACAGTGAAGGAGATCAGCTCTGCATATGTACAGAAATAGTCAGCACAGAAGCTAGGGCTATATACTTCTGCAGATGGTTCCAGCAGCTCCAAGTAATATAAGAATTTTTTATGGAAATGAGCTACAAAAATAGCAAAGGGTGATTACACACAATATTCAGGACATTTAGAGTGACTTACTTTCAACTACCAAAGCTGCTTTTTTTTTGGTGCACAGCAGAGCCTCTGTGCTATCCTAGCCGCTGCCCCTCTGCCAGCTGTACTGAGCAGATGCATTATGCAGGTTGCACAAGGCAAAAACAATATGACAGCCATTTTCTTTGATCAAGTGCAAATCAACTGTTGAGTCAACAGGTGTAAGTGGAAAATGGAGGAAACTGCTGTTCATATCAAATTTCTTTGGTTATTACAGTGTATGCCTGAAAACTGTTTAGGTTGATATCCCTTTCTATTGGGTGAAGACAGATACATGGTGTTAATAATAAGTTTACTCATTGTTAACACACTCAATGTTTGTTGTTAAGGCATTAAACTGAGCTATAGTGACAGTCTTTCAGTGTTACTGTGTTTAGACAAAAGGATTATCTTAAAACATTTAAATATTAACCTAATCCTAATTTGAGATGTAGTCTCTCAATAAAATTAAAGTCAGACCATATTTTGGTTTGTGTGTTTCTATTCAAAGGATGTATTTTGGCTACTGTGAACTGATGTAAAAAAGTACTTTGGTAGTGGCTGTTTTTGGAGGTCGATTTCTCCCAAGTTTCTTTAAATAACATGGGGAAGGTGGCCCTATCTGCAACAATGTATCACCATAGCTTCTGTGCCAACTATTTTTGAACAGATGCAGGGCTGATCTCTGTTACTGTGGCTAGTGTTCAGGCTAATGCCTTGTACCTCAGACAACCCTCCTCAAAAATGTAGAGCCATCACTTTACCATGAATAAAGTTCTTATAATTTCAGCTAGTTCCTGCCACACTTTTTGTGAGGAAGTGTTCTCTGAGGGTGGAGAATGCTTGGGTTATGTCCTGCACCTCATGTATCAAGTCTGGATTAGATTCCAACTATTGGTATCTTTTTTATATCTTTCTGTACTTTCTCACCCACTTTATCAAAGGTAAAAACATAAGTAATTGAAAATTGCATGCATCAATGTGTGAACATTGGAGCTTCATCTTGCAAAAGAACAATAAAGTTTAAACTTGAAATTTGAACCCATGCTCTAACAGCAGCCGTTATGACTGATAAAGGATACTTAATGTTTTTATTTGAGGCAATTTTGCAGATAAAACATGCTCTTTGCTCCTGTGAGCAGATCTAAGTGGTATCATTAAGTGAATGACTTTAAACTTCATCTTCTGCTTCAGTAATGTGCAGGTTCCATCAAAGCTCACTCTGTCTGCTGTTGTTAATTTTTTTATATAAATAAACAAGAAGGACCCACTCCTGTATGTTTGGGTTTTTCCCATCCTTATTTTTTATTAGATATACAACAGAAAAAGGATACTCGGAGTGCTGGTTTGGCGTAGTGGTTAGCACCCCATGTACTTGCTTCTGCCGGTCCAGGTTCGAATCCGGCCTGTGACCAGTTTGAAGAGTGTCTTCCCCTACTCCCTCACCCCCTTTCACAAGCCTATCCACCGTCTCTCTCCTATTAATAAAGGCACAAAATGCCCAAAAATATACATAAAAAAAAAAGAAAAAAAAAGAAAAAGGATACTCCATACTGCTTGAGCCAACTAGGGCTTGATGCTTGGAGTGACACAAACTGGATATTGTGTAATAATGGTATTGTGAGTCAGTGAGGACTGAATCAGGGAAAAGCTCCAGCCTCAGGCTGATGTTTGTGTGACTAAACTAATAAGTGTATTCAATCCATCCTGTAGTTTTCAATATAAAAGTGGATTTCAATAATGAAATATATGCTCACTGACGACAGAACTGGATACTTGTGTCTGGTTGAACCCTTTTAGAGCGGCCTCATATCTCTGTCGCATAGAATCAACAAGTTTTGAAGGTATTCCTCTGAGAATCTCTTGTTCCATCACATCCCAAAGGTACTTTAATTGATTGAGTAATGCTAAAACAAAAGGTCTCATTGTCATGTTCAAGAAAGCAATTTGACATAAAGAGCTTAGTGACAGAGCATGAGCAGTGGAGCAGCTGGTAGTGCACATGCCTCATAGCAAGAAGGCTGCTGATCCAATTCCCCTCAGTCGGAGCCTTTCCATGTGAGTTTGCTTGTTCTCCCTGTGCTTGTGTGGGTTCTCTCTTGGCACCACAGCTTCCTCTCAAAGACAAAAATCATGCTCATTGGGTTGATTGGTGACTCCATCTTGTCCTTAGATTTGATTGCAATTGGCTGGCAACCAGTTCACTGTACCCCGCCTCTCACCCAATGTCAGCTGGGACGCTCAAGCCCCTGGCGACCCTTACAGGGTTTAAACAGGTATAGATAATGGATGGATGGACATGGAACATTATCCTGCTGGAGGGGGTTACACTGTGGTCAAAGGGATGGACATGGTCAGCAATAATACTCAAGTTGTGGGGCAAAGCAAGACTTTTAGTGCCAAAATGCAGCATAAAAGGACAGAAGCAGTAATTATGAGCCAACAAGAATTTATTGAAAGTACTCTTCTAAATTCTGATGCTCAGTTTGAACTTTAGCAGGTCTCCCGATCATGTCTACATGCTTGAATGCTCTGAGCTGCTGCCATGAAATTGACTGACTAGCCATTTGTGTTAACAAATAGTTTAAAGAGTGAATGAATGAATGAATTTATTTTATTTGATAGGGACAATGCAGTTTAACATAGTTCCATCACTGAGCATGAATCTGATGTGCTGCACAGATGGTTTATAGCAAATGCTAATTTCCAACTCTTGTCCCTCATCCCAACCCATTTGAGTTAATGGCCCTTAATTAATGGTCTTTTAAAGTTAAACTCAAAGAATAAACAGACAGGTGATGGGAATTCATATCCAAAAGGTGGACTTGAATGAGCATTGTGGAACTACTGGTTACCAGACCTCAAAGTGTATTGGATTTTAGAGTAAATACCTAAAATAGGGTCCATGATGAACACATACATACAGGATTATAACAAAATACATGCAGTATAACATAAATGTTTAATTTTAAAGAGCAATTATGTTTTATAAAGGATGGTTGCTGAAGAACTGAGCCACTTAGGGAGGTTGCAGTATCTTAGCTTTCTCTTCTTAAGGCTATGATGTTTCTCTCATTGGGTTTGATTCTAATAATCTTGTTTTCATGGTCAAATGTTAATCAGTGAACAAATTTTCTTAATTCAGTCATATAGGGAGCCAGGTGGGAGGCTGTCAGAGGCCTGATGTGGACCCCGAGCCACCAGTTGATGATCACTGCTCACAGACTTTTAGACCAGGGAACCAATATGATGCTAACATGCCTGCACCACTTTAATCATAGTGTCTATACTTTGGTCAGTGACAAGAAACAAGAGGTAAAATGCATTCCACATTAATGAATGAATTTTGTCATGAATTATGTAATATTTATCATTAATTACCTCCAGTTTGTTTGTCCATCAGGCTGACCGCCTGTACATCTGTGTGCAGGATATTCTTAAAAAAAAAAAGAGTTTAACAGACTTTGATGGCATTTTCGGGAAATGTTGGGTATGACACAACTAAGTAACTCAGAAGGTAAAAATTATTCTAAAGCACCTTTCATAGATTAAAAATATCACAGCGTTTTCCAAGAAAAAGATAAAGGACAATGTTTAGAGATTTTGGTGACTTTACAACTGTGTTGTAAAGGCGTAGGCAATGGTTTGTTTTCTAGAAGCATTTCTACTTAAGCATATGAATGTAACCTCAAAAGCGAAGTGTTACCAGAATGGCCTTACTGTGAGGTTGTTTTACCAAACTTGGTGTAAGCTGTGTTGTTCTGAAAGCTACGTGATACCATTTTATTACAATAAACAATTTAATGAAAGTCACTGATATAAGTGCAAGTAAAGCTCAAATCATGATGAAATTTGGTGCATGTAGCTCACCCAAGATCATATCAAATTGTTTGGGAGCCTTAAGGGATGACTCATATTTCTGGGCTGAGCCAAATGATGTGTATCACTATAAAGAGGCGGGTTTCTCACTGTCCTCTGCTACACTTACACTCACTCTGCTACACACAAAGCAAGTCTGAACCAGGAAGAGAATGAGGTAAGATTACTCAAAGTATTAAAACTGAATTTAAAAAAAATGTATCAGTTTGCTTTGAAATTTACTTTTAGTGTAATGCTCTACTGCAAGCCGTATTATCAAAGCTGAATTTGTTTCTGTCTCTTAATACAGCAAACTTTTATGACAGGGTGTGATCATGCTGAGTTGAACTTTGTCTCTTTGTGTGCATGTGCTGTAAAACTCTGAAGTTGTTAGTAATTCTTCCTGTAAAGACAACACAGAGGGGACAGTTTCACTACATAGTGCATTTTTTTGTCTTTGCATGTTCTCTTGAACATCATGCTGAGAGAGAGAGAGAGAGAATTAAACAAAACAGCTTTGAACAAACAGGAGACAGGAAACAAAGACAGGAAGGGCGTCTGCTTGATAAAACTGGTTCTGAAATAGTACAACAGGGCGCACTACTGTGTGCCTTGGATTTTTTTTTTTTAAATGGTACTAATACAACAAAAAAATGCCTGACATTTAACATCTACTATAGATATAAATGTAAAATTATTTTGTTGATACTTATCTCATATCTAACCCAATTGGATGTAGTGTTTCATAATGCAATTGTAAGTGAAATGTGGAGAATAACATGAATTAAAGAGTCTATTTTGTATGGATGTGCATAAAGTGTGTTTCAAGATTTTGGCTCCCACCACTGTATGCCCTGGCCAAAAATAATCTAAAACTCACTTATCTAAAGGAATCAAAAACAAACCAAAGACAGGATTGGGCATTTGCATTGAGGCATATAGGGTAACAATTTAAGAGCTAAACCAGGGTAGGTCAAGTAAAGGAAGCAACAGGTGACATAACTCAAACACAAGACATAATGTTATTGTAACCTTATCAAAAGGTGCACCTATGAATTATACCCACATGTCCGTAGTTTACAGCGGTGGGAATCTCTCATTAGCTCCATTACAATATTTTCATGGAACTTACGTCTCAATTTGATTTTATTGTCATATTGTACAATATGCTGAGGATTGTGAAACTTAACATTGCACTTTAGTACAATTCATGACCTTCTCTTGGCACAATTTCAGAAAAAAAATGAAAATATGACAAATTCAATCCATGCCTCATAGTATGAATGTAGTCTCTCTGCTGCCTAAGGCAGGAAAAGACCATTTAGAAATTTCCGTCCACTCAGTCTGCTAAATAACAATTATAAAATCTTCGCTAAAATTCTCGCAGTGCATCTTGAGAAAGTCATCTCCTCATTGATTCATCTTGACTGGGTGGGTTTTATTGCTGGGCATCACTCTGCTCATAATATGCGAAGACTTTTCCATGTAATGTAAGAGGCTGCATCTCTTCAGCATCCTGAAGTTGCAATTTCTCTTGATGCTGAAAAAGCATTTGACTGAATAGAGTGGTCTTATCTGTTTCACATATTGTCTAAGTTTGATTTCATACCAACATGTATAAAATGGATTAAGGCCCTCTATCACAACCTGGTCGCTTGTGTCAAAACCAATGGATTAATATCTCCCACTTTCCAGCGTTTTAGATCTACAAGACAGGGTTGCCCAGCTTCTCTGGCCATCTTCACTTTAGCACTTGAGCCCCTTGCTTATGCTGTTAGGAAAAATCAGAATATGGGTATTATGTTGTTTAATCATGAATTTAAAGCTAATCTTTATGCAAATGACATTTTATTGACATTGTCTAGACCTGCACACGCTGTACCACATCTGCTGAAAATCATCAGTGACTTTGGCGGGCTATCTGGATACAGGATTAACTGGTCCAAGAGTGAGGCCATCTCTTAAAATCATCTCACGTCTGGATCGTCTGAACTTTACTCCCATTGTATGGAACTAAGAAGGTATGCGATATCTTGGTGTTAACATTGTATCTCCAATTGATAGAATTTTTCAATTGAATGGCCCAAAACTATGAAAAACTGTGCGGGATGATTTGAATAGATGGACAAACTTCCACCATTATCATTGTGGGGGAGGGCAGAGGTGCTAAAAATAAATGTGCTCCCAAGATATGCTTTTCTTTTTTCTGCTTTCCCCTTAGAATTCCCTCAGAAATGATTTAAAGAGATGAATAAGTTATTGTCTCTGTTCTTATGGAAAGATAAAAAACCAAGAGTAAGCCTAAAAAAAATTGTCTGTCCTTAGGAAGAAGGGTGGACTAGGGGTACCAGATGTGTACTCATACTATCTAGCATATAATGGTGTATACCCGATATCCTGGGGTGTATAAGAAAGATGAAGGGGATGTTGGTAGCTGGAGATGGCTGGAACAGAAGATTATACCTGAAAACTGTGAAAAAAGCCCCTCTTGCTTCCTTTTGGTATCACCCTAAATCTGATAAGCGCATAAAAAGCCCTATTATCATATTTTCACGTAGAGTAGCTAAAGCAATACATAAACAACTTAAAATTAATGGTTTAACCTTGCCCTCTTACCTTATATGGAAAAAAATCATTATTTATAACTGGTGGGAAACCGATTAATAATAAGATAAGATAAGATAAGATACACCTTTATTAGTCCCACAGGGGGAAATTCCAGATTTACAACAGCAGCAGGATACAAGAGAAAAGAAAGGATTTACAGATGAGACTATAAGTAATTAGAATAAAATACCAAATAGCATAAATACAACTCAATGAAAATAAATGAAAGAGCATGAGCCTTTCAGCAATATTAACAATATTAACAATATATAAAAGATCTGATGAGAATAAGTAAAATGAAAAGAAAATAGGTGAAAAAGCCTTAGACTTTCAGCAGTATTAACAATATTAACAATTATTAACAATATATAAACAGATCTGAATGAGAATAAGTGAAATGAAAATGAAAATAAATGAAAGAGCATGAGCCTTTCAGCAACTGTAAAAGGCTGCCGTTCGTTCAGCGCTGGAAGTATTATCATGATATATGGCTGGACAAAAATGTTGCTGAGCTAGGCCACATACTCAATAGTAATGGAGAGATGTTTAATTTTCATGAACTTAAGGCGAAATTTGGCTTGAACAATTTAGATATCTTTTAGTATTTGCAATTGAAGTCCATCATGCATAGTCATATACTTAAAAACAATATGCTAGCTGATAATAAACCGATTGATATAAAATTAAAAGATGAAGTCTCTGGTAGAGGTTTTGTTTTGAAGATCTATAGATTATTATGTTGTACGTATTGCATCCATTAAAAGCACGGTGGGAGAAAGATTTGGGTCTACATCTAACAGCAGACCAGTGGGAGGCTATCTTAAGTTGTTCAAATTATCTCTCTAAATGTGTAAGGTTTAAAACTATACAAATGAAAATGTTTAATAGATCCTACATTACTCGACACAAACTTAAGAAGATGAACTGTAATGTTTCAGAAAAAGTGTTGGCATGGGTGTGGGATGACAGGTACTCTTATGCATTTATTGTGGCACTGCTCAGAGACACAGTCATTTTGGTTAAATGTCAGAGATTTTCTATGCACATTAGTTGATATTAATTTTCCACTGCCCAGCAGTGGGTCTACTTGGGAAAAGCATAGGAGTAATTTCAAAAGAACTTCAGCTTTTGTTAGATTTAGCTTTTAGTATTTACCCCTCTGTTCGTTTCTTATTCAAGAGTGACATAATTAGACTCAATAAATTTTCATGATCACCTCCCAGATCTTGCAGAACAGAAGCTGCTTGTTCCATGGATATCAACTCCAAATAATCTTTAAGCCAGCAACACAAACTAGAACGGTTTAATTGCCTCACCTTCCAACTGAGAAGTATTATTTGTCTAACGTATTTATAATGAACTGCTGTTTAATTATTAATTTCAAATGCATACATATATCTGTTTATAATCTCTCTAAGTTGCTTTGTAAATGCCAGAAGCTCATCCCTGGGTCAAAATGATGTATTCGTCATTAGCAAAATTATGAAATTATCATTTATCATCACAGGTTATCTGCTGCTACTTGAATTGGTGCTCCTATCAGATTTTGTTCTGTGGTTGTTATTTTCCTAACCAAAGATACTAATTTTTCAGTTTTGTGACACTCACTTGTTAATATGTTGCATAAATGTATTATTCTGCTTTCTCTGTCTTCTTCCTGGCACTGATGGGTTGGGGCTGGGTCCCTGACCTGCTTGGCACAGAGCTGGACAGGGACCTACTGCCTGTCTCATGGTATTGGCTTACTCCATTTGTGTAGTGTGTATGTTTGTGTATGTAAGTGTGTATACATGTATGTGAGGTGTGCAACGTTTTTGTTGTATTGTACAAGAAAAATAAAAAAAATTTATACACAAAAAAAGACAAATTCTGTAAATTTAATAAGAAACATACACTATATTGCCAAAAGTATTTGCTCACCCATCCCAATAATCAGAATCAGGTGTTCCAATCACTGCCATAGCCACAGGTGTATAAAGTCAAGCACCTAGGCATGCAGACTGCTTTAACAAACATTAGTGAAAGAATGGGTCGCTCTCAGGAGCTCAGTGAATTCCAGCGTAGAACTGTGATAGGATGCCACCTGTGCCACAAATCCAGTCGTGAAATTTCCTTGCATCTAAATATTCAGCAGTCAACTGTCAGCTGGATTATAAGAACGTGGAAGTGTTTGGGAACAACAGCAACTCAGCCACAAAGTGGTAGGCCACGTAAACTGACAGAGAGGGGTCAGCAGATGCTGAGGCGTGTAGTGCGAATAGCTCGCCAACTTTCTGCAGTCAGTCGCTACAGACCTCCAAACTTCATGTGGCCTTCAGATTAGCTCAAGAACAGTGCACAGAGAGTTTCATGGATGGGTTTCCATGGCAGAGCAGCTGAATCCTAGCCAAACATCACCAAGAACAATGCAAAGCGTCGATGCAGTGGTGTAAAGCACACTGTCACTGGACTCTAGAGCAGTGGAGACGCGTTCTCTGGAGTGATGAATCACGCTTCTCCATCTGGACATCTGATGGACGAGTCTGGGTTTGGCGGTTGCCAGGAGAATGATACTTGTCAGACTGCATTTTGCCAAGTGTAAAGTTTTGGTGGAGGGGGAATTATGGTGTGGGGTTGTTTTTCAGGAGCTGGGCTTGGCCTCTTAGTTCCAGTCAAAGGAACTCTGAATGCTTCGGCACACCAAGACATTTTGGACAATTCCATGTTCCAACTTCGTGGGAACAGTTTGGAGCTGGTCCCTTCCTCTTTCAATATGACTGTGAACCAGTGCACAAAGCAGGTCCATAAAGACATGGATGACAGAGTCTGGTGTGGATGAACTTGGCTGGCCTGCACAGAGTCCTGACCTCAACCTGATAGAACACCTTTGGGATGAATTAGAGCACAGACTGAGAGCCAGGCCTTCTTGTCTAACATCAGTGTGTGACCTCACAAATGCTCTTCTGGAAGAATGGTCAAAAATTCCCTAAACACTCCTAAACCTTGTTGACATCCTTTCCAGAAGAGTTGAATTTGTTACAGCTGCAAAGGATGGACTGACGTCATATTGAACCCTATGGATTAGGAATGGGAAATCACTTAAGTTTACATGCAAGTCAAGGCAGGTGACTGAATATTTTGGCAATATAGTGTATCTCAGTATCTTCATACAATCTAGGTTTATTACAAACAGGAATAAAATTAACTGACTGATGTCCATGTATCACATGTTATTTCAAACTGCTTTGCTGTGCTCAGCCTCTCCTCAGCTTTGGCTTCACTGCTCTGTAGAGCTTCAGTACTGCTGTGCCAGTGTAATGATGCTGATTAGGAAGCACACACCTGGGCTCCCACCAGAATGTAACGAAAGCCATTTTTTTGATAGCATGACGAGTCATTGAAGTCTTTGCGCATAAAGTAATATATCAATTGGGCTACTTTTTAGTTCACTCAGAACTCAGTGGTAGCTCTGACTTGCTTAGTTTATAAAGTTTTGGCTGGTTTTGATCAGGCTGAGCTTAGCACAAGCTTTGCTGTGATCTGCTTTCATTTGCCCTGGGTGGTGCCTTGTGAGGTTAGCTGTATTTCTACAGTGCCTTATTTTCATGTTGTGACACTGAATGTTTAAATTTTTCACTTCTTAAAAATCAGGTCAATCAATCTTTATTTGTATAGCACCAATTCATACCAAGTGTTATCTCAAGACACTTTACAGTAGAACATAAAACTCTATTTTATGGATACACACATATATAGGATACATATATAACATATAAAGATACATATATACATACAGTATATATACAAATATATGCATCCATACAGCTTTTATTCAATAGGCCTTAAAACATGAAATAAGTCAACGCATTGTATAGTAGCCATACTAAAATAATTCTTCACACACGATTCATCAATTATAGTCATTATCCCAAGCAGGTGCATTGAAAAAGGGAGGAACAGGAGAAGGATTCTAGGGGCCTATGATTGACAGGGGCCCATAGAGGCCCCTAGTACAGTCATAATACTGACCAAAAATTACTGCACTCATTTAAACTCAGACTTAAATATATTTTGTTTATTTAATATATTTTGTTTGTTCCTTACGTTGTCCATAGTTTGTGAACTAACTTACTTTTCTCTAATATTAGCTCATATTTCTGAAGAAAACACTGGACATCTCACTGATGTTTTAGTTAAATAATCAATGCAGGCAAACGTTTAGCAAGCTGCTATGCCCATAGCTGATCGGTTTTTCCCCACAGACATGTCAAGAGGAGCAGCAGCTACAGCAGCTGTCTGTCAGTCCCCCTGCCCCACCTGAATGAGCCCAGGTACCCCCTGAGGAAGGAGGTGAGCAGCTGATTTGAAGGCTCTAAAAAGCATTAGCTACCTCTGAAACATAATGTTTGGTCAATAGTTTGGGTCTCTGCTTTGCAGCAGGAACAGGGAACATTTGTGGTGCAGACTGGGGGACTGCTCCAATCAGAGAAATATTTACGTTCTGAAAATCAGAAAATTAAATAGCAAAAACCACATAGCCTCATATGTTTTTTTTAACTACAAATCTAATGTCATCACCTGTGAACCTATAGTTTTGGAGATAAATTAAACCTGCCTGTGGGGCTACATGTTCAGATTTCAATGTATGATAAAAATGCTATTGGCCATTTTGTTTTGATGGTATTTTCTCCACAGATTATAATTGCATATTATTTTTAACGGGAGAGATTATTTTGTAGTCAAGTTTTGTATATTCAAAAGAGAATTTTATGTTTGAGTATTTAAAGGGAGGGATTGGTTTTGGAATATAAAGTGTCAGCTGTAGCTGTCATGTTGTCCAAATATGGGAATGATAGTCATAAATATCATTAAAATGCATTTTTGGGGGGTATTAAAATTTTCTGCTGGCATTGTAGCGGGCTATAGGGGGCCCCGTGACATGGATCATGAAAGTTCATGACCTGATCCCAAGCATTTTTCTCAAGAGTCACTTTTGCCAGTTACAGTCAACATATCATTTACTATATCGACCATAGCCTATCAGTTCTATAAGAGCTAAATTGATATACATACAGGCATGGATGAGACACTGTATTTATGATTCATGCCAAAACCAGAGGATACCACTGAATGCTGAGGTATCCCTGTTGAGAGACTGATCCGTATAGTTAAAGTAACACTTGGTCAGTTTTACATATATTTTGAAGGCACTCCTGCCAAAGCCAGAGCACGCCACTGTTGAGAAAGCACATGATCAGCTTTGTGACTATTGCTGTGAAATAAAAAATACACCATTCAGCCCTACAGCACACTATTTCTAATAATTTGATCTATGCTATGATACATTTTATGATGAATATCATGATAAATATTTATTATGAAATTAACATGAATCACTGTTTCCCTTTTAGTTGATCCAGAATGAAGCGCTCACAAACTCAGTCAACAGCCCTTGAGAAATGGACCGAAGAAGATGTCCACCGGTGGCTGTTGACAGAGGTCAAAGTACAAGAGACTTGTGCGGAGCGGTTTGTGGAAGAGGAAGTGTCAGGAGACTCTTTAATTTACTTTACTAAAGCAGCTATATTGGACCTGGGAATAAAACATGGCCCTGCTGTTAAAATCATGTCACATCTTGAAAGTCTGAAAAGTGGATTACCACGTGATCCTTCCCCGCCTTATGTAGAAAACTGGACAAAAGAGCAAGTGCAGCAGTGGTTACTGCAGCACGTGAACGTCTACAGGAAATATGCTGAGACACTCCAAGAACAAGATGTGTCTGGAGACTGCCTTGTTTGCTTCAAGACGAAAGATTTTTTGGACCTGCAAGTCAAAAGTGGTCCTGCTGTAAAGATTCTGGCAAAACTCGGACAGTTAAGCCAAAGCTCAGAGCCGACGCTGGAGCCCATCCCTCATACGGGCACTGAACAAGAAGAGGCTCAGAAACCTGTTCAACCAGAAAAGAGTTCGGCTAGGACTGCACCATCAAAACAAGAAGAAGAACAACATAGCAGATCTGAGTCACAAACACAAAAAATGGTTGGAGACAAGTCTGAAAATGCGGAACCACAGTTCAAAAAATCCTCTGAGCTGGAGGATATTCATCAACTCCCACGACAGGCCTTGTCAACGAGGAGAAAAGAAACACTGGCGGTAAATATCTGTAGATATTCATGCATACAATACACAAAGTTTTAAGATTTATCCATTTTTTGTCTCTTCTGTGATAACTACCTTTAAAAGACGTTAAACTGATTGTAATCATATATTTTGATTTGGTGGCTGGTTTAGTGTTGGCCAGTCTAAAAAACAAAAGTAAGCAGTGTTTTCAGAGTGAGATTTACACTTTGGTTCTTTCTGCAGGTCCCAGCCCCTCCAGAAGTACCCAATACAACTGCTGTGATCCAAGAAATTCTGGCCAACCTCACCAAGGAGAACTTTAAAAGGTTTAAATTCAACTTAAAACTTTTTAAAAAATCTGGGTTTAAGCCTATTCCTGAGAGTAAACTGGAATACGCGGACACCATGGACACTGCTAAAATAATCACAGACAACTACGGTAGCCATGAGGGTTACACAGTGGCATTAGAGGTTCTACGAGAAATTGGTCAACATGAGCTTGCTCGACAGCTGCAAATCACAATGGGTAAGATCACCTTGTAAAAATCTATTCAAATGATGGATCTTTATTAACTTTCTAAAAGGTATCTCTAGAAGGGCTGTCACAATGGTAGATTTTTACCTTATAATTTTCATGCCCAAAAACATTAATGGCATTAATAACTGTGATATCTAAATGTGATATCTAGACATTAATTGATCTCCAGCTTTACATTTCAGTTATTTGTCCCTGCTTTATCAAAGAACTCATTAAATAAGCAAAATTAAAAATGCATATATAGACAAATGTGCAGTGCCAATTAATTGTGAAAACAGTGACTCAGATGGCCATAATTTTCAGTCTGAATCAAAATCACCTGAATGAGTGATACATACCAAACAGAGACAGAGGACACCAGGAATGGTGGATCTTTGCACAAACCTAGGACTACAGCTCACTGATCATGTTTTTAGATTTACAGTCTAAATCCCTATACAAACCAAGGGTGATGCAAAAATATGACATGCAATTGCAAGTATTTTGGAGATGATTTGGTACCCTTTTCTGTTGACATAAAAGAAAGGGGGCTTGTACTGTCAAATTTTTTTAAGTTTAATCTTTCTTCTTCATTCTGTGAGGTAGTTTGAACTTCAACAGGTCTACTCGACTGTGCTTACAATCACTGAGTTCCTGTCATGTGATTGGCTGATTAACTATTTGTGCTCACAAGCAGTTGAACTGTTGTATTTCTCAATTGTTGAGTGTGCACTGTTGCAACAAATTTCTTTTAAAATATCTTGATATAATTTTGAGGTCATATTGCTGGCCACTATTTGTGACAGCCCCATTCTGTAGAAAAGTTTAAAGTGAAAGTTATCATAGTTTTAAAATGTTTCACATATTTTACTATGTTCACAATTTACATACTTTTTCCATCTAGGTCGCCCAGAGCAACAGCGTCTCTCTTCAGAAGTGGTGAAGAAAGAAGGAAACCAGGGAGAAAAACTGAAAAACCTGTTAACTTGTGGTGGGAACGCATTAGACCACTATGACAGATTTGTTGTTGTTGTGAACAAGAGTAGTGCAGAGCAAGTACAGTGCCTTAAGTTTCTGAACAAACTGAAGCTTTTCTGTGTGCTAGACTTCGACCCAAACTCTAATACTCAGGTTGGATTATGTCATTCTTACAGAGAGTCCAGGTGGGCTAACCTTCATACCCCATCACAGTATCAAGGTCAGATAGAAACCGTTATAAAGAGCCTTAACCTTCATAAACAGACCAGCTGGGTCTTCTGCAATGGGAGACATGATCTTGACAATGACTCAAACATGGAGCTGGACTATAGGAACTGGCTGAGAAAGTCTCGTAGAGATGTAGAGCAAATGGTTTCATTCATTTGTAACCCAGATGTTCTTCCCCATGGTAGAAGTCTCATTATATTCCTGCTTCTATCACCAGTAGACTCAGACACAGACCCCATCTTTGACACTTACAAGGCTTTCCTGATGCACATAGAGGATGAAATGATCATTCATATTTGTGAATCTCAGAGCACATATAAAAAATGGAGAGAACTGATACAAGAAAAGTGCAAATCTGACATTGACCCACAATGTATACATGAGCTTAGCCTCAGAGAGGTCAATGGAACAGTAATGGCTCTGGGCCAGTCACCTGAAAGGTTACTTCCATCCAATGACTCCAGCTCTGTTGTGCTAAAAGAGAAGGACAAAGACAAATTGACTGCTTTGGACATTTTGTGTTTGAACCAGTGTGAAAACATCTACGAAGAGAACAGTCCAGATTTTCATGATAAAAGAGTAAAAGTGGAGGAGAAGTTCTACAGAGGAGGAAAAGTCAAGTGGTGGAACTTCTACTTTTGTGAAAAAGACAAAGAGAAGCCATTCATTAAGAGGGACAAGTATGAAAACCTGAAAAAGACAATCAAAAGTCAGTTCAGAGAGTCAAGAGACCTGTGTGTTCTGTTCAATCTATTCCACGAGGCTGGCTGTGGTGGTACTACTTTAGCGATGCATGTCATGTGGGATCTTCGTAAAGAGGTCAGATGTGCTGTGCTGAGAGACAATGACTCACCAGTGACAGAGGTTACAGACCAAGTTATTAAACTCATGATGCTCGAAAGTGATAGACCATGTCCAGTTTTGCTGCTGGTTGATGACTCAAAGAAAACAGAGAAGCTGTATGAACTTGTCAACTGCATCCCTGTAGCTGTAGAGACCCGCTCCAACATGAACATGGATAAGGAACGCGGTTGTAAAGTTGTCATTCTCACCTGTGTTCGATCTCAAAAACCAAAGGACATGTACAGACGACACCACCCAAGTCAGTTTATCACTGCTTCACTGACATCAGGGGAGCAAGAAGAGTTTAAAAGGAAACTTGATGAGCTAAAAGAAACTCATGAAAAACCTGAAAACTTTTACAGTTTCATGATCATGAAGAGCAATTTTGACCCTGTTTATATCAACAAACTTGCTCACAACACTTTGGAGGACTTTGTTTACGATTCAAGCAAGGCCCGACTTTTTGCCTTCTTAGCACTGTTGAACACCTACGTGGCAGACTCAACAATCTCTCGCTCGCTGTGTGAAGATTTTCTTGGGATGAAGATGATTTACTGGCAGGACAAAAGTGCACTGGACAGAATGGAGCCATACTCTAACTTGCTAATCATAGACAGAGTAGAGGAATGGAGAGAATATGAAGGAATACGAATCCTCCATCACTCTATTGCTTCAGCATGTCTAGAAGAGTTGGCCAAAAGTCATGATTTGAAAGTGAGCGATATCACTTTGGATATTCTGCACTGTGATTTGTTCTTCAGTGTAGGGGTGGTCAAAACAAGATTCATGGACTCAGTTCAACAGATGTTGGTTGTAAGGCACCATAAGAAAGACGGTGTTGTCAGGGAACCATTTTCTCCTCTGATAAAAAAAATACACAGTGAGGAAGGTAGACAAACTGTACACCAGATCTTCGAAAAGGCATCATTCAGGTTTGAGAAAAGTGCGTCTATTCCTCAGGCACTGGCGAGGTATTTATACATCAAAGAGCAGGACTTCCCTGAGGCCCTGAAATGGGCAGAAAAGGCCAAAAGCATAAAGGAACACCCTCACACACTTGACACGATTGGGCAGATTCATAAAAGCAATCTGAAAAGCAATTTGAAAAACAAAAAACAAAGAGCAGAAAAGCAGGAGGTGCAGTGCAGTCCAGAGGACTTGAACACAAACATTGAGATTGCAAGAAAGGCTGTCACAGCATATAAAAAGGCTCAAGAGCTGGCAGACACAGAAGAAGAACCCGAGGACGAAGATGTAGATGATGAATCAGATGACTATCCTGGAAAATCCTACAATGTTCAGTGCTATGTGGGTGTCTTAGAAATTGCTTTCTTGGTCTTTGAGATACTAGGCAGATTGCCATTCTTTGACGAGACAGATCCTTTGAGGAGAACATACATGCAGAAGTTCCTCCAAAAGAAACTTACGATCACCAGTGTGTACAAGGAGGAGAGTGAAGAAAACAACAGGTATGAAGAGGTCATCAAACAACATCAACACTTTCTTCAAAATTTGAAACAAGAGGTTAAAGACACATTTGAACTCCTGAATGATTACTTCACATATGTGAAAGAGAGTACTGTAGAATTTCAATTTCAAAATCAATTATTCAATTATTATAAAGTCTGTAACCTGTACAAAGACTATGTAAGTCTCTTCTGCAATGCATCAGAGGAAATGAAAACAGAACGACAAAGCAACCCTAATCTAAACTTGAAAATCAAAATTGAGGAGCATAAATTATTTCTTGAGGAGACCCAGGCAGATACATTTTCAGGAATCCTACAGCACCTGTTCAAACCCGCTGAAGAGATTGAAAAGATCGCAGAAAGCTATGATTTCTTGCATCAGCAATATTCTACTGACAAAAAGCAAAAGACAAAGGAAACCATCAACTTCATTTTGGCAAACATAGTTCTCATTCTTCTCAAACCAGGCTCTAAAAATGTAAAAAGTGACAGCTACCTCACAGACCTACTTTCAAAAACTCTACAAGATCTAGGACTTTTATACAGCTTCCCAGACCCGTACTTCCTGGCTTTGCTCTTTTTTTGGCCAAGTCCAGCTGAGGCCAAAAGTGAGATAATTACTTATGTCAGAGCAATTCGAAAATCATCCCTCAAGTACAAGTCTTTTTTGTTTCGTAAAAGAAAAGTTGTTGTCTATTTCTATTTGGGAAAGGGAAATGGACTCAAGAGGTTCGTTTCTAAACCCCAACTCGATGAGAGTTTCAAAGTGATGCACCGTGGGGCCTTGGCACAACTCTGGCGAAATGGAGACATTTTCAAAGAAAAAGAAATCAAGAACCGTCTTCAGCGTGTTAGAGGAACTATTGAGCAGGGAGAAGTGTTTGCCAGTTATGGGAAACAGAAAATTCCTGTTCGTCCGGCTCTGATTAGCCATGTCAGCAGTGGTCTGAGCACAGAAAAGGTTTCTTTCTACCTCGGTTTTGCAATCAATGGACCCCTTGCTTATGACATCCAGTATGAAAACTAAGGCCATGTTCACACGTTAGCCTGGCATTTATACCTGGTAACCTACAAGGAACATTTCCTGCCTTTACTCTACAGTTCATCACTCACTACAGAAAGTTTGGGTGAAATCTTTTTTTTTTTTTTAGGGCAGGAAGTTACTGCGTTTGCTGAGTCATTGAATGGTGTGGGGTTTAACACCAAACAACCAGCAGGGTAATTTCAGGGTAAGGTCTGGTTTCAAACAAACAAGCAGCTGTTTTCAGGTATGCAGCTTACCTGTGAGGCAATGGATGAGTGGGGGAGAGGAGAAGCACAAGGAAGGCAGCAAGGTAATTTCAGGGTAACGTTTGAGTATAAAAACAAACAATAATGCCTGCAGCTTGTGTTTATTTAAACAACTCACTTCTGTTTTCTTGGAAAATGTCCAGGTTTTTCTGCATGCATGAATGGAGTTCAAGATAACAAAACCACACAAACAAGTGCTTCATCAAAAGTAGAAACTCTTGAAATCCTGTGACTCAGTTCTATGTTTTTGTATTATTAATATTGTTAATACCTACCAGATGTGTCACTAAGCTGTCTATGTTATATTGGAATGTTGTGTAAATTTAGTACTTTAGGTATGTTTGATGTACTTAAAATATATGATTGTCAAGTATATTGTCATCAGCTTATAAAAACTTATCAAGAAATATTTTTATTAAAATGGTCTTTTTTCCCCTACACAGTGTGCCATTTTTGTTTCTTTCACATTAAAACAAAAACAGTAATTCTGTAGAATAAACTAAATGATTCGAGCTAAGAAGAGCTTTATTTTGACGCTCTCTGGCACATTTAAAATATTTTCCAAACAAATTAGGACTAAACTGCAAACTACAGTTGTGTGAGCTCATCTCAAAATTAGAATACAACTGTAATGTATCAAACATACTGTAATTCATATTTTTTGTCTTTTCTATCACTTTCATTCATTGTAATGTTTTTTATTCTCAATTTGTCAGACATCAGGAGTTGTTGCAAGGATTTTGGCTTTTCTTTAGCACTACCCACACTAAGCTGTGTTTCTCATTCAACAAATGCTTGATCTTTACAAGTTGTACCTCATTGTAAAGGAAACTAATCTGGTTTTCCAACAATATCCAATACAATACCAGTTGGTATTGTTAAAGCTGCAAAATAATCAACTAAAGTAATATTTGCAGACTTTTTTGAGGGGTATAGAACTGGCTGTAATATCAAATTACTAACTACAAAACTCAGCTAAAAGCTTCTTTAACACTTTACAGTACAATATACAAAACATACGAGCTGTAAAAAACACAGCAACTCATAAACTGATATATTTTGCAGTGTGACCATCATTTTCACTTCTTAAGTTTTAGGGCTCTAAGAAAGAAAACGTAAGGTTCGGCTGCAGGCTCACAGACCTCGAAACCAAACCCCCTTCAAAACACGCATACTATACACAAACAAGGTATTTAAACTGCCATGTATTGAGAGGTGACAGACTTACTGTGATCGTGGATGTTAGGATAAATGTTTATTAGTCATTTTTACTGTATATTAATGGTGTTAGCATGCTAACATGCTCACTGCTCCATCAATGTACGGGTGTGTGGTAAACATTCTCAGTATTCTTTACATTTAATGTTTGTGCTCCATATAATACCTCAAAACATTAAATCGTTAAATTAGGAATTTGGTTTTGACATGGCTAAACTTAAGTTCTTGTGTCTAAGACTAAATGAAGGACAATGGAGCTTGATGCAAGTTTTTAGTTAAGGTTCAGTTTTTATGCATTTTAAATTGCTTTTTATTGCTTGTCGACATATTTGTTCTGACATTCTTCATATCGATAAGAATCTAATTGATTCTTAATGTTTGTGTCTGAAATAGATCTCTGAAAGCTCAGAAATACACAATAACAACACAGTCACATGCAGGTTATATCTATTTATGTCTGGTTTATTCCATTATTGAATCAAGTCAGGAGAATTTTACTTCTGTTTTAATCACGATTGTGTGCGTTTATAAGAGGATATTGATTATCACTTAGCTATATTTTTGTGCATTTAAACTTATTCGGATATTCAAAGTCTGCTTTTATGTGAGCTTCACAAATAACCAATTTAATATCATTTTAAAGTGATGGGCTAATAATTGTGTTTTTGTGTGCTCAGAGAAAAACACATTATTTCCAAATACACAAGACAATGACTTGAATAATCTGAAGAAAATCCTTCCTGGAAGTCTCCTGCTGTATGATGACTGAGTAAAAACTGTAAAGTTAAATCTTTCAAATGTTTAGGTATATATTTTTAGAAAATGTCGTATCAGTTTCTTCCCTGTAAATACCCATTTTCATGAAGTCCACAATTGAAACATTCACATCTGAGACTTTAACCTTTAACTCCCAGCTCAACTGCTTGATAGAGATATATAAATTTAGGAATATTCCCTGTGTTGAAAAAAAAATAATGTCATTTATTGTCATATCATTACCTTGTTTTAAGCTTTTTAAAAGCTAAATTATTATTACCATCATTAGTATTTTGAATACTTAACCATTTACTGTTATAAATATATGTTACACATTCAAAATATTTCATTTGTGTGTTTGTCAAACTCAATATCTATTCTAAGTCATTTTGATTGCTTTCTTATTTACAAACATTTCTGGCTTTTCTAACTGATTTTATTCCAAATATTTGTGCATTTTTATGTCATCATGTAATCAGCTGTTAGTTTTATAAACCCTGAAATCCCACACCAAGAAAAAATCTGGTTTTTGGTTTGTTTGTACTTTTCTCTTTTCTCTGAAATGTTAATGGAAGCAAACAGTGATATGATTTGTCCTATTTTTTATAAACATTAAATATCCCCAACTTTATTTATGACCTCTGCCAAACAGCTGATAGTTAAAGGGTTAAGAAGCTGTTGTAAATCTTTGTACAGCAGTAAATACAACAGTATACTCTTCTGGTGTAACTTCTTTTTATTTAAGACAAACTCCTAATAACTGAATAACTGCCCCTCAGCATGAACAAGTTAACTGACATGTGACGTTATCATGTTGATATGGACCAAAAGCTCCGAGGAGTTTTTACAGTGCCTAGTTGAATGGAGATCCAACCTAGTACCAATAATAAATAATTACAATAAAGTGGCTGAATGACTGAATATAAAAATGTAAATATTATAATAACAAATTTAAGTATAAATGAATCTGGAATGTCATACTGCAGTTTTCTAAATGATGAGTCTTCTCTCTGATTTGTGCATTACTCTTTATTATGACAAAAATATAAACTAATGTACAGAGCAGCATGTTTGCGTGTCATTAAATATGAGAGTAGCATGTTCACAGAGGTTCTTAAGACTTTAGCAGTAAAAAGTTTGAGTGTGTCTCAGTGAGTGTGAGCCGCAGACGAGCAGATGAACGTGTGCTGAGTTTCAGGAGAGCAGCTCGTGGAGATCCAGCTTCTGGGGTTTTCAACCAGCACACAGTCAGAGCCCACGTCAAGCTCACCACGGCCTGACGGTGACCCCCTCAGTCTGGAGAAGGATACTGACCGACCGTCAGCCCACATCCAGCGACCTGGACCTCCAGACATGCCTGAGGAACATGGAGAGGTTAGAAACATCTTCTGAGCAGTACTCATGATCAGGTTAACGGCCCGTGTATCATTAGGTCATTGACTCAGAAATTAATACTAAACAAATGTAAAACTAGTGGATCTGTTGTTTTAGTAAAGAAAAAATCAAAACTGAAGTAAAAGCAGATATTTTAATGGTCAAAGAAAGCCCTAAACATCGTGAATCCTGAACTTACTTAACACAAAGGAAACTGTTAAAATATCTTTAACTCACCGATCCAAAATGGCTTCCTTCCTGCAAACTTCCACAGCCAGGTCATGTCTCGTCTGGAGCGCACGCTGGTCAGGCTGCTGTTAAACCTGAAAACACACGCACACATATTTGAGCAAAAGTCAAATACACCTTAAAGCTATGGCCGTTTCGCCCCTGGTTGAACAGGTATTGGCTTTGTTTACTACAGTGGGAGATGTCTGCTGAATTACTCTGGTTAGTTTGTGCCTGTACTGGCTAATGACTTGTAGCGGAGTGGATTGGCTTTGTCAATAGATGTTAGCCTGTTAGCTGCTAATTGTTAGCATTGTAAGCTGAGCTGGGGAGGACAGGCCGAGAAAGATAAATTCTCCCACACAATCGGCTCCGCTCTGGCGGCACCAGACCCGCATCGTCGCTGGTCCAATTGAAATGGCTACTGCTGTGTGTTACAAGGGGAATGTCTGTCGTGTTTGATACTTTCAGTTGAGATGAGCTGTTTTTGATTGAGTTTGCTGCTGATATATTAGCCAGTCACTCGTAGCTCTGTCCGAGGGGGCTTGTTATGAGGCGACACGAGCTGGGGGCGGGATCTTGGAACACTGAGGGGAGGAGTGAGGGAAGGGGGGGCAGGCTGTGGTTTCAAAACATAGACCATAGCTTTAAGGCAGGACATCAAATATCACTGCAGTCAATGAAAAATAACATTAGATCCATAACCTGGCAGATTAAACAAAATACAAGCAAGTTTGTTTGTGCAAATGTCCAGGAGCCCCATGACCTTGAGAGGGTCTGGGATAATAAGTGAAACAAATAAGCAGCTTTGATTTCTTTCTGGTGCCCCTGTAGCTCTTTACGCAGCCTCCTGACGTGTTTTAATCATGCAATATGCCACTGTGTTACTCCTCTAAGGCACAGCTGTCTGTATCAGTAGTAACATAAATTCAAACAGCCAGAGTGAACATTAATTTAACATCTTTTCTTACAGTATCTCCATGATCAGGGCAGACTTTGGCTTTTCTGGCCCCAGCAACTCTGCAGCATGCCATCCAAAAGGGGAAATTGAGGAGACTATGCTAATGAATGTCATGATAGCCTTTTTATTTGCTAAAAGCATTATTTTTATACTAAAGCTAAAATGCAAACCAGAAATTCAATAAAGACCTGATTAAATCAATGTAAGTACTGTAAATGTGTAACATTATGAGGAACAGGGCTGTGCATCTTCATGTCTCACAGTTCAAACTGATAATAATTATTTGGTTGTCACAGTGCAACACAATGAGCAGCATTTTTGATTGTGATCCTGAATTTTCCTTCGGATCACTCTGTCAGTCTGTCTTTTCTTTTCCTGGAGGCACTGACTCCTTAATTTATTGTATAAAGTAAAAGCAAAAGATTAAATAAAAGGACATTTTGAATTTGTTATTTTTGTTTACAGAAGAGAGCAGGTCCTCTCGGCACTCCCCCAGCTTGCCACGGATGTGCTGACGACATAACAGCGCCTCCTGTAGTGAGTCCATCCGTCAGGGCAGGAGCTGGTAACAGACTTTCCTGTCTGAAGAAATAAATACACAATCATCACAAAAGGATAGGACCTGAAAACCAGATTCAGTTGAGACTCAATAACATCTAGTTCAGGGATCAGTATCCTCAGTCTTTAACAACTCTGTCAATCCTGCATGCCTTTCAAATCATGGACACCCCTGTTTATATACTTATATTCAATTAATGGCAAACAAGGTATGAAAATTTAAAAAGCTGCTCAGCATAGCAAAAAATGCTTACACTGCTGTCCAGGTTATATTTCTCTAGTCTGGATTAAAACCTGTAGAAAGTGTTTTGGAGGCAGCATACCCTTTCACAAACATAAACAGATGATGATTGGACAATCTTTGGTCAGCCACATTCATTAAAGGCCAATCAGATGATGTAAGGGAGGGCCACGGCAGAGATATTATAGTACAGCACAAAACGGGAGCCAAAGCCTGCCAGGGAAACTTTTTTTCCATGTAGAAATGAGTGTTCTTCACTCTGTGTCCAGCTCAGAGAAAACTGGCACCAAAGCAGGCAGCATATCTGTACAAGCAGCCTCTGATGATCCAGAATTGCACCTTTTGCAGGGGTTGTAAAAAAGCCACTGCTGGAACAGAGCTGCTTGGTGTAGGTCTGTACTCCCTGAGTGATTTTCTAGTTTGTGGATAAATTGTAAATGATAACTATTGAAGAATCTCATCATATGTTAGCTTTGAATCTAATTCAGACAAAACAATCTAATTTTAAATCAGTATAATAGATCAAACTCAGGACAATGTGATACAGTTCATTATATCCTGTAGTAGGGACACAGCTGATAGTTTGTGCGGGTGCATGTGTGTACCTTGCGCTGACGTAGCTCTGGGGGGTGTCTGGGCTCTGGATGATCCATCTGAGGATTGTCACCGACCTGGTGATCCAGCAGGGGGCGACTGTGAGACCACGGACTCCACCTGGGATCGCCAGGCTTCATCTCCTCCAGACGAAGAGGAGTCAGACTGTGGAACTGAGCCGGGACAACATCAGCACAGAGTCCAGAGTGTTCTGTATGCTTCTTCAGTATTTCAGATAAAGTGAGAGGTCACCTATAGTTTGGATCAACATCTGTTCTAGGTGTTTGGATATGAAGCTGACACCCTTTAGTACTCGTGTTCACTCTCTGCATGATCATCAGTGATGAAATTCTGCTCGAACTTATACTTTTTTATAAATAAGAGCCCAGACATTATTTCCCTCAAGCTTTATGTGGCTTTGTTTTAGTTGAGCCTCACTGGTCAATTGTTTTTAATTTAGAAGAGGAAGACCATTAGCTTTGTGCTATAAAGCTAGCAGCACCTCTTAACTGCATTTCTCCCTAATTTTGTTACAAGACAATGTAAGACGAGTCAGCAAACAAATCTTGAGGGCACTGACTTAAGAAAGAATCGGACAAAGCCATACAATGATAACTATCTGATTAAGAAAGGAAGCTTTGGATCACAGCCAGTGCTGAAAACACCGTCAACCCAACTTTGGATCAACCTACTAAGAGACAGAGAGGCAGAGTTCAAGCACTGTTTATGGCAGTCTGACAAATACAAAACAGAAAATGAGCAAACTGCCTGTCAGTCATGCCTCATCATACAATCCAAAATCAGAAGTTGTTTGTTGAAGCAGCATTAAAGCGTGTTTATTGTGCCTTTAAAAATTGTCTTCTCCACATAAACAGTCATGAAGTTTCTGGGTTTTTTGCACCATGCTTCAAGTGGGCAACTGCTTAGTTACAGTTTTGGCACCTCCATATTGACCTTATCTTTCAGCATGGAGGATGCTGCTTGCTTTTGGGGCAGTGGCTAAACTTAAATGTAAACTTAATTCAAGACATGAAGTTACGTGTTTTAAAACTAGCTGTTACCAAAGGCAATCTCTGTATTATAAACAATGGCAGACATTATCCCTGATCTATTTTTGTTTTGTTATTCAGTAGACTTCAGAAAACTAAAATGAGACTAAATGAGAAGATTTTATGATTATGACTGCTATTACAGTTTAATTATCTGTCTGAGTAAACTTCATAGAGGGGTGTGAAACTCACTGTCCAGACTTTCTCCTCTGATTTCTCTCCTGACAGATGGACCTGAAAAGCAGTAGACATAAAAACACAAAGAAAAAAAAATGTATTGATTAGCATGTTTCCTGTTGGATTAAAAAAGAGAGATGTGGAAGACTAGAAATCAGAAATCTAAGTTGACTTTAAGTTCATTTCTACCAATTGGTTGTAAAGTTCCTCAGTCAAACATTTCAGTAGATTTATTTTAAGTTTTATTTTTCTTGTATTTTTAGCTATGAGACATTAAGAACATCTTCTCATAAGGTTATACCTTTTACACCTTGAAGTCACTTAACAAAAAATGTACAACTTAAAAATCTGAAAAAAACTTTTATAAAAGCTATTTTAAAATCTCTGGTCTCAGAACGTACCTTGTTTCTGAGAAATATACAATGTCTTACAAAAACAGAAATGTGCAATGTCTTAATCATATTTTTTGAGGACTTGACTTTTTACTTAAAAATTTAAAAATAAACGTTGATTTGTGGATGACTTACAAAATTACAATTAATCCAACTTTTTTTAAATCACCTTTTAAAATGAAAAACATTGTTTTTCTAATGAATTATCAACGTCTCTTTGCTTTTGTTTTAATTTTTTTCTTTTTCAAAACTTTATGTCGGTTTGACATGTTCCTCAGGAGCTGTTGGTGTCACCTGTGTGGCTCCTCACAGCTGAGAGCTGATGAGCACCAGGTGAAGATCATCAGCATCAGCCGCACTGTGAGGTTAGAAAGCTCGGCTGGTCAGTTGAGCCGTTTGACACAGAAGAGACAACACCATCAGTTTGCTCTCTGTTTAGTTTGAAGGAAAACAGTTTAAAACAAACTCCTCAACAACCATGTTTCTGTCTTTCTCCTTCACCCCTTTTATTCTGTGTCTCCTACTCCATCTTTTATTTCAGGTCAATAGATTTAGTGGGTGGCTGTGGACAAAATGATTCTTTCTCCTCTTAGAAAAAAAGACCCAGTTTCAAAATTCTGTCAGTGCAGTTTCTTTTGTTAGCATCCAGAACTGTAACCTGGACTTAAGACTTAAAGCTGCATCACTTAATCTCAGAAAATCAACACATATTTTGACTTTATCAAATCAAATGTTCTCAGTTTTACACTGCACAAATTTCCAACTTCCAAAATCAATCAAATTCTTTTTTGTTTTGTGAATGCAAACTGTCAAATATCAAATATCTGACAGATCTAAGCCTTTCACAACAAAAGTCAAATCCTTGCAAACAGAAAAGAACTGTATCATTTTGGATATTTTATTTAACATTGCTGATTTACAATGATTGATGGTATTCATATACTGTTTTAATGGATTTATTTTACTTTCATAAGTAAATTATGAATGTTGTATTTTAAAATGTAACTGTCAAAAAACAAACTAGGGACAAAAGTGCGAAACATTCCCTTTTTTAAATAAAAAAATAAATCATTTTTTTTTTAAATGGTGTAGTTTTTATATCTTGCATCTTTTTGGCCTAAAAATGGTTGAAGTTTATCTTACTGTGAAGACTTCGCAATACCAAAATTGGTATTTTATGTGAATTGCAATTTTTTTTATTTAAAAAAAAAGTTATTTTTTCTTGGATTTTATCAAAAATTAAAGACTAATAGAATCTAGAAAGGCCACTTTATTTCCAGAGCACCATTCATACTTACAGCAATTCAAATTGCCTGACAGCCAAAAATAAAGACCTCATGACATCAGGAGCAGTAAAAACATTAAACAAGTATAAATAAGAATAAAATCTGAATTATAGATCAACAGAAAAAACACAAAATAATCCCTCACCTTTAATCCCCCGTATCTCGCCGTATGTCCAACATTCCCTGTGCCCCCAGCCTGTAACCTGCTGTGTGGGTGGACTTGGGGCTGCATGTGGGTGTAGCTGGGGTCTGCCTGGTCCTGTGGTTCTCCCTCTTCATAGTCCAGGTAGGACCTGCGGTTTGGGACGTCCCCTCTAGGGGGGTGAGGCTGGTTCTCCCACAGCAGCTCTGCCTCGATGTCCGTCACTGGGTCCTCGTCTTCCTCCTTTGATTTCGGGGGGACAGGAAGACGAGGAGGTGGAGGAGGGAGATGTTTCTCGTGCTCCTCCACCCTGAGGTCATCAGGATCACATCGTCCTGGAACAAAAAGAGAGCACAAACAGTTTTAGCCCTATTTTTATATTTATCTCACCTCCCTTAAATAAGAACTCAAGTACCCTATTTGGGTTTTCACAAATGGCCTGAAGTGCCTTCCCAAGAGGGTGGAGGGTTGAGTAAGTTAGCAGGGGAGCAGCTAATGTGCACGGAGCAGCGAGCGTCATCAGGTATTCATTCACAGGAGGAGGTTGTTGCTTAATGTTCTGATAAACATACTTCAGAACATCAAGAACTTCATGAACTTCTCTGATGGACTTAAACGTTTTGAAGTGCAACAAAAGGTTTTATGACGGCAGTTCTAACAAAGCTGGGACAGGGGAAGGTTCACTAATGTGCTATATCACCTTTCCTTTCAGCAACACTCAATTTCTGTTTAAGAACTGAGAGCACTAAGTACTGGAAGTTTTGTGTGTGCAACCAGAAAGCACGGCAGCTTAGTTTGGAATAACTTTAGTGTTGAAATGGCCCTATTCTGAAATGGTAAAAATACTTAAACAGTATCTTGGATTGAGACAGTGATCCTGATGGCCCCACTTAATGGACTGGTCTCTGGCCTTTTTCTGACCTATCCTGACAATGTCATCATATTCTGTTCATGAATCTTTTCCTGTTAACAAAAAATTAAAGAAAAACCGAACAGATGTCAGAAAAAAACATGACCTCCTAGGAAAAGCTAATAATTACAAAATATACAAAATAGTCTGAAATTAACAGGATTTTAAGAAAAACTGTACATTTTGGAAAAACTTAATATATTTATGTCTGTTTTTTTTTTGTATTTTCTGGATAATATTAATAATCACACTTTATTTTTTAAATTATTCATTCTGGGCCTTAAACTAATTTTGAGCTAAACCCTTGAAAAACAGGAGCACATTTTTTTTCTCTTTACCTCCTCTAGGGTCGATGATCTCAACACTGGCAGATGCCCTCTGACCCAGAACAGCGTTTTTGGGATTTTTCAGAGTGACAGTGAAGGTCTCGTGGTTTTCTTCGAGGCCGTCGTCAATCAGGAAGATGTTCCAGGTTTTCACACTGACTCCTGAACAGGAACCAGACACATGGAGATTAAGTTTATTCGTCATGAGCTGTAGCATCAGGGGGACACTCTGAGCTGAATGGTTGGTTGTGCAGGGATTTAATTCAAATGTATTTATTCCTGCTGGGCTTTTTTTCCCCCTCATTGCTAAAAGCACTTTAGCGCAGGCTTTCTATGCCAGAGGTGGGCAACTTTAATCAACAAGAGGGAAACATCAAAATGGTTAGATTGTTGCAATTGGACAACTAAAACTGGAAAACTATATGTAGCTGTAAAAAGAAACAAATCATCATTTTCATATATTATCTAAAGTTAAATGTTGAATCTAAGCCAGTTTAGTGGTTCATGAGGTGCGTTCACACCAAACGCAACTTGAGCGACCTCGGTGACCACTCTCCATGTAAAGTCAATGTACAGCCGTGATGGGGCAGGGTTAACACTCTGGCAACGCTATGGCTAAGTTCAAAGCGACCATGCTCATGCTCATGGCTCCATCGCCAAAGTTAAAAAAAAGTTGATCTTTTCAGCTGATGTGTGCGTGGCAACAGCCAGTCAGCGTTGTGTGGGTGGATGTGTGGTACCCGTGACAGAGTTTTTATTCTGGCTCACAGAGTAACGATCCATTTGGGAAACATTAGTGAGAGAATTAGTTAGGCAGAAAATGTGACCTTATACATCCTGTTATATGATATGATCATGGTAAAACTCGATTGGATGTTACGTCACTGAGCAATGGCCACGATGACCAAAATGAAGTATTTATGGACACACAACTTCAGTGTGCGACGTCGGTGTGAACGCACCTTTACAGTTTGTTTCACAGACCTTTTCATTGCTGTATCAGCATATGCAAAAAATGAGTTTCACAGACTAAACTCAGGCCAATTACAGCATTATGTTTTTGCTGTATTTTTCGTTTATAGTGATGTAATTGCTGATTTTGTCAGGATTTCTGTATGTGCATATATTTTGGGGAAGTTTTGAACTGTCTCAAGTGGCATGTGGCCATTTGACTGCCAGTTGCCCACCCCTGGTCTATGCTCTGCACTGGGCTTGTCACCCCAAGTGGTCAGGATTTAACTGCTTATAAAACAAAGGTAGGACATCACACTGGTAGGTCTCTGACAAGATGTTTAAGGCAGCTAGTGATGCTGTAAAAAAAAACAAGGGGAGAGGGAGCAGTCCTGTTGCAGCATCTATTGTTCGTGTTCATAGAAGTACTCCGTCATGGCAAGGAGACATGTAAGACCCACTAAATGACAGATAAATCAAAAAGAGAGAAGAAAATTGGCTGTTTAATATAAGCAAACAGTCTGCTGACCTGGGTCAAACTGTATAAGAGCAGCTGAGCTGTGGGTGAAGTCTCTGCCTGGTTTGGCTGACCCCTCCTCCACCTGTGCAAACAAACCGTTCCTGTAAACACTGAGTATAAATCCAACTTCATTATGATGACTGTTTAATTTGAATGAATGGTAACAGTCCTGGGATGAATTACCTGGATAGCTACATACGCCGGGTCAACGCTCTTCCCACTGCGTTGGATCTGGATCTGAAGCGTCCCTGCTGTCTCGCACGTTCTGTAGCAGGTTGCTGACAGCTCCACCCGCGACCAGGACAGGTCCAGTCTGCTGGAAACTCTTAGCTTAGTCCTTCAAAAGCTCAATGTAACTTGCAGCAATCAAAAGAAACAAGCAGTGAGTCACATACCTGCCAACACTCCTATGGGTGGGAGTCTCCCACTTCTGACCCATTATCCAGCCGTTCTATGCTTAGTAATTTCTCCTGCAGGTGAGCATATGTGTCACCATATAGGTTTCTCCTAAATCTTATTTTTCACATCCAAATGTTGGCAGGTATGGAACCATTGAACTGTTTTGCTTCATCGCTGGTGTTAAATTTACTAAACTTGGTTCCTGCTAATTACTGCAATTACTTATTTATCCATCTACAAACCCACATCTCTGGCAGTGCGGTGTTTCCAGCCGGGTCAATGAGGCGAAACTCAAAGCTGTCGGCCGTCACCTCCATGTCAGCAGGCAGGATGAACATGACAGCCCGCTGGTTTACATCTCGCTGTGTAAATCGGCCTTTAATGTAAGCTCCTGTGAGATCAGTGAGTTTGTTAGTTTTCTCACATAAATGTCCAATACTGATACTCAAAACTGGCCAAGTCACAATCAGCCTACCTGTGATGGCGTTCTCCAGGTATCCAAAGTGCGGCGGTCTGGTTAAGGAAAACTCGAGCTCCTCCACCGGACTGTCAGGGTCTGAGGCCTGCAGATGTATGGAGGTGATGAAGATGCCGTAACGCCCGCCCCCAAGGTCCACCACTGTACTGGGGCTTCTTCTGGTGGTCAGACTGGGAGGTGTCCGGTCAACGTGATGAACCTGAATACACCATGAAACTCTGATAAGCATGTTACAAGGTTTTTGATTTAAAAAATCGACCTTTAGTTTCTGCTCAGGAGACAGGGGTACAAAATGTCAGAAGAGCTGCACCTCGGCTTCTTTCAGTCTGGCTGATCTTTATTTTACCACAGTGCTTCAGATTATGATATGACATGTTATTGCCAAAAAAGGTCAAATTTAGATTTAACTTGTTGATCAATACTAAATTAAGTTAAAATTAAGTCAAAAAATATTTCTTTCTCTGTTGGTTTAAAGGATTTTTTCTATTTTTTTTTTATTAGTGTATCCTTTTTTATTTGAATCCCTTGCTTTTAATTTTGCACAAATGAATTGATCAGTGCAGTTCTGTCTTTGAACACTAGATGTCACTGTTGTCATGATTAATAACCAGCAGAGACACGGTGAGCTGCATCGTAGTGCTAATGTGAGAAGCACTCAAGGCACAATTGGAAAAAGCTACATTGCAATGTAAAGTCTGTTTTTATTTATTTTGTTGTTTGAGTGTTTTTAGCATAAATCGTCCTTTTTTTTTAATTTAAGTAACTCAAATCTTTGACCCCAAAATAAATATTTTCAAATAATAAAGACTACACACACACCTATTCCACATTCTCTCACACAAGTTACAAACATAGCATCCAATTAAAAGCACTGCTTTGAATCAGCGTGTTAGCCACCCTCTGCTCATGTGTGTCTGTGTGAGCAGGTAACGTGATGGGAGTGAAGAATGATGGGGGATTTCTTGGCTCACCTGCTGCTCTCTGCTTCAAATATTTATCCTTGTACTTCAGTCGTCCACCTGAGATTCCAACAATGACAACAACTGCCACTACAGCGCTAAACAGAAGCCCCTAGGGCCAAGGACAGTGAGGTACTTAACAAGCTCCTCACACATGAGCCCAGTCCTCACATTTAAGTCCTCAGTGGAACAAAGCAGTACAACAATCACCGTCAGTCGTGTTTGTCAATGCTGAACCCTGTCCTGTTTAGTTTTTCTACAAGGCATCAGTCATATGAATAAGTTTAGAGTTTGTCCAGTATTTGACTTCATTCTCCAGACTCTAACATCCACATAATTAAGTGGTTATTGTGACCAGTGGATTGTAATTCAGAAAGTCAAATAATATTATATAACGTGAAAAATCAGATAAACTGTCTATTATCTAAGGGATGTGTTTCAAATCTATCTGAGAGTATGTGGCCGAATATATGTTGCTATTCAGGGGCCAGAGGCTGAATTATAATACAAAACAAATGTCCTAAACTTATGTGAACTAATACATTATGATTACTATTTAGAACAAAAATAACAATACTTTATTGTACAGCAAAAAACTTATTTCACCTCTGTTGGTGGAATTCTTGTGTTACATTCTCCTTGACAAAGTTGACCCTGTATGTATTAAATAAAATGTTTATTTGTATTTATCTCACCTGAATGTTAAAAACAGCCGGCTCCTCTTTCAGCTGTCCAAACTCCAGGAAGCCTCTGTTAGTCCCGTCTGTTGCCAGGAAGTAGAACCTGTCGATTTCTGCAGGGCTGCTCTGGTCGTGTCTGTACGCCACCTTCATCTCGTCCACGTCCGTCTGAGTGAACCTCAGTGGTGGTAACAGTGGGAGGCCTCCCAGCAGGAGTTTGCCGTACCGTGGGGGCTCTGTTATAATGAAGCTGAGGTTGGCGGTGGCGGTGTCAGGGTCGGTGAGCTGAAGCTGCTCGGCTGTGATGGTCAGCGTGGAGCCGTCCTCCAGCTGCAGGCCTGTGTTACGATGGAGGGTTGGGGGAATGCGGTCGCCGTGCTCGATGGTGAAGTGGAGGGTGCCGCTGCGGGATGAGTCGCCGTTTGTGACCACAAAACTAAAGAGAGAAACAATGAGAAAGATAAAAGACATTTCAACCAAATTTGGTCTGCCTTTTTTACAGCATTTCTTGGTTGTCTACAAAGCAAGGATTTGATTTGATTGAAGCTGTACAAAAGACATCTCTACTGAGGATCAGGTACAGCTCTCTTTCCCTCCCCTTTGGAAATCTGAGGGGGGATCTGTGGGAGGATATAAGATTAAGCTATGTGCTGATTTGTTGTCCAAACAATACTCATGGGAAGGGAGAGGAGGGGATACAGGCCACAGAGCGGATTTTCAAAACAGTGCATACGTGCATATATATTTATGCACACGATTGCTTTGGGGGGTAAACAGCAAAGTTGAAAATTTATGAATAACTAATTGTTTTTTTTTTAAGATTTTTGGGGGGGCATTTTTGTGCCTTTTATTGAAGACAGAGAGACAGTGGATAGGTTGTGAAAGAGAGCAAGAGAGAGTAGGGGAAGGCACTCTGCAAACTGGTCACAGGCTGGATTCCAACCCAGGACAGCAGAAGCATATATTTGGGACATGCCTGGTTGCTAACCACTCCACCAAACCAGCGCCCACAATAATATTTTAGCATTAAAAATATAATTTTCATTTAAAGAGTTTCTACATACTAGTGCACAGAAACATGATCTTTGTAATGACCAGTGCTGTTAATTTAGGGCAGCTGAGGCATAGACCTCACATTGGGTGGTGGTCTAATTAATCTGTTAAGCACTGTTTATTTTTGTGTATGTATCTGATTTAAAATGATACTATTTAGTGTTGTGCACTCTGCCTTTGTGGTATTTCTTTAGAGGTGAACTGATGTATCACTTTTGATGCAGTGTTCAATAAAGTATTTTTGCTCCAAGAAGACGTCGTCCTTGTGATTTTCCTTACCAGCAACCCCAAACCATATTAGGTATAGGTTTATATACTGTTAAAATATAAATCCTTGTTTCGTCATGTACCTGAACCGGCTACAATGAGATTGTTAAAACATAAAATCAGGCTGTTGTAAAAAAAAAAAAAAAAAAAAAAAAAAAGTTGGAGACTGCTGCTTTAGACAGCACAGTTTCTGCGGTCAGAATTGAGTCTATAAACTTTGGACTACTGCGAAAAACACCATACTGGGGTTAAAAGTATATTTTCGGCCTTAATCCTCTTTGACGTTCCAATACCCAGATGAAAATCATGTACAGATACATGACATCAGGTAATTTCAAAGTGTAAAAGTGAACAACAATCACCGAAACACTAAATAATCAATCAAATAATTTTCTAATGACTTAACCACAGTTTCAGTCATCAATCACTCAATAAAAAGACCTCCTTCATTTCTCAAGCTCATCAGATTGTTACACACATTAACAGAGGCATCATGGTGACAACTGACAGAGCAGTGGACCTGAAAAATGAGTGTGTGTGTGTGTGTGTGTGTGTGTGTGTGTGTGTGTGTGTGTGTATTTCTTTTGGTCCGGTCCTCTTGCCAACACAATCTGCCTCTCAGCCCTGCAGCCCTGCAGCTGACAAACTGCCCCGGGCCTCAGCACACCGGCCACCACACACACAAACACACGCACACGCACAGACAGGTCCTAGTGTAACATCTGGCTCTGATGTCGGCCATATTTGCCCAAAGTCGTCCGTCTGTGGCCGCCGCTCTGTCCAGCTCCTTTTGTTATTTTCTTAATAATGCCCATTCATCATCTGCTGTCATGGCAACAAATACACACACAGATATTACACAGGCACAAATGTTGTGAAGGGAAGCTGGACATTGCGAAACAAATATCATGTTAAGATATTTTTTATGTCAGTATATGATAGAAACTCACAGGCCACTTTATTAGGTACACCTTGCCAATACCAGGTTGGGCCCCCTATACCCTTCAGAGCTCCCTTCATTCTTTGAAGCACTAATTTGGTAAGGATCTGGAAACATTTCAGAGATTTTAGTCCATATTCACACAGTTCCTGCAGAGTGATCACCTGTTTGCCCGTGATGATGATCTCCTATTCCAATACTTACCAAAAGTCCTCTATTATGGCCCTTTTCCACTAGCACGCCTTGCCCTACTCTACTTGGCCCTACTCGATTTGCAACGTGTTTCCACTAGCCTGGTACCCCCTAAAACAAGCTAGTTTTAGTACCTACTCTGCTTTGGTTCCAAGCAAGCTGAGTGAATCCTAAAAGATGACGTCACCGACTGCCAGCTACTGATTGGGCAGACAGTGTCGTCATCGATGAGCCATGAGCATGACAACCTAGCATGCTAGCAGTAGCTACCATTAGCTTACCCTCATACGTCTTTTCTTTGCAGCTCGATTGCTCTCGTCCTCGGCTTCATTCTGTTGTATAGCTTCCAAAACTCTCCTGTGCTTCTCAAGGGGTATTCCTTCTTGTCACCTGCAGCCTTCTTCTGCTTTCCTTTTTTACTTGGTTTGTGACAAAAAGCCACAGATTGTTGTGTCACGCTTAAAATGGCGTCATTGCAGTGCCGCTCAGCTGTTTACAGCGACTGGGGCTAATGGAAAAGCAGCACAAGGCGAGTAGAGTAGAGTCGGGTAGAGTAGGGCTAATGGAAAAGGGCCATTAGATGGAGACCTGGTGACTCTGGAGGCCACTGTAGTACAGTGAACTCAATGTCATGTTAAAGAAACCAGTTTGAGATGATTGGAGTTTTGTGACATGGAGTGTTATCCAGCTGGAAGTAGCCATGGGTACACTGGGGTCACAGAGGGATGCACATGGTCAGTAATAATACTCAGTTAGGCTGTGGAGTTTAAACCATGCTCCGTTAGTACTAAGAGGTTCCAGTGTGCCAAGAAAATCTCCCCAACCAGCAACAGCCTGGCTAATTTCAAGAAGCTCTGGTCTGGTAAATCTGGTCCCTGAATTGTGCAACACATCAACTAATGCTGGGGAAAAAGGGGCCCATGAGCCAAACCTGGTCCATCAGTAAATATTTCTGAACTACACAATGGTCTGAAAAATAACATTTATATCAATATTTGTTTTTTAAAATGACAACAGCATGACAATCAGTGTGCAGCAAACATGAATGCCTCGCAGAGTAGTGCTGCACATTCCGCCTGCAGCCCCTCAGGGTAAGCCTCCACACCAGAGTAATGTCATAGAGCTACATAGAGGCTTTTAACTTCAGATCAAATTATGAAATTTATGTTTCACATCTGATCAGCACATTTGTCCCCAGCTAAAATAAAAATTAAGGAGTACGTGAGGAGGGGCAAAAAACTTTGTCCTCTTCAGGCCGAAGTCCTTTTTTTCTTGGATATGATGGAAATATGCCGCAAGCCACACATGGCTCGGCATGTGTAAGTGAACCAAAAATGCTCTGTGAACCGGTTTCCAGGACTTTACTAACTAAATTAAATTCTTCAATCTCCTCTTACCCCGAGCATTATATGGCTAATCACTGCTCTGGGTCAACCAGCTCCCTGAAACATTCCTCTTCCCAGGCTTATAATGCATTCATCAAAAGTCATAGGGAACTTTTGAAAATTTACTTACAGATGGACATGGGGACATATAAGCAAAGAAACAAATGGATAACACCACCAAAATAGCTAAACATTACAAATACATGAGCTATGTATCTTGTACTTTGAGGAGTAATCTGTTGGAAGATTTATACTCCTTGTAAAATGATAAAGTAATTCCCCACATTGTTACTTGGGCCAGAATTTATTACTGGTGCGCCAAATTTGGCCCTTGAACCACTATTTGCCAAACACCTCCAGAGTACCACACTGCAGTCACTGAGGCATGTTTCATCAGTGAAATCTAAGAAGATCTACTAATGCCATTGTTGAAACAGAGTCATTAGGGACAATAAAATAAAAAACAACTTCATGGACCCTCACAAGAAATAAAGTGCTTTAGCCTGCACATCGATGTGGAGTGTCTATTTCTGTCTGTCTGTCCTCCTTCAGTCAGCCTGTCCCTCTGTGACTCTTGGCTGTGATCTGGTTGCTCTTCTCAGAGCCAGACAACCAGCCGGTCGGGGCAGCAGAGGTCTGGGTGACAAACCCTGGGTTTGCACATACTCCAGGTCAACACCATCCTCCTCCTCCCCCTTTAAAAAAAACCCACTGCTGCCAAATTGGCTGAAAAGCAGATAAACATTCAGCTAGCCTCTCATCTCCTGATGCTCACTTTTTAATTTCTTGTTGCCCAAGTGTCTCTCATTGGCCAAATGTTGAGTGAGATGCTTTTAAAACAGAAGCATCCTGGTATCACAGGGAAGAGGATGATTATTTGACATTTGTTCTTCTGATGAGTGCAGAATTTCCTGCTATTGAGAGCCCTTGCTGTGCTGAGCTGTCTCTGCAAAGCTCATCCGACCTCCATGGTCACACTGCAAGAATGATGGTATGGTGGTAATATAAATAACCTGATGGCGCTAACAGAATTTTCATTAAATTTCACAAGTCCATCTGTGCAACAACCAACAGAAAGTGTTAGGGGTGTCCTGATCTGATACTGATATTGAATATCAGTTTGATATCAGCAAAAAAACAAACATCAGATTATATCGGCCTGCAGCTAAAATCTCTGATACAAAAACTCCTATACAAGCAGTCCATTCTACTTTACTTTTTGTTTATTTCAGTTGTAGAATATGCTTACGTTTAAATTAAACACAGTGGGTATTTCATAATTTAAAAATATATGCTTTTGTTTTATTGGATTTAATGAGGTTACTTTTCAGGATCTTTGAATTTATTTTTATTTATTTTATTTAATTGCTGTATATTCTTATGTTTTTAGGTTAAACATTTTTTAACCCATTGGTTAAAAACAAATGGGTTTGTTTTCTTCGTACCTACTATTGCTGACTACCAGTGGCGGCTGGTGAAAAAAAATTCTTGGTGGGGCAGTACTGTGCAGCACTAAGTTTTTAACAACCATCCCACTACGATTTGACGCAAACTACAGGATACCAGTGCTTCTTAAAATTGTTATTATTGATTCCAAATAAAAATAACAGATTACAGAATGATGCACACACATATCAGACACACACACATAATTACATACAAATGGTCAACCATATACTGCCGAAAAGCTTACATAACCTACATAGAAAGAAATGAGTAAGGGGAACATGTGTGCATGTATAAAATTAAAAATAACTTTATAAACAGTAATTAGTAAGGGGAACATGTGTGCATGTGTAAATTAAAAATAACTTTGTACACAGACATTAGTAAGGGGAACATGTGTGCATGTGTAAACTAAAAATAACTTTACACACAATAATTAGTAAGGGGAACATGTGTGCATGTGTAAATTAAAAATAACTTTATACACAGTAATTAGTAAGGGGAACATGTGTGCATGTGTAAATTAAAAATAACTTTATACACAGTAATTAGTAAGGTCAACATGTGTCTAATTGTCCACATTTCTTTCCCTCCATATAAAAAACCTACTTCTCTTTACCTGTTTTCAAGTCCTCCAGACTCCGTTATACGCTGAACATGAACGAATTGTTTGTTGATACACCGAAGTGACGGTAAAATGCGGGTTTCGGGGCTGTCACAAGTGGACTCACTGTCAAAAGTTTGACATTTTCATCAGGCATCTAAGATAGTTACCTATATATTACCTTCCATAGGGCCCTAGCGTCCTCTATTGGCCAGCCGCCACTGCTGACTACTGTTCCCTATTTGAGTAATCTCACTTGATCAAGCCTTTTCTTATCATCTATACTTCAAAATGATTAATGAAAGTATGCATGATTCCCGCTGATATCGTATTGGATTGATATCGGCATGGAGGTGAAAAGTTGTATCAGGACCCCCTAGAAAGTGTTTGGGGCAAAAGAGCCCTTCAGACTTCCTGCAGGAAAGTGGATGATCAGATGATCAATCAATTTATCACATTTACTATGGGCCAATCAGATAATACAGAAGGCAGGCGCTACTTTTGTGGTGTAAAATAGAAAAAGTCACTTTGTGAAACAAAATCTCACTAAAACACATGGGAAGTGCTTTAACTCTTTTTTTCCCATTTACTTCAGAAATTTGGTCCAGATCTGACAAAACAGCTACTGAAGCTGTTAGCATCTATGCTAATCCCTGTATGAGCAGGCACCTCCTGCTGTCATCTCGTTCGAAGCCCCCACCTATCCCTGCTCTTAAGAATACTGATTGGGCCACACACAGTCATTGTAGATTGAAGCTTGGCAATATAGATCTGCCTGACTACAGACGTTAAATCAGGTGGGTCCAGCTGCACTGCAAGGCTATGGTACAAAGTCTTTATCTTAATTACATGAATGCTAATCACACACCATATGATGTGAGTGACTGTCTTACCTGAATGAGTCCATCTCGGCATGGTGGCTGTTGTCATGGGTGTAACACACTCGGTGGGCAGCAATGTCCAGCTGTGTGAAGGAGAGCAGTGGGACCCCAGGCTGATGGACGGCGTGGATAAGGCCATGTCGAGGTGGGATGGACACGGTGTAGACTAGCTCCTCAGGATGACCCGACAAGTCTGATGCCAGAAGGATATCAGTGTTCAGGACGACTCGCTGACCCTCAGACAGATGCACAGCCTTAGTCTGCAGCATCAAGTCACCTTGAGAGAGTGAGAGAGAGATATTTGGGTATATGTATAAATATGGGGGGTAGTGAAGTGTTTTTGTTAAGGATTTATGGTGTTCTCAGCTCCATGACCCCTATGACCTCAGCTGGGATAAGGGGTATGGATAACTGATGCCTGGATTGTGTAAAAGAACATACTACTTTTTGTTTTCATGTGAAAAGTCTTGAACTTAATTCCTCAGACCACAAAGATGCAGATCTATGGCTAGCTAGATGAAACGGTCTGTCCACATGACTTTGGTGCTTCAAAATGGCAAGTTTGGACTCATCATAGTGTTTGTGCAAATGCACTAAAGTCCTACTGTCCTGCAGGTCCTAAACAAGGTTAATGTTTTGTTTATGCAAAAGGAACAAAACAGAGATTTGTCTGATATTTTCTGAAGGCTGGGTTAGTAAAGTTGACCGGTTTTCTTTACTGTTGCTTTGCAGTATAAAACCATGATTTCAGAGATTCACTTGCACCAACATCAAATTTTGGGGTATAACTCATCTGGTGTTGTATTTATATCATTAGAAATCCCGATGAGTCAAATTTATAACAAGGTAAAACTTGTGAGAATTACATCTTTAAATAATGAGCAATATGGCTAAATGTGTGGGAATTACTGAAATGTTTGTTGGCACTGCAATTTTTCCACAAAAAATCCAAAAGCAGAATCAATAATGGTATCAGCATCAACATCATAACCTGTCTGTGATTCATGATTCGACATGTCACGTAAATAAAACCAACATAAAGGGAATTTTAATACCCAGAATGAGCAGGGCAGCAGGATAAGAGACAGAAATTAGAATAAAATAAATTCAAACAGAGAGGATAAAGTAGAGAGTATCAATGTGATTTATATCGTATCAGGCACTTCCCCATCAAAGAGAGATTTATATTTCTCTAAAATGACCTTGTGATTCCCTTTACCCTTTCCTTTCCTTTTCCCTTTACCTTTCTGCACAGTATGAATGGAGATGAAGAAGCTCTGCGCCGGGCTCTCGTTGTCCAGGTCACTGAGGGTGAAGCGGAAGCTGTCGTGTCCTTTGAACCCTGCAGCGTTGGTGGCAGAGGTGTGTGTATACCACAGACGGTTCATCTCCACATCATCCTGAGTGAAGTTCTGACCGGCCGACAGATCGCTCCAACCGGACTCTGTCTGCAGACCGATCACACAGGTCAGAATGAATACAACACTTGGACAAACTGATCATGACTAGATATACTCCACGGTTTACGATTCCACGAGGAACACATTAGCAGAGCGGGCACGTACAGCGTTGACCTTATACCTCCCAAATTAAACATTTCTTCAGCAAATCAGAGAGGACATTTGTTTCATTGAAATCTCTCTAATTACTTGAAATGTTCACATGAAAAGAAAAATTAAGAAAAAATTGACCTTATCATTCAAAGTTTATTCAAATGTTCCTTAAATTAAAATGAAAATGTGTACAAAGTTTAAAGTAACTCTTTAAGACCTAACCAGATCATTTTTCATTGTGCATGTACAAATGTGCACTTTTACAAAAATCCCTCTGAAACCATGATGATCATGACCTTTGACATATCTAATTCTAGTCTGTCCTTACTTGTGTCCCATTAGAAAATGATGAAAAATAAGAAAAAAATCCCTTAAAACATTTTTTTTGTCATTTCTGGTTTTGATGGCTGGTATCCTCAAGATCATGTGACCATTGTCTCCACGATCTTCAAAACCAAATCAGGTCATTGAAAATCTAGTCAGATAGGCCTGTGCTCAAAATATCGATACAGCAAAATATTGCCACACACTCCTTTGGGATACGTGTGTCGATACAGATTCTACAGAATCGATACGGCCTAAATGTTTTGACAGCTGCTGACAATACACTTTGGCTAATGTTAACAATGGCATAATTCAACATAGGAGACAAGCTACATGATGAAACAAGTTCCAATTTTCAACCCAGGTCGACCAACTTTGAGGACCTGAATTTATTTTCTTAAGTTCTAGAATCATTTAAAACTCATCCATGTCATTTTTCTTGTTGTTATAAAAACAAAACTTGTCTGGAATTTTGTTAAAAGTGTAGTTCACAATTTACGGGTAAGGGGATACATATTGTATTGTGACTTTAGTATCAGTATAAATATCGTGAGGTTGCTGGAAATACTCAGCCCTATAGTCAGAAGCATTTTGCAAAGTTTGGTAAAAATCTGTCAAACTGTACGTCAATATCACGTATCATAAGCAGACATTGGTGATTGGTCTCCATGACGTTGAATTTTGTCTTATGAACTTCTAAATCTAAGTGCTGCATCCTTCTATTCAGGTATAAATGTGTGGAGAGTTCAAGGGCAATTTCTTGAAGTACTCTTGGGATTGAAATCAAAAATCAATAAAAGATTAAATTCAAATTGGTGTTTGAAGTTTTCTCACCTTCAGCTGCAGTTTCCCGAAGCGAGGAGCAGCATTCAGCAGGTACAACACCTGGTTTATGGGGGTGTCCAAATCTTCAGCCACCAAAACCACGCTGGAGATCACCCTGCGTTGGCCGGTGTCTACCTGCAGGCCAGCATTCCTAAAACACATACAAAGAAAATACAAAGATATGTTCTCACACTCTTAAAGAACCTCCACAACAGCAGGCAGTACCCATGATAAAGTCTTTGAGCGCTCATTGTTTTCATGGCTTGCAGTCCCATTCAGGAAGCAACCTTCAAGAAGCAAATGAAAACAGAGGCACACAAACTCTGTAGCTTCTCAAGTGTCCACATCAGGCTTGCTGAAGAAAAACTGCAATATATTGTGATATTATATTGATTCAAGGCTGCCAGTTATGTATGGATAATTCCCAACATTGAACAGGGCTTTTAGGTGTGCAACTGGCAGAGCTGACATTCAATATGTAAGAGAGAGTTAGTGAACAAATATGGCAACAAGGGAGAGAGAGAAAATGTATTTCAATCAGCTGAGGGGACTTACAGCACTTTCGTTTTTTAGAGTGACACAAGATGGACAAAAAAATTGAAGTTTGAAAGTGTTGCATGAAAATCAATGAGGCTCATATCACTATACCAATAGCAACAAAGCTAATGCTACACTAACACTGTTTAGGATGCTTAGCTGACACTGGACTAGAAACAAACTGCCAACATCTGACATGCTTAACTTTAAACTGCCTCTCAATTCTGTGCCACTTAAACAAGCATTCATTATGTACTTAATGTGCAAAGACTCAAAGCTTCATCATGTTGTGAAAACAAGGGCTGTAACATTATTTTACCTCTACTGCAGTACTGAAGCTCCATAGAGCAGTAAAACAAAACACCCAGCAGTACTGGGGATCTTAAAAGCAGTGAAGCAAAAAGAGCAGTATCAAAGCTCTGCAGAGCAGTGAAGATAAAACAGCAGTACCAAAGCTCTACAGAGCAGTGAAGCAAAAAGCTGAAGAGAGGCTTAACACAGTAGATCAACTTGCATTAACTTGCTATGTGTGGACATCCGTCTTTGAGTTTGACTTCCTTTTTAAATAGAACTGCCTGAAGTAATGTGTGCATATGAAGGTGTGCTCCTTTATAAATCAAACATAATTAAGTACTTTTTTTTGCCTTTTTTGATGTAAATGCAGTCAAAGATGTGGTATAAATAGCTGTATCATGATGTATGACAAGTATTATGATGCTGAGTTTTGCAATACTCAGTACAACCCAAAAATCTCAATCATCCCAATATAAATATTCAAGTATCAGGAGGCCAGGTGATTCATACCCCTAACTTAAAACGTGTTTAACAGTTACAAATGGAGATTGAAAAGCTCCAAATAATTAGAGGCAGCAAAATATTTAAACTTACAGTAAATCGCACATTTGAGGATTTTTGGACAGTTAATCTTTTGCAACAAGCCTTGAACCGGATAATGCTCCTTTGATTATTAGAGGTCAGGAAATCAGGTATAAAACTGTAGAATGAGCATCGAGCCTAAGGACATAAATGTGTACGAGGTGGGATGTGTAAATGTCAGCAAATGAAAGGGAAGTTGAGTGTGACAAACAGGAGGAAGTGAAAAGTTTTTTTGTAAGCATTTTTTTCTCCAATGGGATCATGTGGTTTCAGGGGTGGTGTTATGTGTGGAGTTGGAGTTGTGGGGAGGGGGGCTTGAACATCAGAAACAGTCTGGCTGCTTCTTCACTTGGAAGTAAAATCCGCTCAGGACGGGAGCTGCCACGTCCATCCTGCAGGAACGCAAAAACAAGGAGGCCGGCATCTGCCAAGTCTGAGCGTTACTTCTGCCTCACCGGCCTTTACAGCACCAGCTCGGCCCGTGCCAACACACCCACCCACCCGCCCGCCCACGCACACACACCAAACGCTGATCTGAGGACAAAGACCCCCGCTGCAGACCCATTCAAGGATGCAAAATCCCAATCAGTCGAATGAAAATATTATAGGTGGGGGTGAAAGGGGGGGTCACAGATAAACAGCCACTCATGCAAAGGGACCTGCCACATGTGCACACAGAAGTCCTCCTCCCCCCTCTTACCCTAATGACCCCCCTGACCCTCCCCCGCCTGCTGAGTGGCTTCAAGTAGCACACAAATCTACCAAGTGTTAATGAAGTCACCACCATATGTTATCAGGTAAAGAAATTTAGAGCATCAAAGATTTTCAGATCAGTAAGTTTGATATTTAAACTTACATCATGACCTATAGGACTGAGCAATGAACTACATTTTCCTTTCTACAACCTTTACCTTTGGCACGTAACCTTGAAAGCTGAATCTTGAGCCTTGAAAAGTCATGTTTGTCATCTTTTTTCAATATATACAGACACACAACTTGAAAGGGCAAAGGTTATTAAAGTTATGAAATGGCTGAGGCTCAAGGATGCCTAGGACATGACAGGGGACCCTTAAGGAAGCCCTCCCAGTGGACAAATTTGACAAAGGCCCCAGGTTTACCTCCAAGTAGAAAAGCCAAGGGAAAGTATGCCCTCCTTGTGAACATGAGGATGGTACGCCCTCTCAGCAGACAAAATATGACAAAAGGTATGTGTTGCTTTCCTTGTAAATGGAGAGACTTTGGACGGCTCTTTCTATTTCCAGAACATGACCAAACAGCCCCACAAGGTTCCTTCCCATTAGGCACAACATGGCAAAGTGCCCCAGGTTACCTGCTCAGTGGACAAAAATGACTTATGGACCCCCAGGGTGCTGTCACTGTGAACAAGACCTGACAGAAGGTCCCTGAGGGTGCGCCTCTAGCAGACAAACAGTGACAAAAGGCCCTCGGGGGGCTCTCTACAGTGGACAAAATATGGGAGGGCCCCTCCAGGTACTCTCCCAGGTGACAAAACATAACATAGGACCCTGAAGTGTGCCTACACACATGATGGAAAATATTAAAGGCCTTCAAGGGAACTCCTCTGGTGGACAGAGGATGACGAAAAGCATATAGAGTGCTCTCCTAGTGCATAAAACATCACAAAGTAGAAAATAAAAATGCCCCAACTGCCTCCCCCCCCCCCCCCCCCCCTTTCTCAAAAGGGCCTAATGTGTGCCTCCCTAGTCTCACAATGAACAAAACATAACAACGGGCCTTTACCTTGGTTTCTATGTCTTTGGACTTTCTATGTCTTTGGACATAAAAAATTTTGGTAATTTTTGGGGCACTGTTGTCCTGTGTTGTTTGGCCTCTGCCTCACAAATATCCTAAGTCCACCACTGTCCAGACATTACAGAAAGGGAGGATCAACCTTTTGAAATTTTGAAATTATGAGTAAAACCATAACAATGAAATAGGAAGTGGATAGAAGCTTTTTGTTTAAATGAAGCAAAAGCATTAGCATTTTTATCACAGCCCTAAAAACTTGACCATGACTGTTAACCTCTCACAGTCAAAGATTTCCAAAAGTGCTGCATTAACAAGAATTAAAAACTAAATCCTTCAACAAGCTCACTTCTGTGTGTGTTTGTGGGTGTGAACGTGAGTGTGTGTACTTTAGCAGTTGGGGCTTCTCGTCGTTGACCGGCAGCACTGTGACCCGAGCCGTCCCCCGCACTGTGTGGACGCCATCTGTCAGACTCAGAGCCACGGCGTCCTTCAGGGTTTCTGTGTCGTCGTGCATGTACACGATCTTCATGCCTGCAGAGGGGAGGCAGGGGGGAGGAAAGAGGGGAGGAAGAGATGGGGAAAAGATGGCAGGATGAAAGGAAGGACAGGGAGGGAGAAGAGGGCAGCACTGTAGCAGTTACCTTTTATTTACATCATTATTTATGGGGACAAATATAGGGAAGAAGTACATAACACCTTTATATGCATATAAAATATATAGACCAGTCAAATGTGCAAATGAAATGCACATTTGACCTCGCATATTTTTGTGGCTTGTTTTATGAAAAAATGCACAATTTTGCAAAATAGCTGTACCTGCCAACAGCAGTATACCTTACCAGTGGTCTGACTTATGAATAAAAAAAAAACAGATTACAGCAATTTAGAAGCAGCTTTAATTTCTCGACTTGCTATGCTATCTTCTCCAACTCACTTTTTTAATTACTTACAATACTGGGCCATCATCTTCAAACAACTATCAAGCTCTCATAAAGTTTCTCAGAGGTGCAGTTTGCTCTTGTTTTGAGTCTGGAAATAGAGATGAGCCATCAGCATCTTCTCTCTGCTGCACAGTGTCATGAATATTTGCCTGATCAGTCCATTATTTGAAATTGTAATGTAGGCTTTTATATTTAAGCATTTTTTACATTAACCCTTTGTGAAGAACGATTTGACCTTTGTACATATTGTATATAATCTTTTCATGTATTTGAATGTCTCTTTATAACCCTGTCCTAATCTTGTTTAATTGTCTTTGTATTTGAATATCTCTTTGTAATCACTTTGTAATCATGTTTAATAATCACTGTTTAGCTTTTGCATTCTTCTGACACACACACCCACACACACACACACTTCATGGCCACATGCAGGGTCCTTCTTATCCAACACCATGACTGTGCTGGGGGCATCTTCAACCCGAGACGGAGAGGAGCCTGTGCGGAGGTCACTCCACCCCACATGTCACATACACACATGTTCTTATCATTCTTATAAAAAAGAGAAGACATTATATTAGCTTCAAGTAAAACGCCTTGATTGCATCCAGCTGCTTTCTCATCATTTTTATTCTGAATTATGTCAGGTGTGGTGGGAACTGGTTTCTGAGCAATCTTAGGACTAAGGGGAAAATCCTGACACCCTTTAACTGGCATTGTAACCACGTGGTTCACTTTTTGCTGCCATACCACTGTATTTAACACACTGAAAGCCCGTCTTTGTCTGTTTTTTTCTTATTCACCTCTGTCACATTTGTAACACCAATATGTATTGACTGGGTAGCACTGCTGTACATGAATATAATTGTTTGAAAACTATTTAAAAATGGATGTGAATCTTTGCTGAATAGATCCTAAGGTATCTCCCACAGTAAGCAAATATCAGAATAAGAAAAATCTTTGCACATATTTCCAGACTTCTAACAATCATAACTTAGTTGAAGGACATAAATTTGACAATAAAAAAGTATCTATGATTCCTCAGAAAACTGGGTCAAGTGCTAAATACTAAAATTTTGCTGTCTGGGTTGTTTTCATACATAAACACAAAAATTTGTTGCAGAAATAAAAGAAAACTAATCACATCCAGAATAATCCCAATTGGGTAATCTGAAAATTAAAACCTCAAATGCATTCAAATGAAGGGGCAGTAACACCATTTTACCAACAAATAATTTGTTGCAAATATATTTCTTGATTTGGAAGTCAAAGAGTTAAGTAAGTTAAGTATCTTAAACTAGGCCGACTACAGAATGTAAGACTCTTGGCCTAGTTGTCCTTAGATTTTTTTTGTATGTGGCCCTTAGTGAAAAAAGTTTGGACACCCCTGTCTTGAAAGTACAGTGCTGCTTGGAGGCTTTTTCAGCCACCTCGCTTACTATTGTCAAGTACATGATATAACCAAACTTCAAAATGCTGACATATCCGATTAATAAAGATGAAAACGAAGAATTATCTAACTCTGAAGATGTCAACCAATATTTTATGTGTATTTAGGGGACCTTTCATTCATTCCTAACTTCCCCCCCTGTATGGTGCCTCTGACATTTGCACACAAATCATGACAGGCTGTTATAAAAGTAAGACCAACTTTGTGACCTTCATATCTCTTCTGAAAAGTTGACCATTCCCAAATGTTACAGTTTGAAACACAAACTGTTGACTGTTGACATGTTGGTGCCTCTCTCACCTTGTCGCAGCTCCTGCAGGGTGAAGGAGGTGACAGGGAGGCTCCTCTGCAGGAGGTCGGCTCCCATCTCTTTGTAGCGGGTCACCTCAGTGCCGTAGATACCGTTTATCAGGCTACCGTGGGCGGGTGGCTGCTCCACTGTGAAGGTCAGGACATTTGGAGGGGCATCAAGGTCGAAACCATTCAGTATGGAGGGGGTCAGCTCCCTTATCCCACCCTCCTTCACCTGCAGGAGGAGGAAAAGAAAGTGTGATGGAGAGGGTAAGTTATATGAACATACAAGGAAAACAACTGTGGATAAATCGGAAGGTATTAAACCACTGATAGTTCTTTAAGGTGTGAACATACCGTAAAGTTAGCAAGATGTAGCGAAGGAGTTTCGTCATTGGTCGGATTAATGATGATGTAAAAAGAGACGGGGGCAGAGTGATACAGCCCGTCACTCACACTGATGGACAGTTGATCCACATTGGGCTCCACCCCTTTGTTTTCAGACTGGACGTAGTTGATAAAACCAGAGGTCAAGTGGATAAGACTAAATGATTCTGGGAAAGAAGAAGAATAAGGTTGAGTTCAGGTATCTGTGTCGACAACACGCACACACATATCAACAGTGAGCACACTCACAAACATGCACACGGACCAACTCTGACTCCTGCGTTGCTCTTCTCGGACCCTGGCGTTGGCAGCGTGTTCTCCAGGAAGCCGTGCGTCGGGAGCGTTTCCAGGTGAAATGTCAGCTGGTCCGGGGGGCTGTCAGGGTCAGAGGCACCAAGAACCCCCCCACACAGACATGCTGAGGACCCCTCATCCACTATAAACATGGAGTCACCTTAACAGACACACATCAGTATAATAAAAGGTTCAGTGGTCACAATGTCTCCTTTTGAACAGTGTTTTATGCAAAAACTTGCCAACAAACCAAACTTTAACACAAACTAAATAAGTTTGGGTGGAACTTGAAGTAAAATTCAAGAAAAAGTGTTTTGTCTAAGAAGGTTAAAGTTTGATTCGTAACAATAAGTTATAGATTGTTCAGTCATTAATCCATGTACTCATCCATTTGTCTGTCCATGTATCCATCCAATAGCTCCCTTTAATATTTCCATTGCCCCATCCATCTATCTCTCTTTATTTCAGCTGCCAATGAGTCTGTTAAACTCTTATCTTCATGCAGTTTTCAGTTAATTAATAATCAGTCACCCCTTGTCTGTATCCATACTGCCATAATCCATGAACGTAAATGTATTGTTTGTATGTGTGCATATTTCGTGAGCACTGATGACGGACAGTCCTGGATCTCGCTGATAAACCATCGTCCCCTAAAAACACCGAAACAAGGTAAAGCCAGCTTGTTTCTTCATGCTAATGCTCTTACTCTGCATCTTTATTCACTGCTAATTAATTAGACCATAAACACCGCACACACACCCCACCACCCCCACATTAACCCCCACTCTGCCCTGCATGGCGTTGCTGGTGCTGAATGAACAGTGAGATGCGCTGGAAGGATTAGAGAGTTATCCTGCGCTACGCTAATCCAGCTAGCGAGATGGCTAGTACACGTTGTCTATTGTGAGCGAGGGATGCTGCTCTGTCCGCTTTTGTTTGTAAAGACGGTTATTGTCTGCTGTCCACTGTCTCCTGGGGAACACACACACACACACTTGGAGGTAATCTCCGCCTGCTGTGTGTGTAAACCAGCAGACAATGGGCAGATTCACTTAAATCATGTTAGTGCCAGCCTTGTTAGGCGGGTTGATATGCGGAGGAAATTCACAAAGGAACAAAGATACAACAAAACAATAACACACTGTAAAAAAACAAAGATGACATTGGAAAATTAAGTATCCAGGTTTAATTCAATTTTGTGTATTTTTATTCAGTATGAACTTTTGAAGACCGGAGTTATTTCAGGTCAGAAAGTGGATGAAACATGTAGATTTTTACACAGATACAAATTTATAAATATTCTAATTTCTTCTCTTTTAATTCTACGAATTTAAAGGAAGAGTTTATGTGACGAGCTTCAATATCACAGTAACACCTGACTGAAGTGGCTCCTACTTAGTTTTGGTTAATAATAATAGGAGAACCACTCATTTGGAAAACTTTCACGCTTAACACGTTTGGTAACCAAAACAACTGTTTTCTTTTATTGGAAAGTTCAGTTCATCTAGGGTGGTTTGAGCTCACAAAACTATGGTAGACCACAGAACAGAACTCTGGTCCACCTAACAGGGGCCCCAGAATTCAATTCACAATGGGAATAAAGTAATCCCAACCAAACAAGGACCAAAACAAAAAGGGCTTGCCAAACAATCATGTAAATGTCCAAATATCACAACATCTAGCAAGCTTTTGTAGGGTGTAGCTTATATTAGCAATACAAGCACCACCAGCTTCAGTTCCTGTTCACAGGTTAACGTCTGCAAACCTGTGCCTTATATAGTTACACTGCCTTCAAGTAAACATGCAAATTACACCTGACTTTTACCTTAATTTTATGGCACAGAATACTTTCAAACTGCTTTTAGCCAAACAAGCCAGTTGTGTATTTATGGGTCATTAGGCAACAGTAGGCCAATCAGCAGTAACAAAGACATCTGCAACAGCCCAACCTGGCAATTGGAGACCATATTACACAAGATTTGACAAGCTTTGGACATTCTTACGAAGCGCGGAAGAAAACCAAACCAAGTCTTTAAGCTTCACACTCACACCGACCAAATTTGACGGCCTTATGTTATTTTCCACTTACAAGTTTGGTCCAGACTAATAAAAGTTTTTGAAAAGTTATGTTGATATGGTTGTGACAGCTCATGTAAGCTCTAATATGGACCGAAGATCCAAAGGTTGGACCTCTTGAAAACGTGGATCTTAAAAGCTACCGAAAAGCTATTTTGGTAGCTATAGTCGACTCAGAAAACCACACTACCATTCAGCGACGAATGTCACAATTTGTGACCCTGGACCCTGGTGTCCAGTCCTGCATTTTTAGCTCATTAATGCCCAAAAAGTGGCATGTGGTGCAACTGTTTAACTCTTTTTGCTCCTTTGCTATTACCACTTCGGCTTGCATTTCTTCTGCCTTTATCTTGGTAGTTGAGCTCTCAGTGCTTTCAGTATGTTGGCGGGGGCTGTTGTACTAAACAATGTAAGTGAACATGCAAAACTTTAACATGTATTTGCAGGACATTAAATTTCTGAGCAAATAAAACCATCACCTTTTTTTTTTACAGTGTGTAAACATTTAAACATGCTTTTTTTCTGTCTGTAAAGACTCACACACACCATTTCCCAGTTCTCCCAGTGTGAGTCCCACTGGTCACTGGTCTGCATTGATAACCACAGAGCTCCTTCAATCCCTGTTTTTGGCTCCAACTCCAGCGAAGACTACAACCCCCCTGAGAGTGTGTGTGTGTAAGTGTGTGTGTGGGTGTGTATGTGTGTTCTACGTTGAACCCCCCCTTACAGAGTGTGTACAGGACTGATAGGTGATGGCGTGTTGTCGGGTCAGAGCTGTTCGCTGCTTTAAGAGGATTTTCAGCAGACAAGACCAGGAAGAACACACACACGCGCACACACACACACACACACACACACACACACACACACACACACACACACATATGCACTCACAGAAAGTCTACAAATGGAACATTATCAGCACCCATGTTATCAAATTCATAAATGTTCAAATATAAGTAAAACTTGCTTGATACAACAGAAATCAAACGATCATCTTCCCACAGTAATTTTACAATAACCTTTGAAAAAAAAAAACATTCTAGTCAAAACTGAAAGAAAAAAATATGTATATTTTTAAAACAGTGCAGCATGGGGCACCATGGGTTTAAGTCTAGGATGTTGCATGTCTTCCCCACTCTTCCACCTTCTTTATGACTCTGTCCACTAGCTCTATCATTTGACCAATGAGGAAGAAAGAAAATCTAAAACTAAAAGCAAGCACACAAATCTCCATCAAGAAATTTGTGACACGGTTGGTCGAGTTATTGTCAAAAATTGATCCAAAAATAGACTCTGAGCTCCACCTAAATCTTAATTTACTTTGATCATAGCATGTTTGTTGGGCTGATCTGTCAGACAGTGCTGATGCACCGGGATATACAGCACATGCACAACCATGGTTTACAGAGAATGGTCAAAAAAAGAGAAAATATTCATTGAGAGTCAGTTCTCTGGGTGAAAATGCCTTGTTGATTCCAAACACCAGAGAAGACTGGTAAGAGTGGTTTGAAATGATGAACAGGCAACAGTAACTTAAATATTCACTTGATACAACTGTGGTATGCAGACATCCATGTCTGAATGAAACACCTCAGATCTTGAATCAGCACAAGACCACATCATGTGCCACTCATGTCTGCTAAGAACAGAAACTGAGGCTGACTGGCTCACAGATTAGACAACTTAGACAAGACTAGGCTACTTCCAGCAGGCTGGGAAGTGTATTTCATGGAAGATTGGAAGCTAAACATAAAGTTTAGCAGCTCTGTTGTAGATTCGAAGTCAGTCTGCCATTATGAAGTTCAATGATGGCCTACTACTCCCACAAATTTCATATACGCTTCAAAATACTTAAAGGCAGTGTTTATTTATTGACATTTCTTGCTGTAGACCTTATTATCAGCACTCTAAATCGGGGAGCATAATGCTTACATGCAGGTTGGCCTTCAAAAAGTGTTGGTGATCTCTTACCTAACGTGATCGTGGGGACTTGGTTGTTGACAGGAAGAATGGTGATGTTGAGGTCGTATACAGGAAGTGTGCCATGCAGCGGCACTGGAGGGGGCGGAGCATCTCCATGGCAACAGCTCTCCATTCCTCCTGCCTCCCCATCAGAGATGATGAGAGTAGCTGTGTCGAAAACAGGATCAGGTCCAATCTCTCCTCCTGGGTACAGACATCAACACAGCTGCTAAAAACCTGAGATTCCACATTTTTAACTTTATGGCGGCATCATGGCACACCCCATATACCAAGGCTGTTGTCTCCAATGTGGGCAAAAGCTCAAATCTGGTTCAAATCTCCTTTCCCATGTTATCTCCCACTTTCTCTCTCCCTCGGTTTTCTACTCAATCCTGTTTCCAGTCTGTGTCAAATTAAAGCCAAACTAAAGCAGATCTTAAAGAATGAAGCTGAGCCAATATTTAACATAGCTAAGCTTACTGTATTTCCCCACAGACTTTGAACACATCCTGGTTTCCCATAATGCCCTCTCACCCGTATGGACATAGTAGACGTGTCCCTGCAGCAGGTCCTGCTGGGAGAACTTGTCCACGCTCAGTCCGGCTCTCTGCAGTTCTCCTCTTTGTGGGGTTCGAGCCAGCATGTAGGTCAGCCTGGAGTCCTCACTGTCTTGGTCTGTGGCTGACAGGTAGTCCACCGTCACCTGGACACGGCCCCCCTCCTCACAACTAAGCTCTCCCCACAGACCCCCACCCAATTGAGGGGGTTCATCATTCATAGGTAAGACCTGAGGACACAGAATTGATCATCAAGGACTGTAAACACTTGCTGACAGGTTTGTGCCAGAGACCCCAAGGCTGTAAGCATTATAGGCACCATGTTTTTAAGTGTTCTGTCCTTTCACATAAAAACGTGTTCCATCCTTTTCTCAGGTATCTGTCAAACCTTAGAAAGTCTTCAAAGGTTAATTTCTAACTTTGCCCATATGCCCACATACATGAGTGGATGAGCTGATTCGATTTTAGAGTTGATCGGTTAAAGGTCAAAGTCATGGACACTTAGGATCATCAGCTCTACACAAAGGTCTGTTCTGAAAAAAGGATGGAGCAATTTGGCGCTCATGGGTCAAAGATCGAGATCATAGAGGCTAGTGGTCACCCTGTGCTTGTTAGCACAATATCTCAGGAATGTTTCAAGGGTCTGTAAATGTAAGTATTCTTTATTTGTATATCCCTTTACAGCAACCCTTTCGGTGAACCAAAGTGTTTTACAACAGATAGTAAATAAAACAATAAAACACAATGAAAGCAACTACAGCAATAAAATACCATCTAAATAAAATACAACACAATAAAACAAAGTAAGTGTTCCCACGCTATTAAATATTAAAAGCCATTCAAATCTAGACTGAAAACCTATTTCTTTAGAGGAGCACAAATAAGACTTATTTCAGCTGCAAACTTGTTCCAGAGCCTGAGAGAGGCATTGTAAAAGTCTTGGTCCCCTCAGTGTTGGCACTTTGACCTGGGCACTTCATGCAAAAAGTTGGTTGGACGATCTCTACCAGGCCCCCAAACAGTTAAAAGCTCAGTTAAATACACTGGGACAAGGCCATCAAGATTTTTATCTAAAATTGATACAAATGTAAACTCTGTTTTCAGAATCAGCCTAATCAATCTACAATTTGAACATCATAGGCCAAAGGTCGAGGCCATGCATTTCATCATTACTCTTTGCTCATGAGCACGATTTTGTAAGTTCAAAATGGCAAAAATGTTCATGTCTTCTTCAGACTTAGCACAAATGTCTCCAAGACCCTTTATCATCCCTTCCTTTTTAAATTGTAAGAAATCATTTCATTTCATTTCATAAATTAAATTTCGGAGAAAATGTACATTTATTGAAAGCCAAATGAATCAGTTTAAAGGTCCAGTCTTCCTATAGCAGCAGCCTCTGCTGGATTAAACAAGTGTGTGCTGTCTCTTCATAAAAGCAGAATCATTACGTCCATGTCATGATGTATCGATGAAAGCAGTGGTCCCCAAACCTTGATTGCTGGGCTCGACTATCAGTATGCATTTGTGAAGAAATTGCTATTCTTTTGGAATTTATCTTAAAATTTCTTCTAAAAATGTACATAAAATAATTTTTTGTCCGTAATAAACTGATGAAAACAAAAAACTTTTCACGCTTACTTGCTTCAATGGAAGTACTTGTGTCATCTGTATATTCATCATACGCCTGAGTGCAAAAATGTCATGCATTGTTTTTGTCTTGCTGTGTTTGAACTCATTTCTTCACCATTCATGATCACGACTTGCTTGTGAACTGTCAAACTTTGCACATGTATCCCTTTTGCACTGTGCTTTCATTATTTTGCAATGAACAGAATATCTCAGAGATAAATAAAAATACCATCCAGGGGATTTAGTTTTACATCAAAAAGGGCTTTAACCCCCTTGTCTTTTCCAAAATAAGCTGATCTACTAAAAGCAGAGCTTAAAATCCAGACAATAACATGTTTCTCACAGGTTTACTTTTTAAACCTAAAGAAAACTCACCTGTACCGGCAGGACAACATCTACAGAGTTCATACCGTCTGTCACCTTCAGACTAATTTCATCCTCTGTTGTTTCAGAGTCATCATGAATGTACCTGAAACACAAAAAGTCATTAGCTCAGCGATCAACATATTATCTAGGGATTAGGTTTTTTACTGCTGCCCAGTGTCTTCCAATCATCATATTAATGACCTTGTTCAGTCTTGTTTACTTCATCTTAGAAAATTCTTTTGAGTAACTCTTCACAGACCTCAAGGTCTTAATTCAACCATTGAGTGTTTTCTTGCCTTAATTATCATGATACCCCTTACCACCTCTGTCAAACTGCTCAACTGTTTATAAATGTTTCAATATGCAAACAAAATCCCCTTTTAAACTCCAGGTTCAAGAAAAAGATGGTAAAAGTTAACTTCATTGTACTGATCCCTCTCAGGACTTTCATTTGAATATTTTTCTCTGGCTGCTTTTGCTTTAGGAAACCTTTTCTTTTTTAAAATAGACAGAATCTTGAAACACATTTACCAGCCCCTTTCTTGGGTATATCCATGTGCAGTATAAATTGCATTCCTCATTCCATGTAGTTTGTAGTAGGAGGTTTAAAGAACGTCCTATATCTGTCATCGGGCAGATCAGTTTAATCAAACTGAAGTGGTTTTTCCTGGTCAGAAAATGACCGGGCTGATCAGTCTCCTTTTTAGGACAAAGAGGCAGTGGCTGTGCATGTTGGTTAGTTGTACTGAAAGTGACTGTGAGCATCTGCTCATCCTAATGAATGTGATAAAATATGAATTCAATCACCTTCCAATTTCTCTCGAAAGGTTCTGTCTGCTCTTTCAGTCTCTTTCTACAGTGTGTAATCTTGAAATACATCCCAGAGATATGTGAAACAGTCCATGTGGTGTGTCAGGTTAGAGAAAATGTCCTACTGTGTGTTGACATCAGCCCACACAGCTTAATCAGCATGACATGATTAACAACTTTTGAGCCTCCCATTCTGAGCATGTTACAACAATACGGCCGCCATGAATGGAAACACAGTCTGATACAACCCTCTTCTTCATCACTGCTCGCTCACCTCAGCCTGAGTCCTCTGAGGTCACCCAAACTGAAATGGTCCCCCTGCAGCAGCGTTCGGCCCTGCAGCTCCAGCCGGCCATGTCTAGCTTTCTTCTGTACTTCCACCCTTAGAGCCTCTTCCTGGCTGTCCCTGTCCTGGACCAGGAGATGTTCCTCTGTCAAAAATGCTCCGCCCCCTTCCTCCACCCGCAGCAGGTTGGTAAACGCCTGAGAACAACACAGATATCTACTTTAGATGAGTTAGAGATTTTACTTTAATTCTGTTTTTAATTCACACACAACAGAAGATCGGAGTGTTTGATGTCTGACCTCTGGAGCTTGGTTGTCCACGGGGGTGATGGTGATGTTGAAGATGAGGTCACTGATGGTGCCACCATGATGGTCGCTTACGGAGAAGACAAACTGGACAAAGAGCGGCTCAGGGCCAATGTCTTCAACAGGAGGCATGAAGGCGACTTTCATGTGATTCACAGCATGCTGACAGAGAACCAACACAGAGAGGACTGATGAAGGATTTTACTCCAAAACACTTCAGTCAGAAACTAGTGATATGACTTCAGGATTATTTTTCATCTAATAAGCACTTTCAAAACATTACAGCATTTTATATCTTTAACATCCTGCGAAGACCTTAAGATAAACTAGAGGTGCTCCTCTATCACAAAACATTGCTAATTTTTTTCATGAAAATATTTAAATTTAATTTTCTTTTAATGACAGATTTTCTTATAAATTTATCAAACTTTGAATGGAGCATCTCTAAATGCATGCTGAATGAAAAAATGAGAACAGAGTTCTTAAGAAAGCCTGTAAATGTTATATCCTTAGCTTGGGTGGAAAGAAATGGTATCCAGAAAAAGTGACAATTTTTAAGGAGATTAAGGTCAGTAGATCTAGATGCTGTCAACATCATTGGTGATACTGAGCAAGAGAACGTTGGTTACCAGGAAGAAAACAACATTTTCATGTCTGTCAGTTTCCTTTTTATTTATTTGCACATTCATATCACCTGTCTTTTATTTCCTGTTTTATTTTGAAATCACTGACCCTCGTCTCATTCGTAGGTGTTTTCCTGTCCTCCCCCATCACACCTGCATATGGAGTATTCTTTCCACCTGGACTGATTTCCCCTCATTACCTCTTGTATTTAACTTCATGTCTCTCACTGTCTCATCGCCAGTTTGTTGTACCTCACACTCACATTCCAGCATTTTTCATGGTCTTGTCATTTTTGATACTTTGCCTGCTTTTTAGAGTTTGCATTTTTGCCTGATCTGACAGCCTTTTGTATACTGAACTCTGAAACTCTTCTCCTCCATTTTTGTATGCAATCATTTTGTTTTTGTTTTTCAAACCTGCGTGAACGACTTCAACACGGGAACCATGTGGTCTTTCTTCATAGCATTGGCGCTGTCTGTATAGAACAAACGTCCTGCATCCATCAGCCTTGGAATAAAAAGCAGAACAAAAACAGGAGGTCCAGTGTCATTTCAAAATCAGCACTTAACACTATTATTGTTGATGTACCTGCTGTGAAAGCCGGGGTAGTAATGCTGATACCAATATTATTTTCTGGGTCAGTCCTTTGGCGTAGCTCTCTAGCAATGCCAATATTTTCTCTCCTGTTTGATTATTATAGGTCACAGTTTGTCCAACAGGTCATTTTTCAATGAAATCTTGAATACATCATCTACAATAGTATTATGTTTGCAAGTGTTAGCATATACTGGTGCGAAATTGACAAATAAACATTTAAAACTGATATCACCTAACCTCACATTCATTTTCTGATGGCCGATGTACAAATAAAGGGAAGATATTGGCAAAGACCAATGCTGAACCAATGCCAGTCTGACTCCTGCAGAAAAAGTTTCAGCTCCAGTACAATTTGTATCAGTTCTTACTCAGGATGTAGTGGGCTGTAGCAGGGCTGTGTGATGACATAGGTGAGGTCGGTGTCTGGGTGCTCTCTGTCTGTGAAATGAAGCTGAGCCTGAGTGATGTAGACCACCTCCGTCTCCTTGACTGTCAGAGAGCGAATGCTCCCCAAGACCTCCACTGGCAGCTGATCTTTCACTGGGAAGACCTGGACCACCACTGTCTGCAAATACAGCAAGGAGAGACAGCAGGTGAGACATGTAAATAGTTCTATGAAGGTTTAAACAGAAGTGGCTTGACCATGAAGGTGAGAGTGGGCAGCTATCTGACACCCTGTGCTTCAAGGTGCTTCAAGATCAAAACATGTTCTCGAAGGAGAACATCAGTACACTTAAATCTACTTTCAGTGACTCAGAAATGTATCTCAGATTTACTGCAAAATTGGTTGGCAATGTTTGGCAATGCCAGGGCAGGTGGGTAAAACAGGCCTCTGGCCAAAATATCCATTATCAACACCACTTATCACTTTAGGGGTCATGGGGGGTGGGGGCTGCATGCTGTCACAGCTAGCATTGGGCGAGAAGCAGGGTACATCCTGAACTGGTCACCATTTGATCGAGAGGCAAAGAACCATTCACTCTCATACTCATCTCCAGTTAACCTTATAGCATCTTTTTGGTCTGAGAACCCACACATGCATGGCAGGAGCCTGCAAATTCCAAACAGAAAGGCCCCTTATGGACACAGGATTCTAACCAGCATACACTACTTTGCTTTTCTTTCAGTAGTTTGGCTTCAGGTAATAACATTTTTGCTCAAAAACAATCAACAAATGTTGATGGCATACTGAGTGACCAGGAAAAAAAAAGTAAAAGTCACTCCATGGCAAAAAGAGGTTGCCCAACCCTGGTCGACTGTCCCCTTGTTCTTGCCAGTTTCAAACACATTTCTGATCACATGAGCACATGACAAGAAAACAGCTTCAGGAGGTAACTGAGATCAAATTATAACAAGAATTATGTAAATAACAGGTTATATTATCTGTCTGACACTGATTTGCTGTCTGTTTTGATGTAATTTCTACTGTTTCTGTATCGATTTTATTCTTTTCATTTATTTCTATATTGTTTCTGTTTTTATTTTATAATGTAAACTCTGAGTGCTTGTTTTCCTGTTTTGGGTTTTCTACTTGGTAGAAAGTCACAGGGTTGAAGCAGCTCCTGCTACATACAGACTTACCATGTATATTGAGCAAACCAGCATCAGAGGCATAGGAAGAGGAAATTGAATGACTGAAGATACTGGGGGTGATTTGCCACTGAGTGCACCGCATGTATGGGACTCAACATTGGTGGACTATGTGGGAGCTCGTGGTCAGTACCACCCTCTTTTCCAAGTCCTGCCAATGTATTTGGGTATTTGGGTTTCCCTTGCACCTCATTGTCTCTTTATCACTCTTTGCTGGTAAAAATACGACTAAAGATCATAAAGTTTCTGCCCCTCAAAAGAGACTAACTGTGACTCACATATGTCTGAGAGAGGTTTGGCGGCTGATGACTATCAGACAGTGTGAAGTCAAAGGAGTCCTCAAATGTCTCATCACCAGAGTGTTGGTAGAAGATGTGACCCTGGATCAGATCCCTCTGTAGGAAATTGTTCACTGGAGCTCCTGCAACAACACACAAATGATAGATTTTGACAGATTATACCAAAAGACACAAAGCAATTTCTTTCCTTCATAAACCCTGACCTTTGTCTGAGGAAGAGCTTTTCTTGACCAGCTGCCCCGCCCTCGGCTGAACTACCACCTGGTAGAGGATATAGTCATCACTGGAGTCCAGGTCAGAGGCCAACAGCATGTACTCCTCCAGCCGCACAGCCCCGCCCTCTTGCACCTCCACTGCCACGTTGTTGATTAGGAACGGTGGCGAGTCGTCTTTGGGCAGGATGTTGATTGGGAACTTGTGGCGGATGCTATGGCGGCCATCGCTGATGCGAAAGATGATATGGTCACGGGTGGTGTCACTATCGGAGTGATGGTAGACAACCACGCCATCCCTCAGGTCAGAAACACGGAACATGAAAGCTTTCCCACCTAAAGACAGGAATCAGTGAGAAAAAAATGGAGCTTAGCTATGACGAGACTCGGAGTCAAGATGGCTAACATGCAAGCATTCATTTCATTGTTAGACAGCTAACTGCCACTGCTGACGGCCAGCTAATTGACTCTTAGTTGCCATTAGCTAAATGCACTCAGACCACCTTACTTAAGTTTCTCTAGCCTGCTTACTCTTAACCGCTCCTGCTGAAAGCTGCTTTGCAACCCTCCATCCCAGTTCCTCCTTTATGCTATTAGCTGTCTTAAACAACGTCAGCTGATATTGATGCTTGCTCTGGGGGGATTTTGCTGTTTCTCTCTTGCCTCATGCTTTCTTTGTGGGCTGCAGGGAGGCCAGGAATCTTTGGAGTTTCTGCTTGTGGCTTTCACTTTCACTACATGAAAAGAAGGCAGAGCCTATCAGAGTCATACCACCAATAAATAAGGAAATAATACTAATTTAAATAACTGATCTCATGGATTTTCTTGACAAAGCGGTAAGAACAGGAGATATGACATTTCTGAAATGAGAAATGTGCTAAATTTGGTTCATATTTGTTCACCAATCTCTGATAAGGTATTTTTCATTCTGCTTTCTGAAACTTAAAATATGTGAAATTACTTTTTGTAGAAAAGCATTCAGATCGCAAACATCTACACCACGCAGGAAACTTCCAGCAGTGGTTTTTCCATATCCTCTGTAAAAGATACAATTCTGGATCAAGAGTAGTGCCATGATCAGGCCAAATTCAGCATATAAATGAAGTTATTACCCTGTATGAACACAATGAGTTTGGGGAACATCACTTTACTTTTTGATTTTATATGAAATAATGAATGTCGTTGATTGGATTTCCGATTAAAAGTTTAATGCTTTGATCAAGATGAAATTGACCTTGATGATAGAGACATTAACCCCATTCTATTCTGTAAAACTGGAAGCAAATCAATGAAAAAATGGCAGATATGTTTCTTTTTAGTCCCACCAATGAATTTTTTTAATTTTGGGAAATTTTTGCATCCAGGCAAATGTACGTATCACCACAGAAATCAACAATTTCTAAGTTGGGCCATTACCAACAACTCCTGAAAATTTCAGCAATATCTGTTCAGTAGCTTTTGCATAACCTAGCTAAAAAAGCAAACGAAAAAATGGATAAACAAACGAACGAACATATGCCGACAAAAACATAACCTCCTTGGCCAAGGTAAAAACAACTACCACATGATGGTTTAATGCCTACAGGAGGTAGACGTTACCTGAGACTGAAAGTACAGGAGTGGGTCATTTGGCTCTTGGCCTTATCCCTCTCACATTTAATCAGTCCATCATAAAGTCAGAAAGAGCTCGAGTGCAAAGTTTGAGTGTAATCCCTTAAATAATTTCTTGATACCCAGTTTATTCAGTTCAATCAGGAGACACCAACTTTGAGTGAATAATTATTTATTTTACAAGATTATAAGATTGAAAATGAGCAATGTTTCATGCAAGTTACGTACATGAGGCCCGGCATGTCTGGGGTCCAATCGACATAAAATGTGGACCTCCACGACTGACCAACCCTTGAGTCTTGATATCCAGGGTCCAATAAGTTAGACCTTATTATAGCTCACATATATATTTACTTATCTGATACTCTGTTACCCTGTTAGGATATAAAAAGGTGAATTTAGTTTAAAATACCTCTTTCCTGTTCAAAATGTTAAAACATCAGCAGTATTTTGAAAATGAGAGGCTCCGCATTAAAGCATTTTTTGATGCTAGATGGTTTGCTCATTTTGTGACAGGCGGTCTGATTAACTATTAGGCAGTGTATACATACTGTACCTTATTCATTGTATGGACTTAACACAGTAAGAATTCATCACTTCATCTCTGTGTCACATTAGACACCTTTGCAAACCTAAAGAGAAGTCATTCAACGCTTGGAGAAGAACAAGATCACAAAATACCTGCACAGAAACTTGTGAAGTTCTTAATGTGTTTTCCATTCTTGTTGCAGTATTATCAGCAGAAGACGACTTCTTTTACTGTCTTTATCTGGTGGGGCTCCTTTAAAATTTGGTTTGACATGAATAAATGGTGCATTTAGCAGCTGATTTCCCTCATAGACAGACTGAGGGTGACTGAGTGACCAGACTTGGGCAACATGACAATCTTTTAGATTCATATGATTCCATTAAGAAAGAATCATGCACTTTGTTGGAGGAGAAGAAAACATTCTTTTAATTTACTAGCTCCTTAGATATTTAATTTAAATGCCCATATACTGCTGATTTTCTTTTAACAAAGACTGAGTGAGCAGAGTTAGATGGTCATGACAAACTTCTATGTCCTACATTCATAAATTGTCTCTCGTACCCATCTGTCAGTGCTCTGCTGATGGCTGCCCTTCGTCACACTTTCATCATGCTAATGCTAACAGCAGCGCCTCACGTGATGGCAGTGCACCGGCAGACATGTGTTGTTGTCAGAGAACTCGGTTCTGTTTCCAGCCAAAGCTTCGCACTTTGATTCAATTACCGTCTCCGACACATGCACGCCTTTTTTTCTCTACTATTGTCACTTGGAAATAACAAGTTTCTCTTAGTGCCTGAAGGCACCTCACTGCGCGCCGTGGTGCTGGCTCGGATTTGTGCTGTGAACACCAGTGGGGTAAAACATGGCGTCCTTCCCGGTGGCCGCCCTGTTGCCAGGATGGGGGGCTTCCTGTCTCCCTGTGCGTTGCCAGAGCGACAGAAGGGCAAGGTCAGCAGACAGATTGAGAGACGAGCGGTCGCAAGCCCGAACCTCATTAGCAACTTTAGCGAGGGAAACCGGAAACTGGTCCAACTGATGGAAACAACTTGGTAATTGGGCCCAAAGGTGGCGCTGGGCAACAGGCCCATAAAGGGAGCGATGGGATGGGAGGACTGTGTGTGCATGTGTGTGCGTGTGTGTGTGTGAGCAGAGGGACAGGCAGCCATCCATTTGGCTGAAGGCGTTGGACGGAGCCTGCGGTGACTGTCCCCACGCTGCAGCTCGCCGCCCTCGAGTTGCAGCGCGGAGGGTCAGCAGCACTCTCCTCAGAGACACTCGACTCCAGCAGAGGAGCTGCTACAGGCCTCCTACATGTGTGTTTGTTCGTGTGTGTGTGTGCGCGCATGCCATGCCAAACTTTTGTCAGCTTTGTTCCCTCTCTGCACGAGCAGCACACAAAGAAGAGTCCAAACAGACCAGATAAAACGATGGCAGAGCAGGTGCTGCTGTCCAACACGGTGGAAATCTGCCCAGTGTGACAAAAGTTTCAACAGCCGTCCAACTACTGTACTCTCCTGATAAATACAGTGTAGGAGAGAGATGGTGTGGGCTGTTGGGAAACGATTGTGGGAAAAGAGATATGAAAAAAGTGGAGAGCGAACGAGAGGAAACGAGAGAAAGTAAAGAGTAAAACTGCTCAAAATCAACAAATTATGAGAGATGAGCTAAAAATTGTCAGGTCAGTGAAGAGAGAAGCCCTTCACTGATATTCAAAGCTGCAGAGGCCTCAGACAAGAAAACAGTCACCTGCTATTTTATTAGATCACACCTGATCAACGGATCATTAACACAATTACTTATGGTCAATCACATTGCAGTACACCCAACGCATTTAGGCATGTAGACATGATCAAGACGACCTGCTGATGTTCAAATCAGCATCAGAAAAGAGAAAAAAGGAGACTCAAGTGATTTGGGGATATTCACTCATTGTTCCCGGGGTTTTACAGAGAATGGTCCAAATAAGTGGAAATTTCCAGTGAGCAGTAATTTTCTGGATAAAGGCAACACTCAGTAATATTAGTTTTGGTGATGCTATTTGGCTCCTAACAGGTGCTCAGTTATCTTGTAATGATTAACCTTTGGGGAGAACACTGCTGTCCATAAATGTTTTATGCATGTTCAATGTTATTTAAAATATGGTACAGTAATTAAACATTGCTCTTTGGAAAAGAAAAAAAAACTCCTATTTTTACGATTTTCATATTTTGTCAGAACAGTACTATTGATCATATTCCATGTTATATGGGTTTTATAATAATTTAAACAAATTAAAGAACGAATAAAGTATTTGTAATCAGGACAATATCATTCATCTAGTAGTACAACATTTTTTTAATTTCCTGAAAAGTAGGAGTTTTAGAGGTTGTAGGTTTGTGCCCAACAATGCCAACATCCTTTGAGAAGGGGATCATGGCAAAGCACAGCAGTGAAAATTTGGCGAAACTATGCTAAAATATAACAACAGCTCCTGAAGCAAAGACATTTTCAACAAACAAGCAGCCAAAACAACATGATCCATGTTCCACAAAGCTGACTAAAACATTTGGGATGCTGTTTTTTAAACTGTGGAACAAACATCCAGAAGATCTGAGACAAGCTGAAACTTTTAAAGATCTTGTTTCAAATATGTATTTGAGTTTTATACCATAAACTTCATCAATAATGTGTATGGAAAAGGGTTTTTTGCTTAGAATGTTTCAGAAACCTTTGTCTGTTCCCAAAGTTTGCCCTCAACATGTCATAATGAAGAATAAAAATAGCACAACAATCATCAAAGCTGCCAGAAAAGAATAGACCCTATGCCATGACAAAAACCCAAGGAACCTCTTGACCTGTGTGTTGAGTGTATTGTTGCATCCCTACTGTGAACACAGATTTCCTCTTTGAATCCCACTGTGAGGAGCTTCTGCAGGTCAGGATTAAAGTTATTTATGAACATGTCTGATCTAAAGACACCAAGCATTTGATGTCTGCTCTTCACGGCAGGAATAGGACAAATCAAGACGGAGAAGCTCCCCCTTTCACGGTGTCTCCATACATCTAAAACAGCCATGAAAGGTTAACTCCCTGCCTGAAACCCTCGGGGCTCCTGCTCTCCTGCCACTTCCCCCTTGCATCCCCCCCTTGCTGCCCCCTCCAAACTGGTAGCATGAAAACCTGTTTGGGGACAGTGCATCTGCTCCCTGTGCACGACGGCATGAAATGGCATAAGTCCTTCCAATCTGCTCATCCTGCTTCACGGCCGAGACAAAGACGGCTGACTCTCCTGGCGCTCTGGGCTGGAAGGGACAGACGTGGACGGAGAGAGGGAGGCGGCAGCGGCAGTCTCCGCACTGCCACGGCCTCTGGCGAGGTGGCCGCGGCCCCGTTTTACACCTGATTAAGAAACACATGCAGGGCCACTAGACATATGCTTCCCCAACCACACCACGGTCCCAGGCGGACGGGGAACACATGGAGGAAAAAGGGCGGAAAAGGCCAGACGACGTTCTACGGGAATTCCCAGGGCAGAGTGTGATGGAATACCAGCACAGGATTAAAAGAGCGTAAAGTTAAAGCATTGAGGAGCAGCGTGAGGGCAGAGTAAGATGGGATGTTGTGTAAAATGTAAAACAAACAGTACAACGATTTGCAAATCATTTTGGACCTATGTTCAATTGGCTCTACCACACCTACAGGATATTTAATGCTCAAACTGATTAACTTTTTTTTGCAAACATTGATGCCTGTAAGATGTTCCAAAAAAGCTGGAACAGGGTAACAAAAGACTGAGGAAGTTATGGAATACTCAAAAAGGTGAAAAGCATCTCCAAAAGACAGTTATTTTCAAAAAAGGTTAGGGCAAGATTCACCCCTTTGGAAACAAGTGCATGAGCAAATAGTCCAACAGTTTAAGAACAACATTTCTCAATATATGCAAGCGCAAGGGATTTCGGGATTTCATCATCTAAAGTCCATAATAGCCTATCTTTAAATGATTCAGAGAAACTGGCAACATCTCTGTTTTCAGCTTTGCCTCTTGCGTGCAAACACTAAATGCTGGTGACCTTCAGTCCCTAAAGCAGCACAGTTTTAATATAACATCATCATTTGGTAAAATTGATGAATTATATGAAAATATCACATGTGCCAAGGGACACAGTTAAGGTGCGTTCACACTGCAAGCGACCCAGCTACCAAAATCGCATCGCCCACTGACATAGCGTCGCGCGTCCATAAATACCTCATTTTGGTCGTCAGCTGTCGCTCGGAGACGTCACGTCCGTTCGAGTTTCAGCGCGATCATATCATATATCATATAATAGGATATATAAGCGGACATTATTCCAGGTGTATCCTTTTCATTCACCTATCAAACACAAAACACTGCAGCTGATGCCCTGCAGCAGCATCATCTGTGAGTTTACCAAGGTCCGTCTAGGCGGAACTAATGTCCTCACTGACATTAGTTCCGCCTAGACCGAACTCATCCGCCCTGTAGGATGAATAACTGTTTGTCAAGGGTACCGTCACAGGTACACACACCTCTGATTGGCTGATGCTGCACAGTCACACACGACATCGCCTGAATAGATCAACTTTTTTTTAACTTTGACATCGCGCGACGAGTGAAGTGATCGTCTTGTACGCGGCCGCCGCATCGCGGGAGGGTTAGCCTCGCCCCATCGCGGCTGTACATTGACTTTGAATGGAGAGTGATCGCCGAGGTAGTACAAGTAGCGGTGTGAACGCACCTTTACACAGTTTGCAGCTACATCTACAAAAGAAATCATGGATGTTGTGTCCTCTGGGCCAAAGAAGAAAAGAACCATCCAGCATCAGTTAGGTGTGTTATTACCCATGGCATAGGTAACCTGCACATCTGTGATGATGGAGGGTACATACAGGTTTTGGTGCACCATATACCACCATCCAAGCAAAGTTTATTTCAGGGTTGCCTGCTTAATTTAGCAAGACAATAGTAAGCCAAGTTCTGTATGTGTTACAGCAGTATGTGCTATGTACACTGCAATCCAGACCTTTCTTTCATTGAAATGTGTGATGCTTTATGAAGAGTAAGATATAACAATGGAGATCCCCAGCCTTTTTAGCAGCTGAAGTTGTACACCAGTGGCGATTGCTCTAAGACTGCAAGGGAAGCTCAGCTTCCCCTAAAATGTCCCCCAAAAAAGTGGTGATATGTACTGCTGTGTGTACATTTCATTGACTAAATATGTGCTAGAATACCTTCATCTTTTGCCTTTGAAGTGTATTCAATTAAATTTAGGCTGAAAAGGATTTGCATATTGTATTCTGCGTTTACTTACATTTTTCACAAAGTCCTATCCTCATTGGAATTGGAGTTAGTAGCAAAACAACTGCCTTAACAATCCTGTGGTACTAAATATGCTGCATTTTAGCACTGTATGGAAACTTCAAGCCAAAACAACCAAATAACTCCAAATTGGATCAATAATGCTAATTTTCTGGGAGCAGAAATACAAAATCTAAGTCATGAATCACCCCCACACTAATGTGCTGCATCCAATCAGTAATGTGCTGGAGTTACTTGTTTTGTTTTTCTTAAATGCAGCCGTTTTTGGTTTCAACACACATTTTCAGCATAGCAGAAGAGGTGGAACAGCAGTGATGAATGGGCTGACCTCTGACACTGAGGCGTCCGTGCAGAGGACCGTCCACAGCTACCAGGAACACAGCATTGATGTTGTCATTGTCCACTATTTGAAGCTCCTCCCAGGTGATAGGCCTGGACTGACCCTCCAGCAGGTCTAAGCCTACAACACAGGTCCAGTATTTCACATTATTCAGTATGTTAAAAACAGTACTCACTGAGGCATTCAAAATTTGTGGTCATGCTTTTGTACCCATGTTCCAGGAGACTCTCGGTGCATTTGTTTCAGCCACCCTGATGGAGATGTGGACCAAGATGGGAGGACTGGTACTATAAGAGTCGTCTATGGCCTGAAACTCCACCTTATTGAAAAAAAAACACATAATATATCCCTTTGTTTTAGACAGATGCTGTTCATTAAAACACTTTAATGATGAGAGAAATAGATTTATGAGTTATGCGGTTAACAATGATCTCCAATTTTCTGCATGTTGAAATCAGAAGAGAAAAGGCACATTTTACATGTTACGAGGTTAAAATGTGTTTGAAACTACGTTAGCAGAGGTGTAATTTGACACATTCGAACTGTATCAGGACGATACTCTGCCAAGTTGAGTGTTTCTGTCTTAATACTTTATTGAAAGTTTATACCTCATAATTTCTTCGCTGTGATTGGGTGCTGTTGGGGGGCTGGTAGGCCACCTTCATGTCATTTAGATCCACCCAGGTGAAGGAGGTGATTGGCTTTGTGTGGTCCTCCAGGTGGGTGATATAGCCCTCTTCGGGTGGTACGGTCACATTAAAGACAAGCCTTTCCTGTGGTGTCTCGTGGTCTTTGGCATCCAGAGCAGCAGTGGTGAGCGGGGTGAGGATGAACTGGTCCACCTCTAAAATGAAGGAGGCCATGAATGCGGCGTGTGGTGGCTGGTTCTGCATCGCACCCTGGATGAGGACGGGCAGCCATATTGACTCAGCCTTGGGAACGAGAGAGTGAAAGAAAGTAATGAGTATGTTTTGTCTTTCTCCTGTAGTAAATCTCTCTTTTTTTAACACAGCTTACAGAACTGCTTCCTGACACGTCAAATAAATCAACATGTGCTGCCAGGACTTTGCTGTCACATGTGGTGCTAGAGTAAGCAAGTGATGCTCCAAAAAGACAATCAGACGTGTTAGAAATGACAGGTCTCTGCTCATGTGCTAACAAGGAGGAAAATGATCATCTCCAACACATTTGAGGCCTTTCAAACCCTTCATACCCTCCTGTTCAACACCCACAAAGCTGTGAAAAGTGCAGGAGAGGGAGATATCACTTTTTTACTGCCAATAAATCTCACAAACCTCAGATGCTGATCTCGCCTCGAAGACTTCCGTACATCCGACTTAGATTTGATTAAAACAGCAGTTCAATTTCTACCCCTTCTTCTACAAAAGTTTTTTTTTTTCATTCAACTTTCGACTCCATTTGTCACTTATCTCTGGATGTTGTCCGTACCTCCAGCAGCGTCCTTGTGGCCTTCTCCCTCAGCTCCACCCTGATAGGGATGTAGTCAATCTCAGGTGACGGGGGGCTAAGGTGTTGGTACTTCAGATCGGAAGTCAAGAAGTCCTGGCAGCTGGTTTTAAGGAATTGCACGTCCTTGGTGTGATGGGGACATGGTTTGTTCCCTGGACAGATTGCTGCTGTCTCTCTGCCTGAGAGAAAAGATGGCAACTTCACCTAAGGAGCACCATTCAGAGGCACAGCAGTTTAAAGCACTTTGCAGGGTCAACAACAAAACATTTACAGAGTTAATTAAATGAAGACATGCACTCGCTCCCCAACCACAACTTTTTGCACACCTTTTTACCTGCCCTTGGATAAAATGGCAAACCAGATAATCACATGACATCAAGTTAATGCATCTAGGTATCTAGGCCTGGTCAAGAAAACTTCTTGAGGGTCAAACTTAGCATCAGAATGAAGAAAGGTGTTTTAAGTGACTTTGAATGTGGCACTGTTGTTGTTGCTAGATGGTCTGGGCTGTCAGAAACTGTTAATCTACTGGGATTTTCACACACAACCCTCTCAGAGAATAGACTGAAAAGAGAAAATATCCACTTAGTGGTAGTTCTCAGGGTAAAAAGTTCATCTTGTAGCCAGAGATTGTCTTGCTGCCATTCTTGGTGAGGTCTCCCTTGGAAAAGAGATCTGCTGATCTCAATGGGACTAACCTGGTTTAAAAAAAAGATTAAATAAATAAAAAAGAGCCAAAGGAAGAATGTCGGCTCGGGTAGAGATGATAGCAAGACAACTGTGGCTCATATAACCACTCATTAAACCTTGGTGTGCAGAAGCTCTTTTCTGAACACAGAGCATGTAGCATCTTGAAGCAGATGGGCTGCAGCAGCTAAAGACCACATCAAGTTCACTCCTGTCAGCTAAGAACAGAAAACTAAGGCTGCAGTGCCCTCAGTTTTACAAAAGAAAATGAACAATAGAAGAAAATGGTGCCTGGTCTGGAAATTTCTGCTGGTAGGGTCAGAATTTGGTTCTATCATCATGGAAGCATGGATCCTGCCTTGTATCAATGGTTCTGCCTGTGGGGGGATATATCCCTGAAATAATTTGGGCCCCTTAGGACCAACTGAGCACAGTTGAAATCCCACAGTTTACCTCAGTTTGATGCTGAATATGTCCCTCCCTTCATGAACCCAGCCTCTGATGGCTACTTCCAACAGGATAACGCTCCATGTCACAAAGCTCAGATCATCTCAAACTGGTTTCTTGAGCATGAAAATGAGTTCACTGTACTCCAGTGGTCTCCATAGTAACCAGATCTCCATCTAAAATAGCAGCTTTAGGATCTAGTGGAGCAGGGGATTATCATCATGAATGTGCAACTGATAGATCTGCAGCAACTGTATGATGCCATTATGTCAATATGGACTAAAATCTCTGAGGGATGTGTCCAGCACTTTGTTGAATTTATGTCATAAATAATTAGGACAGTTGTGGACAACAGGGGTCCAACCTGGTTCTAACACATACTACTAAATGAAGTGGCCTGAGTGTATACCTCTTTATATCAGTCATGACAAGCAAGGCTGTTTCTGCCTGCCTAGCCATTTATTAGTATCATTGGTTCCAATACTGCCTGTTATTCATGTAGCCCAGTGGTTCCCAAACTGGGGTACGTGTACCCCCAGGGGTACGCAAAGTGACCTAGGGGGTACGCGAATACCTGCCAGGTAAAGGAAATTTGATAAAGGCCTGAAGTGTTGGCAGAGAGGCTGGATTTGTGAGGCATCTTGGAGAAGGAAATCTGTCTTGAATTGTCAAAGATTCTTATAGTAACATAAGTTCAATCAGACATCCTTAATAAAGCTGTGGTGAGTTTGCACTTTTTAGTTTTAAATTCATTAATGAATATGTTCCAGATATGTAAGTTTCTATTTTCAAAATCCAGCTGGTGTTGCCCACTGAAATTGCTGGTAAATAAACCTTTTTAGTTAGTCCAGAGGAGTATTCGAGCCATTTTAGACATTTTTGGAAGGTCAGGATAAAAGTCGAAATGACGAGTATAAAGTCAAAATTTTGAGATTAAAGTTGAAATGTTGACTATTAAGTTGAAATACAATTTCATTATAAATGTCCAAATGATGAGATTAAAGTTAAAATGTCAAGAAAAAAGTGGAAAGTCAAGAATAAAGTTGACAATGTATTTTGACATTATTTGACATGCCTTTTTTTTTCTTGACATTTCATATTTTTTCACAACAATTTGACTTTTATCACAAAATTCTATTTTTATATTATTGTCATCATTTCAACTTTAATCATGAAATTTTGACTTTAATCTTGACTTCACCAAAATCATTTTATCCATCTGACATGGCCCTAATTCCCTTCCGTAAGTGAAAAATAATTCACTGTAAGAGATTTTATTTTTATGTTATGCATGTTAAATGTGGGAGGTGGTGGTGGGGCAGCAGGCGTACAGACACATTTTTTTTCTTGCTGCTGTAAGTGTGTGAGTATGGGGGGTACATGGCTGGAGATCTAGTGTCTGAAGGGGTACAGGCTGTGAAAAGTTTGGGAACCACTGATGTAGCCAATGTCAGCCACTCTTTGCTGTTTCCTGGTAAAGGAATCCTCCAAAAGGAATACTATACCCTTCCTCTGAGCAGAGTCTTCCTCTTTCACCAGCTGACCCAGAGCAGGAACAGTGCTGTCAGTCGTCATCAGTCTGACAGTGCAGATCAGGTCGACAGTCGTTCTGATGTTGAGAACGGAGCTGTTGATGGCATTTGATAAACCGTAAAACTGAGAAACAACCAGAGGGGCGCTGCCAAGCTCCACTACCGCAGACTTTGAGTCCACCACCCACACAGGCATGACCACGGTCTCCACCTGTGTGTCCGAGGACGTGAACCTAAAGACATGGACAGCTTTAAGAAAACAATCTCAGGTTTATCCACAGAGGTTAACTCCTCATCATGCACGGTCTATTCAAAAGGTCTACATAGGCCCTGTTTGACTTTATCAAGTAATTTGACAACAGCAATTTCATTATTACTGTCAGAGTTTTTCTTGAGGAAAATTGACCTGTAGACTCTGAACATCACCGTGTCCTCGTCCAGCAGAGGACTTCCACTGTGGACATACTTCACCTCGTCCTCCAGGAAGCTGCAGTCAAACACCTGCAAATAAAACTGATCTGAGACACATTTCATTTATGTCTATTTATGTTCAGAGATGCAAAAAGGCCCAGAACATAAATCTGCTTCAAAGGGAACAAAGAGGAAGGAGCAGACAGAGACGGGGTAACGGTATGAAAACTACAGTTGTGTATTCTTACCTGTGGGGTCAGCCTTCCGACTCTCTGCGTGACAGGCTCTTTCATCACCACTTCCACCTTACAGTCTGCATCCATTCCAACATTGATCTTCAGGTCCTTCTCTGAGATAAACACCGACCCTCCTCTGGAGACTTTCACACCAGAGTTCACCACAACCAGACTGCCCCTGCAGACAGATGTCACCGCCAGCAGCAATACCACGCCAATGGCAGCCATCTTGGATCAGCAGGGTTGTCACTTCACAGGCTCAGATTTGGAGTTTTCCATTCAGACTCATCGGCCCATTTTTTCAGTCTGATGTTTGGGCAACCTGCAGCCAACAGAGGAGATGGCACAATGCATTCAGAATGGTATTCAACAAGTCTTAAAGGGATAGATCAGGTTTTTGAAGTGGGGTTGTATGAGCTCCATATGGCCACTAAGTACATTAGATGCAGTAGAAAGTTCTCTCCTCTCCCTCAGTAAGCCACAATCTGTAAGAGTTTGTGATGCAGAATCAACCACAAAAGGGAAGTTTTGTACAAAATACAAAGATTTTTTTCTCTGCCAAAAAGAACTCCCTTCAAAATATAATACCACAGTCTAGAGCACACTACCTAGAAATCTTTCTGAGTGCATTAACATTCCGGAAAAATAACCAACCAACTTGCATTCCTCGTATTCCACACATTCCTAGTTCAGCAAACAAAGAAAGAACCCCAAAGGGCAGTCCACCGTGGATTAAATTTGGCCAGATACAACAGTAAGCAAACTAGTGTAGCATTATATCAAATTGGGTGTGGTGTAACTAATGTTGGCATTGCTAGCACTGCCATCCTCTGTTCCTCCTGGGAGGTTAATAACTACAATTTGTGCAGAATATGGTCACATATTGCCCTAGCCATCTGATGCAACCTGAAGGCAACTTCATTTTTTATTTTATAGCTCAAAATAATGACAAATCGCTTCAAGTTTCACAATATTACCCTGTCTGAATTGTTAAAAAAAATTGGGCAGTGTTAAGTATTGAAACCTGTAATTTCAGCAGTGTGCAACAGTTTGTAATTCATGTTCTTCTTCAGAGGACCTGTTGTATGAAATCAAAGTCCTTTTAAAAGCCTCCATTGAGCCATTTTTTCAGAATTATTGTTGTGCATATTTGAAGATTACATAAGTGCATGGTAACAGAACATATCAAACATGTTGACAATCTCACTGAAATTCAATGACCAAGTCCATTAAGACAGCCATAAACCTGAAGCCTGACCTCTACGTCTTCCAAATCCACAAAGCCTATGATGTTTAAAACACTTACAACTCAAAAAAAAGCTCCAAGTTTTCTTCTAGAAAACCAAATGTCTCCCAAAACTTGGCTTCAAACTAAACTTATCCAAAACCAAAACTTCCCTAAATCCTCTAAAGCCTCTGAAAAACCTTCCCAGCATGCAGCTGGTCGGCCCGGCTTCTGCCCCCACCGCTGCACACTCCCATGCCGGAAACCGCTTTCACCCTCCATTTCACTTCAAACCAAAGCCCACTGCAGGAAACAAGGGGTTAATCTGCGTGACCCCACAGAGGTGCTGGAAATGGCATGGGACGGGTGGAGGAGGGGGGAGGAGGGTGTTTTCAGGACTAAGCAGGGCACCAACTGGAGCCGGTGTGTCACTTCCCATCGAGGCAGACGAGCACTGGTTCGTTAGTTTGAGGTTTTTAGCTGGATGTGTGTGACGCTCTGCTGCAGCGCTGAGGAAACCTCACATGGAGCAGAGTCCAGAAAAACACACAGAGGTCTCCAAGAGTTGTGTCAACATGCTTATTAGAATTCTGTTTGACTTTGGATTAAGACTTTATATCAAGGTCTGTACCTGCAGGCATGATCATAGATGTGATTCACATTTATGTGGTTCTGGTTTTTAGTTATTTTATTCAAGAAAGCTGCCGTAGTGTATCATGTCATGCAGGTTCATACCAAAGCTGTTTTCACCCCATGAGTTTTGAGAGTATGAGCTATGCTGCCCTACATTCTAGATCAGAGGCCCCACACCACCAGGCCACAGACAGGCTAAGGAGGAACAAAAATAATCTATTTTTTACACATTTTTAATAACTTTTGTGTCTGTGTAGCTTTACTGTGCAGGCTTACACACAGGCTCTGCCTTTGTGATGAATGAAAAAGTACTACCTGAGGTAAACTCACTTGCTATCTGTGCTCTGTACTTAGTTACTGGAGAACAGTTGAGGGACAAAACTGAACTTCATGAAGTAGAGGGAGATGATTCAGAGGCCAGGGCTATTTAAATACCAATCAGAGATCACCAGACTGTCTGTACAGCATTGTCCTCTCATTCAGAGTGTATAGTTTATCAACTACTTTGTCAGCTAGTGACTTTCAACAGTGTTCTTAAATATTTTTGTAAAATCAGCTTGTCATGCATGTCTCTATATTTTTATGGTTTAGAAACAAGCTCACAGCTCCCTCACATTCTGTGTTATGGTGAGATGTAATATGAACAAAATGTGTGCTTGTTTGTTGAGGTCCCTCCGCTGACACAGACAGTCATGTGCATAGCCTGACATATGCCCAAAAATAAACTTCAGGTTGAAGCAATGCAGACTACAAGCCCTGCACAGCACCAGGTGACAGCCAGTCTCTGATACTGGCTGACACGACACAGATGTATTTCCTCATTCATGTATCATTTTAGGACAAAACACTTCAAAAAATCCAAATCCCCTGCCTCTACGGAGTAAGCAGTCATAAGTTTTACCTACTCTGTTGTTTCCCCCTTTCTTTCTTGGAAAAAATGCATTGTTGTCAACTGCTGATTATTATTTTTTGCTTTGACAAAACAGTGGTAAAGGGAAGGCACTATTTTGAAGGCCAACACAGATTTTAACATCACACTGGTTCTCTCTACTAAAAGTCTGTGGGGTTTTCACTGTGCTCTTGGATCATTGCTGATATATGGTCTGTAACATGCAAAAAATGTTAAACTATTATGGAACCATCATCATGTTGGTTCATTTTAAAAGCAGGTACAATACTTTCAACCTTTACTTGTGGAAAGCATGTCAGGACCAATATAGCAGTTGCACTGGATTTTAACAGAGTATTTCAAAAAGATGTGGCCATATTAATATAAAGATATTAGGGTTGCAAAATTTAAGGAATTGCAGGAAAGTTGGAAACTTAACATCAGACTAGACATGAATGTATGGAAATAGCTGGAAATATACCTTTAATTTACAAATTGGTGGTTGGCTTTTAACAGAGATCTTAAAAGATTTTATAATTGGGAAAAATATATGAGCCTAATCTTGACTAAAACAACCAGACTGAAAAAATGTACTTGAGAGTATCTATGCTATTCCTCAATCATATAACACACTGCTTACTGCAGAAGTATTGAGGCCCCGCCCCCTACATGCACTGTGCCACCCTCCATCACATGACCATGAAATGAAGTTTACACTAACTGTTCAATAATATAATTAAAACCTGAAAAAAGTTTTCTTAAAAATAAATATGTTAAGTTGTAATGTTTTATTTAATTATATTATTTTGTATGTACGTCTGCCGATGACAAAACAGACTGTCTACAGTACAGTAAGTTTAAATTATCCCTGGTTTACAGTTAATTTCCGTTAATCCAATGAAAATCAACTACCCCTTTGTAACCCCGTACATGCCAGAGGTGGGGCATTGGTGTCATGGGGCCACACTTGCTCATTGCAGCCCCATATAAGTTTTAATTTTTTGATAATTGTATCCATGAGGATTATAAAAAAAGAAAAATTGCAATCGAGCAAATAGATCTGATTTTCCACCATGCCACAATGTATACTGGCAAAATCCATCCAAAAAATTCAAAAATATTTCCTTAATAATTTTTAAAAATTGCTTTCATTTTACTCTTTACAAAAAAATTTAATGACAGTTGATAAATGTTTCTTAAAGATCTTTTATGAAATATTATTCATACATTTAGGGAAAAAATGGCTAAAATAAACTCAATTAATCATCAAAAACCAAGATTTTTCTTACTCCTGATGTCAGATTGCTTTTTTGTTTAATTCTGAACTACAACAAAGGTATAGGCTAGTGTAGCTTTAATGCAGGAGTATGAACCAGGCTTCAGCTAATATTTTGACCCTCCCTCTTACATGAGCTACAAGCACTAACGTAGCACGCAATATCCTTGGAAGTCAGTTCAACACTCATCATTTAGCTTTAGTATTCCATCACAAACTCCAGATTGTCCTTTGTCAAAACTCAAAGACAAGAAAAGTCTCCTTCAGACTGAAGTTAAACTTAAGTTTTCCAAGCAGATTACAGAGATTCTCCTCCACTCCAGAGTCATCTGACCTAACTCTTCTTCTTCTCTCTCAGGGGTTTTTCCTGTTCTCTGATCTTACCTGCTCAGCCCTTGGATTTGTGGTCCTGTTTCTGCAGAAATGATCCAAATCTCTGGGTAGAGGCAGGATGTCTGTTAAATGATCAACCAGCTGTTGAGATTTCTGGAAGTGACTCAGATGGTCTGAATGGGAAACATGGACTGCAGCTCAGAGCAGAACAGCCTCCTTTCTGAATGAAACATGATAATTAAGTTCAGGCCCGACCACAGCCAGACCCACGCAGCTCTTTGAAGAGGGACGCTGACAGTCTGCTGGACTCTGGCTGTCTGAAGCTGCTGAGTGTGCCCACTTTTTTAGCCTAGAAATTGGACAGTCATTCCAAACATACCTGCTGCTCTGTGTGTTCTTTTATAATCAGAAACAGCACAACTTCACTAAACACAGATTGCAGCCAAACTACCAATAACACAACTGTAATTATCATTTGACAGCACATACTATCACAGATATAATACAGTAGTTACTAATGCTATTGTTGCGCCTGCTACTACTGATGGCCTTCAGAACCTACTGGAGCACTTCTTTAAATCACATGAATATTGATGACGCATGCATGTCAGATATGGTGCAGGAAGTGAAGCTGATGGGAGGAGACTGATTATTAAAGCTTCACCTGCCCTGAAACTAGTATGTTTGGAAGTTTGAGAAAAATGAGCATAGCTCCAACATGTTTGAGATTTCAAAATTAATATTGATGCTGTTTATGTTTAATGTGAGCAGGGCCTTGCTTGTCTCTGTATGTTGGCCCAGTGATTGACTCACAGGCAGACCAGGGTGTTTCCCACCTTTCACCCAGTAACAGATTAGATAGGCTTCAGCCCCAATGATCCTGACCAGGATAACTGGTATAGATAATGCATGGATGGATAATTAAATGGAAAATGGATGTATGGATAGATGCATTTATGGGCAAACTGTAAAAGCGAGACATATTGGTATATAGGTACTATATAGCTACTATGAAGCTACATAGTAGCTAAAGAAAATATTCATGCCCACAATTTGGGCTGTACTAGTGTCATCTAGCCTGAAGGCGATTGCACATGACAATATTTTCACACAAATGATTTGTATCTGTTTTTTTGTTTTGTTTCTTTGAACACATTGTCAATGTAAGCTTGTGCAACAGTGAGGTAACATCACAGAGCAAAATTGCAGCTTTCATTTTTGCTAACAGCGGTCATTGTTGTTGTCATGCACACTATAGTCAGTAAAAAACATTCAACATGGCAGCCTACTTGAGTATGTGCTTTTTTCGTTGCAGTCTGTTTTACTTATTGAAGTCATCAAAATAGAAAGGATAACGAATTTTAAGGCCCGGTGTCCTGTAAAGTCTTTTATTTACTCTAAATGTTGTAAGAAGGAGCTTGGAGAGCAGATGAACATCACACACTTCACAACTCCCAGTTGACAGAGAAATGTGCTATACCTCTCTTAAAATGCTAAATTTGTTCCTTCCTGGATTTTTCTTATGTAATAGTTACATGGCCTCCACCTGCCATTGTGTTTACACGATGCGATAACTGCGTTGAAAGTCCTCTCATCAGCCTGTGACCCTCCTTCCCTCTCATCAGACATCATTTGGGCAGCCAGTCGGTGCAGAAATCTATCATGGCCTACCATAACCTCCTCACTCTGTCAGATCCAACTGTTTTCAAAGGGGAGGGACAAAGAGTTGCATCTGATCCTCTCGTGATCATTGCTTAATACAAACCCTAAACATGATGGACTCGGTCAAACACCTCAGGGCATGAGACCTCTAAAGATAATGAAGGGATGAAGATAGTGTTGAGCTGCAGAATGATCATAGTGAGTTTATACTCTAGCTTCTACTGTAGTAGACAGTGTCAGCTCCTGAAGTGCTTCACTTTAAAGGTGCTATGAGGAGAATCTATTTCCGGCAACATAAAGACTCAGCTACACGAGTAGCGCAGCGACTGTCGTAAAGACGTGACCCAAGCCAAAGCGTGTGTTTGTTGTGATGCTAATGAATGCAGCTCGGACCTTCCTCAGAGCTTTACAACTTCTTTTTTCAACAACTTACAAAGCAAAGCGACGAGGTAATGTATCTCTTTACATAGCGGTAGTTTTTGATGTGTGACAACAAGCAATTTTTGGAAAACTTAGTATTGTAGTTTTGTAGCCTGCTATATATCCCTACTTACAGCCCGGTGCTCTAAGACGTGTCTGAATTATATAAATTTGCTCTAGTTTTAATTGTCATGTTCCCGCAGTTAAGTATCCAGGCCCTGTCTGACCGAAGCTCAGGAATATCATTTATAGATAACCTATTTTGATGCCATAAAACTCATCTTAAAGTGTATATTTCGATCAGGCATATATCGAAAGTGAGACCTATTTGTAATTACTTAGAAACTCCTCATACCATCCTTAAACGAGAATAGAAAGGTGCTTTATAAAACTCCTCTGACATATTTGCAACTTTTGGCTGTATCTTTGCATGCTGCCTTAAGCCTGTGCTTGTCACAGTGACAACGTTAGATGTTGCTGAAGTGTTGGTGATGGAGTTTGTTTGCTAAGGAGTGTGATAAACTACAGTGGAGGTAGGAGATAAAATACAAACTTGTATATACTAAAGGAGCATAAACCATCATCAGAGTAGCTCATAGTAAGTCTACACTGGATGGTTATGACATTATTGTCAATAACCGACCACATTAAGGCAGCACAGACTGCTTTTGGTGATAGGAAGGGAATGAGGGAATGAGTCAGCATTTCTCATCTCTCCCCTCGCTCAACCCTGTCCATGACTTTCTGGAGGCATATTCTGATATTTCAAGGTCCAGGTTTGTGCACCTCATCAAAACTCTGACTGTTCTTTTAGTTTGCACCATTTTCAAAAACTTCCAGGGACCCATAATGCAGTCTTGTTTGAAAAGAAGCCAAAAATGCAACAGAAAGTTACCAATTTGAGAGTGAAGTTATTAGGAAGGCCTGAAAATGTTTGACCACTGTTGCCCCTCCAACTGCTCTGAAGTTTACACATCAGTATGTAGCTTCATTTGCCCTTTTCAGTCACTACATCTGTTTATACGATGTCCCTATCGGTCCACAAAGTGAGTTAAGATGCAGCAGGTAGAAGCCGCAGGGTCTGAAGAAACAGCAGAGAAAGTTTCCACTGAGCTCCTGCCGCTCTAATCACATCCCCAGCCGTAAAAGTGAGGGGACACTTTCATGAGTATGTGGTTACGAGCTTGTGAGAGTTTCATGTCAAAAAGAAGTCAAAAGAAAGGAGAATGAAAGAAAGACATCCTCTCATTTCCCTCTAATCTGTCTTAATCTACAAGCATCAAGGCCTGTTAGGATGTGTATGTCGACACTAGAGACAAACAGCCGAGTGTGTGTGAAGTCGTCGGCACCTACCTCCAGTTTCTTGGAGCTTCTCTGTTCGTCTTCTTCACCTTCTGCACACGCTCAGAAGAAGAGGAATGCTGTCAAACACACAAACACACTTCACACTCACTGTTTGCACCTCCTCCTTCCCCCTTTTCACCGTCACCCCGAGACGTCTGGCATCCAACAACAGAGAGAAGGAGAGGAAGGAGAGGGGGTAAACTGTGAGATAGGAGGAACAAAGGGCGAGAGAGTTTCCTCTGAGTCTGTCCTGGAGCCAAAACCAAAGAGAGAGAGAGAGAGAGTGAGAGAGCAGACAGGAAATGTGCTGTGAGGTTTCCAGAACTTTTATTTTTACAGCCCCCTTCTCTACTCTGCCTCCAAACTTTCTGTCTTTATTTCTCTGTGATGCAGCTCTAACTATCATTTTTCACCCACTGAATAGCATCACCTGAGGATTCTACAGTGGCCTGGAGATGTCAGACTACTTACATGTCCAAACACTAGTATTAAAAGACAAGAATATTAACAGCCACAGCACAAATTAAAAAGCAACAACACAAATGAACTAGAAAGGCTCCAAGGGCACAGAGCTCCACCTAGGCATTCCCCACATTGTCAGACCAGTTATTGTCATTGTTATTGTGACAGAAAACTGTCCTGTTTCATTCTGTTGAGAAATCCTTAAAAAAACAACAACCTGGGACCACATCTGGATTCAGATCACAACCAAAATTGAATCGCTTCACCCTTCGCCATGACCAGCATTCCCTGAAAAGTCATCTACATCTGTTGAAGAATCTAACCTTTCTGATTGATTTAGAACAACACAAATGTAAACACACCACCCAAATTTCAAAAAATAAATAAATAAAATGCAATCCCAAGATTACAACACAAATGAAAAGCTCTTCAAGTCCACATGCAAAGGCTAGAACACTGATGTATATAACTAAACAGAATTGTAATCAACATAACACAAATACAAATGCCACAGCAAGAAATCCAAACAAAGACAGAAAGTACATTGTAGGAAGTAGTGTTGGGTGATATTATGTGACATTCAATTACAGCTTCAACCTCCAAAAATTAAAAAACAGAGTAATCCTGGGGTGCTGGTTTGGCGGAGTGGTTAGCAACCAGGTACCCCATGTACTTGCTTCTGCCGGTCCAGGTTTGAATCCCGCCTATGACCAGTTTGCAGAGTGTCTTCCCCTACTATCTCACCCCCTTTCACAAGCCTATCCACTGTCTCTCTCCTATCAATAAAGGCACAAAATGCCCAAAAAAATACATTAAAAAACAAAAGAAAACAGAGTAATCCTCATTAGACGATCACAGCACTGCATGCCATACAGGCTCTGCTGAGCTAGTGAAGAGTTCTCTAACTGCTCCCTCCTCTCAGAGCAGTTCTGACCGTCTATTGTGTTTCAGGTGATCACATTGCTCTTCAAATGTCAGTCGTATTATCCATCCATCTGTCCATTATCGATACCGTTTATCCCTGTCAGGGTCTCGGAGCTGTGGCCTATCCCAGCTGACACTGGACAAGAGGTGGGTACACCTGAACCAGTCATCAGGGCCACAAGGAGAGACATTCATGCTCACAACCATATTGTAGGGCAATTTGGGGTCAACAATTAACTTAATGAACATGTTTTCTGTCTTAAAACACAAACATCAAACTCCACACAGAAAATCCCTGACTGACACAACCTTCTTTCTGTGAGGCATGCACACTACCTGCAGCGTCACTGTGTCCAGTCGTATTTTATATTAAATAGTACTTAATGTCAAATTGTTTTTTAGGCAATGCAAAATTTGTTACAGAGCTTTAGCTGCATCTCAGTGCTACATGATTTATTTTTACTCATTTCTAATTTTTGCACAGATGACCTAAGATAAATAAGTAGAAGCGCATAATAATTATGACATCTGTATCAAGCAAACAAAAACATGACTGTATGTTAACTGAAGACACAAAAGCTGCCACGCAAAAGCAAAGCAAAAGCAAAATCATTAATGTAGACGGAAACCAAATAACCCTTATGCAAAGACAAAAACAAATTATATATACAAGTGAATGACCACAAGACATATCAAACAACTGAGCACTGATGCAATACCACAAAAACTTCAGTGTCAGAGTCCACTGCAAAAACATAAATGCAAAAGCCACAAATTTAAACACTCATCATCCACAGCATACTGTAAATGCAAAGGCTAAAACCCAAGTGCAAATGCCACAACACTAACTAAACAGCAAAAACACAAAAGCAAATGGATAAACACAATGCACAAAAATCAGGTGCAACCAAGATATCGAAAACACAACAGCAACAACAAATGCACAAAAGATACATACAAATAACTGCAAAATCCTCAACAATAAATGAACAAAACACAACCTTAACGGAAATGCAACAACATTAGTTTAATAACAACACAAACCAAGTAGGTGCAACACAATGCAAAAAGCAAAAGTTATGAAACAAATGCATGTACCATAACACAAACCCGAAAGCTGAAACACAAACACAGTAAAACATGATACAAATGAAAGAGACACATCACAAGTGCAAACAATTTATCACAAGCACATTAGTAACAACAAAAGCAAAAAAGCCACAACACAATTGCAAAAGCACCAAACAACTGCAAAGGCAACAAAACAAATGACCAAAACTTATCACAAACACGCGAGTCACAACACAAGGTCAGTAACAAAAATACAAATACAAGTCGACAAAATCAGTGATGCCAACTAAAAAGGCACAACATAAAGCCTTAGCCACAACATTAAAACAAATGCACAACACTAATGACAGTGCCAAAGCAGAAGTAAATGCTACAACATACCAAAACATGAAGGTTGAAACAAGCCGACCTCCACAGCTTTTACAAAATGAGAGATGGTGAAACTCTGGATGACCACAGGAAGTCTTTGGTTACTTACTTGACGTATTTCTGCCAGAGGAAGTTTATCAGAAGCTTTGGAGGTAGTTGGCCCATTTATGAAGAAATGGGGACACTTTGAACGTCCCTACAGGCTGTTGCTCTCCTTCATTCACTGGTTTAAACACAAACGCAGGTCAATCCCCCACTGAGCTGCTTCACTCAAAGGAGCACAGCTGACCTGCTCACCTCCAACACACACACACACACCCACACATGCACACACACACACACACACACACACACACACACACCACTGGGTAGCTTCCAATCCTCTTTAATGGGAGAACCAGCAGTCAGGGGAGAGACTGGATTCTTCAGTTTTGGCTTCATCTGATTAGAAGAACATACAGCTGATTGAAAAGTACACAACATTTGTTTGAGTTGAGGTAGTCTGTGGATTTAATGGTCAGAAACAGATATCATGAATTGTCCAGGAGTGACTGCAGACTGTGTGTTTCTGTTTGGGAAAAAAGGGGGAAACAGGAGTAGTTTTCACATATGCATTTCATGAAGTTCCAAGAAATTTTCAAGCAAGCTGCCTCTAAAAAAATCAGCATTTTCCATTTACACTTGCTTCATAGTGGGAGGTTTTCAATGTCCAATCAGAGGGGAGTATCTCAGGAGGCAGGTTATAACATTTGTAAGGCCAATGTAAAGGTAAGAGCAGTGAAAGACAGTGCTAAAAAAGAGTTGCAATTAAACCCGTTTTTCCAATCATGTACTTAAATGCTTTAAAAATGATTTGTCAAAGTGTGGCTGTTTTGACAAAAACATGTTGGGCAAGGGTGATCAATGTTCATTCCCTGACAGGATATTAAAGAGACAGTTTAGTTTTTGAAGTGGGATTGTTCAAGGCCCACAGCACTAGTAAATGTGATAGCCAACAAAAGACCCAGGTAGCTTTGTCACTGATGGAAGTAGGTGATATATAAAGCAGTCAATGGTGCCACCAAAAGCCCAGTATCATCCCATTTTAAGTTAAAGACTGCACAAAAAATAATGTCTGCTTAACGACATGCTACGGTAAGATTCATTACAGTGTTTAACATTTTCATATAGTTGGAACTTTTGTATGTTGGGACATAAGAGTAATGTGTCTGTCCACCATCAACTGGTCAGGTCATCAGAGGAAACAACAAACATTTGCTTAACTTAAACTGAATTAATAGTGAACGATTTTGACTCAAGTGATGACAACATGCCATAAGCCATTGGCACTACAGAATATCTTTTTGAACCAGAGTACACAGAGGAAGAACTTTTGCAGATGGAGTAAAGTAGACAGAGGGATGGAAAAAAACGTTGTTGAAACCAAGGAGCAGGACAGATCCCAAGTAACATGATGATGCAGATGTACTGTGAGTCCATTCCCACAAAACCCATTAAATGGGCAGTGCAAAAACACAATGTTCTGTTTGCAAAGGAGTGAGTCCTGATGTTATATTTAAAACAACAAGCCCCAGTTGGATATGTATAACATCACACGAATTGAAATGCAGGAAATTGGAATTTGGTCATCTGTTTTTTCTTGCATGTGTCCAAGATAAGTACAGAAGTGATCCATCTTCATAATATCCTAGGCCTTCGATTCATATCAGTTTGTGCACCAGTAACTGCTGCACCACCTCTTATTGTAAATATGATGGCTCTCGTCAAGCCAACATAGTTTTTGTTTAGCTTTGACCTAAAAGTGGTTAAATTATGAGGCTTTTGGTGGCACCATGGGTGGCTATGGGGTATCTCACATTAGAGATGAAGTTGGGCGGTTGCAATAGTGCCAATCATATTTGCTGGTGACATGGGCCTCAAGCAGCCACTGCTCAAATGGTTTACTTTGTCCTTTGCAACTCCCATTAGTACAATAACTTCAAACTTGTAATATACCGAGTAAATATCTTCATGATTAGAAGACCTTCTCTTACAATATTTGGGTAACTTTGATAAAACTGTCCTTAACACAGGCTGTATGTGACAGCTTGAAATGTACAACATACAGAGTTGAGTGATACCGAACATCGTGCCACTTCTTTCCATCTACCTTGATTACACTAAGCATAGAGTCATCCCCAAATTATTTGCTGTTTGATTGATTGATACATTCGATTAGTATAAAACAGTATGAAAGACTTTTAGGACGACAAAGATCCAAGGTTGTCCAGTACAGCAAATACAAACAAATATAATTAATCTCAACATTGTTTTATCTGTAATTATCCATTTGAGGTTTAAGATCTTACACAATGTTATAATTTCTCTCTTTTTTCTGAACAGAGTTGTGTTGTGTTGTCAGTGGTGTGCATATGTTACAGATCAGCATGTAGAGAGTCTCCTTGAAGTCTGAATGATTAAACACATGTTAGAAAACCACAAAGAGGCTCCAGCAGCAGCTCGCTCCGTGGAGGGTCTGAATATCCAGGAAGAGGGAAATCTGCCCTACATAAAAAATATCATCAAGACATGCCCCTGCCCTGTCTGCTCATTTTGACATGTATGTGTACAATCTGTGTTCAAACATGAAACAAAACTAATGACTTCATCTCAGAATTAGAGATTGTTTTGAATGTTTAAATGCAATTGCTTAGTGTTATTAGTAATTTGATGCAGTGGAATATACTTTTAAATTTAATCAAAACAAAATTATTTATTCATATCACATGAAATCTCACCAGAAACTTCATCAGCTTCAACTCTTCAGCTGCTCCTTAACGCAAAAAGCTGACCAGCCAACCACATGGTGGCAACTCAGTGCATTGACTCAGTGTAGACATGGGCATGACTTCTTGCTGGAGCCTATACCAGCTGTCATTGGCCGAGAGGCGGGGTACACCCTGCACCGGCCACCAGTCGATCGTAGGGAGAGACGGACATCCATTCACACTCACACTCATACTTAAGGGCAATTTAGAGTCACCAGTTAACCTGATGAGCATGTTTTTGGTCTGTGGGAGGAAGCCGGAGTGCCCGTAGGGAACCCACGCATGCACGGGAAGAACTTCACACTGAAAGGTCTGTCCTATCTGACCCTTCTTGCTGTGAGGCACGTGCACTACCTGCTGCCCCACTGTGCCTCCCAGCCTTAAAAACAGCCAACAGATAAAAGTAACATGTACAGGAAACAGAAATGTATATTTGATCAATAAATTAGGAATAAAAATAAAAGAACGGCAATAAAATGTACAGATAAAACTGGCTGTGCTTCGACAGCACAAACCAATGCCAGGGGATTTATTTAGGAAATGTGGAAAACTGACTGATTTTACATTGTTAACAAATTCTTCTACATATAGTGATTGATATATCTATATCTATATATATCTATATATCTATATCTATATATGTATATCTATATCTATATATCTATATCTATATCTATATATCTATATATATATCTATATATATATATATACTCTATATATATATATATATATATATATATATATATATATAAGGGATCAATATTTGGATCACCAGTAAAATCTAATGACTTTCTCTGTGAAAATCTCATCAAAATCCACTGAGAACTTTCTGCTTTATCCTGCTCACAGATGAAAACCAACAAGTGCCAGCACAAACACAACCTCCTCAGCAGAGGTAACATAAACAGACAACAACGGGAGAAAGGAGATAAAGTGTCAGGGAGCTAAGATGATTAGAGACATAAATACAGATAAGAGACTAAAAGATGGAAAACAGAAACAAAATGAGATTAACATAGATGCTGTCTGCTTTAAAAGAAATTTAATTAGAACTGGAAATATTTTCTTTATGAAATGAGGAGCAAAGAATGGCACTGAAAGCATCGCTCCATGAAAGAGTGATTTTCACTCCTCTCCCAATAGGTTTTGGCAAAAGTTTGCTGAATGAATTGGCTTGACTTATGTACTTAGCGCTGCATCAGTGGTGCCCACTTCACCATCGGATTGGCCCATAACTAATGTGTCCAGTCATTTGATCGTCAGTCATGGGCTGTTGCCCAGATAACCCTCTGAAATGTGTCCTGTATGAAATAAATCAAACTGGGGATGTAATAAAATATCAATACAATGTTCTGTCTTTTCCTTTCTATGCTATATTGATATAGTTTCTATTAATGGCACACTTTTCTCAGAGGTAATGCATTGTCTGCATTTGTTTGTTTGTCTGTTAAAAGTCATTTTTTCTCATTTGATAACTTGGCTGATAAATGCCTGATGTGGATTTTACTCTTTGAGCACCTCTAGTTTCTACATTCATATTAGGCTCTACATACTTACATTTTAAATTGTGTTTTATCATAATAGAACATATTGTTCAACATGGAACATGAAAAATATCACAGCATTTTTGCAAACACACACCCCTACACTATACTCCCTGGTATGTCCGGTCACTCAGATCTTGCTCAGCCTCTTGTTGTTGTGCCTTCTTGCCAATATTTTCGTCTGTGTATCTGTGTGTGGGTAGGTATGTATGTGTGTGTGTGTGTTAGTGCGTGCATGCGTGTTTGTGCATGAGTGAAATGTTGCGTTCATGCATGTCGGTAGGTATTTATGTTAAGTAGGGTGTTGGGTAGGTGGGTTTGAGGGAATGTTTTTATTGTTCTATAGAAAGCACTTTGAGTTAGGTTTTATGTATGAAAAGCACTGCATGAAGTTTGATTGATTGATTGATTGATTGATTAATTGATTGATTGATTGATTGGTCCTTTGTGTGGATCCACCCTTCATAAAAAAGATATAACTGCAACTTTAACACTCTTTATATGAAACCAAGGCAAAATGCCCATTAAAAATAATAATCAGGGTTGCCAGCTGCAGGGCCATTTTTCAGTGTGCCCCATGTGCAGAGGGCCGTTGCATGTATACCCCACTCTCACTGCCCATTCTGACTCAAATCAGTCTCCTATCTGTCAATGAATTCATGAAAATGCCACAAAAAGGAATTTTGTGTGATAACTGTTGCACATATGTGTTACTGTGTGACTGTGGAAGAGCCTTTGAACAACTTCACTGAGACTGTATGTTAACAGGTTTTATAGAGGGGCTAAATAATTGGATCACATTGTCTAGATAAAGACAGGTAATCAAAAGAACAATGATAACTTCATATGAAAAGACCTCTTTGTGTTGACCTGAACAGATGGAGGTCGAACATCGAAAAGTTGCTCAGAAGTTGAGGCGTGTCTGTCACACTCGATTTAAGTCTATTCTGAGGCTTCAGCACCAGAAATGTCGCCGCAGCTCTGACTGACTTCCAGCTGACTGTCCGGCTCTCTCTGATCACTTCTGACTGCTACCCTTTGCATGGCGACTTTAGACTTCGCCACGGCGTTTGGCCTGGTGCCCACCTCCCCGGCCCCGGGGCCCCTGTCAGCCTGACGCTGTGACTCCTCCACTGCCTGAAATTAATTTCTCTTCCTCGCTGACCCATAATTAAATTCTGGAACAGTCTGTGCTGATGAGTGGAGGCAGGGAAGAAAGATGAAGAAGAAAAAGAAGAAGAAGAAAAAGAAGAAGAAGAAGAAGAATAGTCTTTTTCTGAACATCTTGTGAGCCAGATTATTCTCTGGGTGTCGAATCCACAGAGGTGGAGCTCTAAGTTGGCGTTCGATGCCTCCTAACAGATCCGTTGGCTGAGAAAGTGAGAGTAAGCCGCGTTCCTTTGAAAAACAGCTTCAGGAGTTCAGTAATTATCAGGTACGATGCCCCCCCACTTGAAGCACGCCTCCATCTTAAAGTGAGCGATAAAAGAGGCGAGGGTTTGGAGCTGTCCACTGAAGCCGCTCCACCGGCGCTGTGTTGGCAGGAGAATCAGAGCGGTAGTTCGCTGCCAGCCTAGTGGCACCCGTTCAGCGCAGTGGCAGCAGCCCACGAAGAGCCGCTGCTTCCACAGGCCAAACCCCCCATCTCCACAGAGGGAGGCAGAGAGAGCAGGATGTCTTTATTTAGAGATTCACACTGAAATGTTCTGCAATCATTAAATAGCTGCAAAGAGAGAGTGAAAAAACAGTATACACGCTCAAACATCAACAACACGCATGCAGTTAAGGCTTCCTCTTCATGTCTGTGGATAAACAGCAGAGATTTGTTCCTCCCTTCACATATTAGAATTATTTAGATTATCTGACATCATTTCAGCAAACAACAGACACAAAGAGGTCATGGCAATGGAGCTGTCACCCATCAAGGTCCTGGACTCACTTTTTAAGGCTTCAAGTTTGGCAGTTTGATGCTACCATCTTGTTTAAAGGATCCAAAAATGATCAGATTTGGAAAAGAGTCAAGCAGCAGGAGAACCAACAGTTATCAACAAGTGAGTCCTCGCCAGCTGCGTCGATGGCATGATGCATAAATATAACGACAGAAATGTGATCCTAATTTGGGTTCTTATTATGGCTGAAGAAAAGTGGGCCTGGGCCACACGGTGGCGCAGCATGTGTTGCATGTGCAAGACGGTATTTGGTTTGATCCTTGTGTTGGTCAAGGCCTTTCTAGGTGTTTTTATGTTCTACCTATGTATGTGTGGGTTCTCTTGGGCACTACAGTTTCCTCCCACAGACAAAAACTTACTGATTGGGTCAACTGGTGACTCCAAACTGCCCTTAGATATGAATGTTGTTGCTTGCATGTGGATGCATAATGGATGGATGAAAGTGGGCCCTCAACTACACACACCAAAGTGAACACATTTCCATGAAAATACACAGCTGGTAGACCTGATTACAGATTTCTCTTCGATTGCAGAGAAATGCAGATACATACATAGTGTTTGTGTGTAATAAAAGATGCCTGCAGCTGCTGTGAGTCAGCCACTGTCCTCCCCTCCATGCAGCTGTGGAAAGATTTCCAAGAATTTTTAATTCCTTGATGCATTTATGTTGGCGCAGAGGTAAACACTTGATGTGTTCTAGTTTATTTCCAGGGTTTGGGAATTCAGATTCTGACTAAAACATGAAGCAAACAATGTTAAGTGAGGGTGAATTTTGACCTCTTAACAATGGCAAATTATTACATTTGTTATATTGACTGAGTTGGTGCTCTTACACATGTTGCCCTTTTATTTGACTATTTACATTGTCAGTTGATTATTTTTGATCTGGCAATAATTTTATCAGTTCATAGATATAAACAAACACTAACTGAATCATTGCATAGTGTAATCCTTACTGTGGGATGCTGCATGATGTCTTTAGAGCTTTTTATACTTTTTGCACTGAGCGCATGCTCAACTAGTTGTTATAAATAAAAGCATAAAACATGATCAGTATCATTATTTATGTCAGCATAAGTATTCTCTCATCTCACTAACATTTTGGTTTCTAGTCTGGGGTCCTGTCTCTCCGGGGGGAGGCACCAGGGGGTCAGGGCTTTATTAAGATTGTCAAGTTTTAGTTGTCAATTTTCATCTAGCATCTCTCATCTTCGCAGGTTTTGCTAAAGAATATACATGTAAACATGAAATCAATTTAAGTTGGTGTTAATTTAGCACAGCATTGGTATCAGCCAAGACACATCAGATAAGGACAGCACCACTAACAGCGTATCTATTCAAGTACTCTGAAAAAAACAACAAATTTGACCTCCAAAGGCTGTAATTATACACCTATAATATCAGGCCACATTCATACGAACTTGGGTCTAATAATACAGATTGTCAGTATTTATATGGGAAAAAATGTACTCCTCTGGAGTTTAAGGGTGAGTCTGAACTTCAGTCTGTCACTACAGACACACTGACAGTGTTTAAGTGTGTGATCTCCTCTCAGGCCCATTACTCCCATTAGAGACTCAAACTGGTGACCAGTGGAGCTGCAGAGGAGCTGTCAGCTTCAATAAGTCAGGATCACTGATGGACTCACAGACTCCTCTTGATGATTATAACAGGACTTTTGGGGGCTTATCAAGGAAAAATGGATCACACACACACCCACACACATCTACACAAACAGATGCCTGAGGCTTTGCCTGGATGATTGAAGGGGAATCAGACGTCTGGATGGATGAGACAATGAAGACAGAGAAGAGGAGGAGGTGTGTGTGTTTGTGGGGTATCACCTCCTCAGGAAGAGACTGTGCGGAAGGGGGCAAGGTCTGAGCCAGGGCTGGGGAACATATCAGGTTATAAAAGAAATGTACATTTTTTTCAGATAAGGCACAGGGTAAGATGATGTTTTTTATATTGATATTGCTAAAAACTAAGCATACTCAATAAAAAAGTTAACAGCACCAAAGGTAGGATCCCTAGAAGACCATGCAATAGCATTTTGAAATGATCCTCTGAATTAGGAAGTGTAATTTTAATTATTTTAGGAGTAATCTTAAATAGGTAATGCCTTTATACACCAAGTTCTATGCAAATCAATGTATTAACAGCTGCTGGATCCACCTGATTCAGTGTCTGTAATCAGGCAGATCCATTTTACCAAGTTCTAATCTACAATGATTGTGCTCATCCATTTGCAGCACAGCCCACTCAGTATGCTTTGAAAGAGAAACAGGTAGGGGATATGACAGAGACAACAACAGGAAGTGACTGCTTGTACAGAGATGTAGTGTTAGATGTTATGAACTTAAGTGTCAGTTTTGTCAGATCTGGATCACATTTCTTTATCAATTGAGAATCAAACACCAACATTGAAAGCATTTCTTGATGGTGAAAATATTTTCTCTCCACTACTAAGAGTTTGTTCTACAAAATGGTTTACATTTTGTATTTTACACCTTGGCAGAATCGCCTGCCCGCTACATCACCTGGTGGTCCGATCACCAGCTGGATATTCTGTAAGGTTCTACCTATACCCAAAAACTTTCCATGGGCTGTTTCACAGATGGACAAGTGAAATGTATGGAACAGCCTATGTGGTGTGTCAGGTTACACCTGATGCTTCATTTGACCATTACATGCCTTTACATAGTGCAGCCCTAGCTTTTGTTGTGTGACAGCTCAGAATAAGTTAGTAGATAATTAGATAAAAATGTAAATTGAAATTTTCTGACAATTTTGCATGAAACCTTTCAACTAAATAGTCTCGAAAAGGTAATATGAATAGAGGTGTTTACAATGTCTTGATCCAGTTTTGAAGCTTCAGTAAGTAGTTTAATGTTTAAAATGTAGTTACTTGGCATTTTTTCATTAAAAAAAGAACTAAAGAACTAAACTTATATCAAAGTTTCTGGTCTTGGTACAATGGTACCCCTTTGTTATTTTACTGAAGACCTAAACATACAGAGAAATGTATCATATACCACCATCCAGATTAAAAATATTGGCATTAATTATGGTTTGTATTTCCCAGCCCTAAGTAACCTTCCCTGGCAGCAATGAGGAGGGTGGAGCTCACCCTCAGATTATGCAAATGAGGCGTTGATTTGATGCAAAACAAGCCGGACTGGCCGCTAATGTTTCTCCAGTCGTGAAAGGGCGAGACTCCCTGGGAGAAATACCAGAAGAGAGAGAAGAAGAAGAGGAGGAGGGGGGTTAGGGGAAGAAGGGGAGCAGGGGAGTCTGGGTAATAATCGGAGCAGGGCAGGCGGCTCCCCCAGCGTTATACATTATCATATTTCCACGTAATTAGTTGGTTTTTCCACATGAAATGAGGAAGCTGCTCGACGGTGCGTTCACCGCCGCAAGGACAGCCGGACGCTGCTCCCCCTTGCTCTGATACTAAGTGACCACCTATGACCTTTTCCTCTCACATCAACGACCCAACAACCCCATCCTCACAAACACACACATTAAACCACACACAAACTTACACACACATAAATGGACCCCCCATCAAGCTAACAGAGTCCATGGATCTGATTAAAACATGAACAACAGCCATTAGGGAGAGACAGCAAGCTAACGGGAGCCTGCAGGGGCCCTTTGGCAACCTGCGTTACGGATCACACACTCAGATAACACATGAAGGGTAACCTGGGCACGCAACCAAACACACATTATATTATTTTAAGTGTTTTTTGGGTCTCAACTGCGATTCTCAAGGAGATGCCAAAAGTGTATATGTGATCTCTGCAGGCCTGAAGGGATCCTGCTGCACAATCATTATATCTACACTTGACCAGGGAACACCCGAGGGCACAATGGAGATTGAGCTAAACAGTATGAAACACAAACGCTCATCCAGGAGAATGTGAGTCATGTTAACCACTTGCCAATGGATTCATGATTTGGTCTCAATATTCAAAAGTTTAAAAAAAGGTGTAGGACAACACCAGTGAACAAGTTCATCATGCTGCAGGTTAAAAAAGTTATAATGTCTGCAATACATGATTTTGCTGAATCAAAGCAAGCCCACTAAGAATTGTATGTTTGGTCATTGACTGGCTAAAGCTGCTTTTACACAGGCATACGCTGCACACCATGCCCATGCATCTGCTGATACCAGGTTGGACACACTTTACCTTCAGAGCTCTCTTAATCCTTTGTAATTCAATATTGACATGATAGCATCACAGAGTTCCTGCAGATTTGTCAGCTGCACATCCATCACGAGAAGCTCCTGTTCCACCACATACAAAAGGGGCTCTACTGGATTGAGATCAGGTGTCTGAATTACAGTGAACTTTCATCCTTAACAAACTAGTTTAGATGATTTGAGCTCTGTGAAATGGACTGTTATCCTAGTGCGAGAGATCATCAGAAGATAGGTACGCTGTGGTCACAAAGGGATGGACATGAAAAGCAACAACACCCCCCCTGCACACACACACACACACACACACACACACTTCACCACCAGCAACATGAACAGTTCATACGAAGTAGGACAGATGCATGACTTTTTGATGTTCACACCAAATTTAGAATTTCATCTGAATGTGGCAGAAGAGGTTCACACTCATCAAGCCGTTGTCCAGTGTTGGAACAATGCTTGTGTGAACAGCAGCCTCAGTTTCTTATTCTTTGGTGACAGGAGTGGCATTTGCTGTGGTCTTCTGGCATTTTAGCTCAAAGAGCAACTGCTCACTGAAAATTTTCTCTTTTCTGGGCCTTTACCGTATACCCTGGATGTGGCTGTGGGTGAAAATCCCAGTTGACCAGCAGCGTCTGAATTATGGCAGCTCCTGAAACATAAACTAGCATGGACTTAAAACAAGGAAACACTCTGAGTGTCTCTTTCCTTGCCATAGACCAGCATTCTCCAAAACTTCCCTGGGCAGTGTCTTCAAAAATCATAACTGTTGCATGGTTAAAATGAAGTCACTGAAAAATGTAACTAGTTGCCAATATGGAGAACCATGAGGAAGAGCTCTTGTGTTTATTTTTCATACTGAGACAAGAAAAAAAGGAGACACAGTCTGTAAGGCAGCTAAATCAAAGGAGGAGGGACGAGGGGGAATATGATATATCTGAATGGACAAAGTCAGAGATGTGTTGCAAATGAGAATTTTTTAAAAATTATTTGAACCAGTGACAGCAGCAGTCCTAAAAGTTTGACATCTTGTGGGCCTTGGCATCCAATAAAATTTTGGAGATTTGCACAGCCAAGCAAAAATCCACCCACACAAAGGAGTGTGTTTGAATATATGATGTCACGCTGGCCATGTGGCCTCTTGCAAACTTGTTCATGTCAAGCATATAACAGGAAATACTCAGACCAGGAGGTCTGGCACTTCCAACTATGTTACGTTCAAAATCACGTTAATCCCATTTCCTTTCATTCTCATTCTCAGTTTGAACTTCAGTAGGGTGTCTTGACCATATCTACATGCCTAAATGCATGAGCTGCCGCCATGCGGCTGACTGATCAGCAAATTTCAATAACAGGCATTTGAACTGGTGTACTTAGAAGTGGCTGGTGAGAAAATACAAAAGATGATTTCCTTTTAACAGAACAGAGATCCTGAGCCCCTGGTATGGCTATTTCAGCGGACATGGTCTTACAGGTTTGGGATCCCCTGGCTCATGGTAATGCCAGTGCACGGCCTGTACAGAGGTTGTTGCAGGTCAAATCTAGCCTGTTTCCCATTTCCTCCATGTCATTGCCCACTCTTTCATATCCTAAGTTATGTCTCTATCCACTGTCTTGTCCCTAAAGTAAGGGCAAAAGTTCAAAAATTAAACTTTCAGAAACAAAAAACAACAGGATAAGTCAAGCAAGGCCAACATCACAGAAATCCGCCAGTAGTACCCCCCTGATTTATTTTTAACACTTATTCACATTGTGATCTCATTTTGGATCCTAGAATCTTTTAGAAGAGAACTTAAAAATGAAACAAAGCTCCGTTGTCTCTCTGTTTTGTATAACAGGCTGTAAAGCTTAGCTGAAGCACCATCCTGTCTGCTCCACCTTGTGTCCCCTCCTCAGAATGACACAAACGTCCATCTCACATCACTTTCACCACAAACTCCTCCTGACGTGACATATCCGTGTGGTCCGTCCGTCCCCGGGGGGTCCTGCTGAAACCGTGCCATCCAGTGTGTCGCAGGCGGCGTGAGCTCAGGCTAACCCAGCCCGGATGCATGGATGGAGGGATGGATGGAGGGATGGGTGGACCTGGGGCTGCAGGAAGGGCGAGGCAGAGCGGCTGCATGGCGTGCGTCTCATGGGGCACGCTCAGCGAAGCAGCAGGCGAGCAGTAGCTTCAGATTAGCCCGCCGAGGCTGGAGAGGAGTTGGCTGCAGTCCGGACTTCATGCATCATCAGCCCAAGCTCTGCTCTGTCCTGCTGGGTGTGTGTGCTTGCATGTGTGAGTGTTTGTGTGTGTACTTTGAACAGGAGGTCATCTTAAATTCTTCTCATATGTAGCTTGCAAAAAGAAACAATTAGAATCTCATCTCTAATTGTTGATTAGAGATAATTCTTTGCAGAGTGTCTTCCCTACTCTCACTTTCACAAGCCTATCCACTGTCTCTCATCACATAAAGGCATAAAATGTTTCCAAAAATACATTACACAGCAGGTTGGTGTGGGTGCCTCACATCAAGAGGTTGTTCGACTTCCCATGTTGACCAGGGTTTTTCTGTGTAGAGGTTGCAAGACCAAAGATATGCTAGTTTGGTTAGCAAGTGATTAAGTTGTCCTTTGGTATGAATGGGAGTGTGAATGGTTGTCCGTCTCTCTATGTGACCCTGGGATTGACTGGCGACCCCCTCCCTCTCCACCTATGGCCCCATAACAGCTGGGATGGGCTCCAGCCCCTTTGACACTGAGGGGCCGTTTACATGGAAACTCCTGACTTGCAGACGCAAAGATTCTTCCTTTGCGTTTTCAAATTCTTCTGCGTACAGATGACAGCGCTGGAGACGAGTTAATCCCCTGTAAATCCGCTGTAGTGTGCATGCCGGTTCAGTAGATGGCGGTGTAGGTCTGCAGAGAGGCAGCGCTGCTACCACACATGAATGAAGAAGAAAACCTTTCACAAACAACAATGGCAAATAGACGCACAGAGACGCAGGAGTTTCTTTTCTGGACAACAAATCAGTTTGGACAACAAATCTGTCTGGATAGTTTTGTCTGGATAATAAACTGAGCATGGTAAGAGGCTCAAACGTTACTCGGCAGACGGCCGAAGCCGCTGTTGTTCCTGGTATGCGCACGCAGCCTTCATGTGAATGAGCACTGCACATGCGGTGACGTAAGCGTTTCACCCTGAAACGCTCTGATGAGGGTTTACACAAGGCTGCATGGAGAGCGGATTCAAACCTTTCCACTTTGGAGCACGTTTTCAAAAGTTTCTGTTTTCAGTAAAAACGCAACGCGCTCCATCTAAACGCAAGGCCAAAACGCAATGAAAACGTATCGGATTTGAGCGTTTTTGGCACCATGTAAACAGCCCCTGAGAGGGAAAAGCGGGGGTAGAGGATAAATGGATGGGTTTGAGTGGAAGTACTTCTTTATGTATACTTCAAGGATCAAGTGCAAAAGATGAAACTTACCTCACACCTTGAGCTCACAGAGGGAAGGCTAATATGTTAAATTAAGAGTGAAAGGTCAGGGCCTCCTCAATCCCGCTCTGATCCCACTGCTATAAGCTTCTGTCACTTCTAAATAAATACCTCTAAGGGCTGTTTACACTGGATGCATTTACTTGCCTGACAGCACCAGTGTGGGCTTTCATTTTGCAACTTGTATTGTCAGAGCTTTCAGACCACCAGTGCAACCCGCACATGAGAAAAGAGGGTTTGCCTGTTTCTTTAATACATTAGCCAGAGATATTCTGATCATCTATGCTTCGGTAAGGAGTAAACCAACATGGATAAAAGTAGTGCTGTCAGGCGATTAAAAAAATTAATCTAATTAATTACAGGATTTGTAATTAATTAATCCAATTAATCGCATTTTAATCTCATACCTGCTTAAAGTCCCCACATAAAGAATTTGAATTCTACAACATTACAAAATTGTAGTGCATGATTAATCAAATGAATACACTAAAAAGACAAGATTGTAAATCTACATTTTTATTGGTGATTGAATAAAACCAATGTCAGGGCAACTTGTCCAGAAAATTCTCAGCTCAGTCAGGCAACTCAAATTACACTTTAAGTGTGTTTCATAAATCAAATTCAAAAAAAGAAAAAGGTGGAGGACATCCAGCAAACCAATCAGGCCTGCTGCATTATTAAAGAATGCAGTACAAATATAGATCAATAAATTCAGAAATAGAATTAGGCGGAGTCTCAAATAGGCCATTCCTATTGTCACCTCAGCTTTGTTTGGTTTGACTAGCGGCGCATGTGTGAAGTGACGTGCCACTGCCATGTACGGGTCCTTCAACTGGACAGTATTAAAATGTTCATGTGTTATATTTAATCTTGCGATTAACTTTTATAATGCATTAATTTGTATTGTAATTAATTAATCTAATTAATGCACTAAAGTGACAGCCCTAATAAAAAGCAATACATTTCTGCAAACGGGGCAAAGAGATTAAAGTATTTTTAAGGTAGGTAGGTAGGTAATAAACAAACCAAAAGCAGTGTTTGGTGATTTAATAATGATAATGATCATTTAAAAAAAAGACAAAATATAAATTTTAGACATAAGAATAAGTCAGTGAATATGCATTCCCAGACTACTACGAAAGCCGAATAATTATAGCTTATTTGGAGAATTGGTGGGATTAAAAATGGTTGTATTTTCCATCTCCGTTTTGCCAGCTCGTTTGACTTAAGTAAACTGTTTCACTCGGTCAAACATGCTGGCTAAAGAAAGATCCCTCAGTGGCTTTTAGTTGAACAAGCAGGGCAAATCCAAAATTTGTTTGAGATGGCAAAGGCCCAGACTAAAGGCTAAGAAACACACAAATAAACAAACAATATAAAAATTGGCTTAATTTGCTGGAAGGTCAACTGCTGACTTGACATCTTCAATCTCTTGGTTCTGAGTTTGGAAACGGCACCAGGGCTGATTTAGAATAATGCTACCACCCCGCTCACTGGAACAGCAGCATCCAGTAACTCCCTGACGGCTCTTTAATACTTTTTCTCACAGAATGAAGTCTTGAATAAAATAAACGGATAAAACAACAACATGTATAGTGTAAAAAGAGTGTGTCTGCGATGGTGGTTTATTCTAATCAGATTATGGATCCAAGAAACACATCAGAAAATAATGGAGTCATTGTCAAAAGCATTAATCCCTGAATGTTTTTTTTATTAACAGTGTCTACACTTTTGTTAATATAATAATAAAAATAAAATAATAATAATCCAGAGTTCCTTTATCGGAGAAGTGGAAGGATAGAAGTGTGCTGGTGGTGAATGAGGAGAAGGATGAGGAGATGAAGCAGAAGGGAAAGGAGATTGAGGGAGAAGTTGAGAAGAAGACGAGGGAGACAGAAATGTGGAGGTCATGGGTAAGAGGATGAGGGACAAGGCGCTTAGAGAGTGTGAAGAAGAGGCAAGACAGAGATGTAAAGGCAGAGAAGAAGAATGAGAAGATGTAGAGAAGGAGAAGGAGGACGATGCTGTTGGCTGGTGGAGGAGCAGGACGGGGCAGCATGGCGTCGCTCCAGTCCGCTGGCCGGAGCCCAGTTGGTGCTTAATCACAGCAAGCGGTCAGCCTCTGCCTTTCACAGCCAGCTGACATCAGGACTGTGTGTGTGTGTGTGTGTGTGTGTGTGTGTGTGTGTGTGTGTGCGTGTGTGTGCGCGTGTTTGTGTGTTTAAGGAGGTGTTGGGGGAGTTGGGGGCTTCCCTGCCTCCCTCCACCCCTCACCTCCAATCCAGCATGTAGGTGTGTAATCTGCAGCCAGAAGTGTGTACGTGTGTGTGTGTCTGTGTGTGCATGTGTGTGACCTGCCAACACATCGAGCACTCACAGACGGAGATCTGAGCCAAGGCAGGAGCCAAGCTGCCAACCACGCTGGGTGACCCGTCCGTCCGTCCGTCCACCGCTCGTCCCCAGACACTCCGACTGTGGCCCATGCCAACCAGAGTGTGTGTATGTGTTTGTGAATGTGTGTGTCTGGGATCTTTAAGGTGTGAAAATGTCTCATGATGACAGTTTGGCTGCTAAAACTCAGCAGCTGCACAGCGTCACATTTACATCCCCAGTGATTCTGTGTTTGCTGTTAAATCAGTCGCTCGGCGTTGACATGTTACAGCAGAAAAATTTTAATATGACACAATTTGTAACAAGTTGAAGACCACAAATCTGAATATGTTGGTTTGTTAAAAACAAGGAATACAAAAGAGCAGAAATATTAGCACAATAAATTACAAGAAAACAAACACTACAGTGTCCAGTTTACAGGGTTGGCGCCAGACACTACTGCTCTACTGGGATTTTCATTCACAGCCCTCTCTAAGGCTTACAGTGAATGGTCTGAAAAATAGAGGATGTCTAGTAAGCAGCAGTTCTTTGGGACAAAATGCCTTGTTGATGTCAGAGGATAATGGTCAGAAATGTTGGAGATGATAAAAAGGCAACTTTAACTCAACTAAACACCTGTCACAACCAGGGTATGCAGAGGACCATTTCGGAATCTGTAAGCAAATGGGCTAGGTAGCAGAAGACCACTCCAGGTGCCACTTCTGTTAGATAGGAACATGATTTAAGACATCAGAAAACTGTTAAAATATTTCCTAGCCTGGTTCCAACAACAATGAAAAACTGCCCTTTCTCAAACTGTTAACAAATACTTGAAAACCAACAAAATCTCATCCCCTCTCCCTGGAGTCTTTACCAACATTCCCTGAAAATGTCATCCAAATCTGTTTACACCTTTTTGTGATAGTAACAAAAACATGGAAAACTTTCCTTTCTTACAATGTTAAAGGGACTGTGAGGAGTGTCTACGTAATTGCAAAAAAGTCTCACTTTTAGATGAATGCCTGATCGAAATACACACTTTAAGATGAGTTTTATAGCATCTAAATAGGTTATCTATAAATGCTATTCCTTAGCTTCTTGGTCGGGTTGGACAGGACAGGGCTGGACTGGACTGGCCTGGATACTCAACTTCGGGAACAAGACAATTAAAACTAGAGCAAATTTATATTATTCGGACACGTCTTAGAGCACCGGGCTGGTAGTAGCGATATATAGCCAGCTACAAAACTACGATAATAAGTTTTTCAAAACTTACTTGTTGTCACACATCAAAAACTACTGCTACGTAACTAGAAAGAGATACATTACCTCGTCGCTTTGCATCCTGTAAGTCGTTGAAAAAAAGAAGCTGTAAATCAATGCAGAGTTCTGAGGAAGGTCCGAGCTACAACACAACAAACACACGCTTTAGCTTGGGTTACGTGTTGTGGTGCGTCCCAGTTGTAGTCAGAAGTAGGAATTTCCAGGTTCCGAGTAGGAAACTGCAGCTGGAACGACCCCCGAAGTCAGAACTTCCTACTGGGAACTCAGTGAAACCTCGCCACCCCGAGTTGATAATCGAAGAGGGATGCCCACAGTGTGAACAGTTATTTAGCTCCTGTAATAATCAATTTATTTGCACTTCTGACTGGGGTGTGTCACTCTAGATCAGCTGTATACATAGTATTGTTAGACTATATTCACAAAAATGCTGCCATAGTGATAATCACATTCTTCATGTGATATTTGTGAACAACAACGCAGGGCGTGCTAACAGCAGCTAACAATAGTCTGGTAGATCGGCATGTTTTTTTCAGACTTCAACTGGAAAGTCGGAGATGATGTCACTCCCAGTTCCGAGGTTACTGGAACGCAGCATTACGACAGTCGCCGCGCGTGCTCATAGGTAACAGAGTCTTTATGTTGACGGTAATAGATTCTCCTTACAGTGCCTTTAAGAAATCCTTTAAAAAAATCCTGAAACCACATTCGGATTGGGATCACCACTAAAATCAAATCACGTCCCTAATGCCACGACCATTATTTCTTGAACACTTCATCAAAATCCATTGATAACTTTTTGAGAAGTTTTAAACCTTTAAACCTTTTTTAACAACCTTGAGAAACACGGGCAAAAACATAAACTTCTCGGAGGTCATAAACAGGAGAAAAAACAACAACCAATAACTAAAACAATAAATGAAGTTTATTAGGCATACGTTTACAAAATTAAACAATGATCCAACATTCAACAAAAAACATTTAAATACATGAATTATTTAAAAAAAGAAGCTCATGGGACATTTCCACACATCTGAGAATCTAAACCAGCAACCCTCCTGCTATGAGGCATGAACACTACTGGCAGTACCAAGTTGCTGCCCTGAACAGACTGTAAACAACACAGACTGTAACTAGAAAGCACTCGGAGAGCGCAGACCTCCACCAGCGCCACAGTCCTCTGCCGTATTGTCATTTAATACCATACCAGACCATAAATATTAGTTCTACCATTATTTCATCTAAATATTTAGATTCCTTGACCATGAAAACATACCATTAGCAATTGGATTCATAATGACATCTATTTTAGTTCAGTAGTTATTCACAGAAATCACATTTTTCGCCATGGCAGCCAGACGCTGATTCGGATCAACACCAAAATCGAACCAGTGCTTCCTTTTCCCATGCTGAACATTTCCTCAAAATTTCATCAAAATCCATCCATTACTTTTTGAGTTATTTTGTTCACGGACGGACGGATGGATGGACGGACAAACTCTCCCGAAAACATAACCTTCTTGGCGGAGGTAATTAGTATTTACTGAGGATTTGAATTTATGGAAACTTCAACTCCACTAATGTACCTTTTTAATAGTCCATTATCTTAAGCTACTCTTCAATCTATGGTTGGCTATTAAATATGTATCAATCATACAAACACGTTGCTATTTTATAATGTCTCCACAACTTTAATTATCCAAACAGAAGAATTTCCAATCTCTGAATAATTACCAACCCATGGACATATGCCATTATGTGAACTATCATCCTGTGAAGAAAATAATCTCACTTTGACTGTCTGGATAAAGAAATTCTGGATATTAGAAGATACACAGTCTTAAATGACTCTGAGGTTAAAGTAGGTGGTGAGGGTCCCTTGTCCTCTGATGCCCTTTCCCCCCATCTGAGAGTGTCCCCTCATGCTTGCTGCGTGCTAACGAATGCTAACAAGTTGACTGTTAGCGGCGGTGGCCCCGAGGCAGAATAAATGTCTGAATGTCAAACAAACACGACGACCAAGCAGCGATCGTGTTTCTAATCACAGCGTCTGTGCGCTGAGGTCAAACATGAGCATGCGGGGGTTAAACTGAACCCCCTACACACAAACCCACAAACACACACACAAGCACACAAAGGCTTTACACACTCATTATGCAGCATGTCCAGTGTAGCGCACCACATCACAGCAGAGGTTAAAGGAAAACATTATCTGGATGTTTTCAGGTCAAATTCAAATCAACTTTAAAAAGAAGAACCCACAGCCCCCTCCCTGAATTCCTTAAGAAGCTGCTCAGTTACATATGGAATAAATGCAGAAAACCTTTCTTGTATTAAAAACTTAAGCTACAGATCCAGGTGACATCAGTTTGGTGCACTCTGACAGCCTCTTAGACCCACTGTGGATTTTGTATTTGCGTGGATAAGTATCTATTTTGGGGTATTTGGATTCCAAGTGGAGATTTTTGTTGCTTAATGAGGGCTTGGAATAAAGTAATACACTTTGTCTATGGTTAAGCAGACCAGATTTTCAGACCCTAAAATAGGGACATGTAAATTCTATCATGTTACAGCAAAGTGGAGGCAATTGGGAATGACAGCACAAAGTGGTAGGCCATGTAGATTCACAGAGCAGGTCAGCAGATGCTGAGGCACATAGACTGAGGTCACAGCATTCTGCAGAGTCAATACAGACCCTCCAGACTTCATGTGGCCTTCAGATTAGCTCAAGAACAGAGCGCAGAGAGCTTCATGGATGGGTTTCCATGGCCAAGCAGCTGCATCCAAGCCATACATCGCCAAGTGGATGAAGTGGTGTAAAACATGCCACCACTGGACTCTAGAGCAGTGGAGAAGTGTTCTCTGGAGTGACAAATCGTGGCTCTCTCCCTGGCAATCTGATTTACGAGTCTGGGTTTGGCGGTTTCAAGGAGAACTGTCTTGTATTGACTTTATTGTGCCATTTGTAAAGTTTGATGGAGGGGGGACTATGGTGTGGGGGTGCTTTCAGGAGTTGGGCTTACACTCACCTTTGTTGACGACAAAGATGAGTGTCAACAAAGGATGGATAAAAGCGAGTAGATTAAAACATGAAGAGATGTTAAAATGACAATGACTAAAATGACAAGAAACTGTGAAGTGAGTATCAGCAGAGATTAACAATAATTTAACAGGTTATAGTAAATTGTATAGATTAAAAGAATAGATGACCAACAAAATGTATAAACGAGAATATAATCAATAATGATAGCATCATGTAAGTCAATCAATCAATCAATCAAACTTTATTTATACAACACTATCTACAACATACGTAACCCAAAGTGCTTGCAGCAAGGAAAACAAGAGGAAGGAGAGGGGTAAAAAAAAAAACAATTCCAAACTAGGCACCTGACAGGGGAGCACAGTGCGGGATTGGAAAAAAATTGGGTCATACAGCGGGGACGTTGACCATGTAAAAGCATGTCTAAAGAGGTGAGTATTAAGAGGTGATTTGAAATGATTGTAAAAGCCCAGGAGCTCTGACAGCAAGGGTTTGGTTGTCTTAAGACTTAAATCTTGACTTTCGAAAAGCCAGGCAGTCCCTGCCGGAGGATCTAAGGCTGCTGGCTGTTGCATATGAGGTCCATAATTTTGATATATAACTTGGGGCAAGACCTGTAAGGGGTTTAAAAGTGATCAGTTACATCTCAAAATCAATTCCTAAACAAACAGGAAGCCAATAAAGAAGGGCGAGGACAGGGGTGGTGTGACGCTGTCCGTTGAAACCAGTTGAAACGAGCCGGTGAGTTCTGAATCAGTTAGAAGCGAGATATTGAAGAGTAGGGAGTTACAGTAACCTTAAAGGAGACATATCATGCTGATGCATGATTTAATACTTACATATAAAAAAATAAATTTGAAAACAAGCCCTTACACCCCCTTAATTTTCAAAAAATTAGATATTGTACTTTTTCTGATATCCTAGAAGATTTGGTGCCTCTGAAAATAGGTCATTGCGAGATGTCCGTGAGAGTTAAATCGTCGTGACGACACGAGGTACCTGTCTCTTTATTGAAGTAATCTGATAAAACAGCTCCTCCTCTGTAATGTCTGTTAGCCACAAAACCGTCACCGAGGAACACATCCACCCAGCAGCAGTATGTAGCTCCCTAGCTCACATTCACTCATTACCAGCTCTGGCCTGTAGAGGTGACTCAATACATGGTTGCTGCTTTGAAGCCTGCCGAAAAATACAGTAGAAGAAGAAGGACAGGCTGGCTCGATCCCCGATAGAACTGACCTATCAGAGCACAAAGGGCTGTGACGTTGCGAGGTTACTGTAGGTCAGCCTGAGATCCGAGCATTTCAACGAGAGCTTGATAATGGCCTAAAATGAGGATTTTGAGAACGCTACTGTGGGGCAATGAAGAAACTAAATGACTTGTACTGAGGGCAGAAATGTTTTACAGGCACCCTAGTCTGGCATAGTGAAAAGGAGAAACAAGCATGATATGTCTCTTTTAACATACGACACATGTGGAGGGAAATTAGCAATGAGCTTAAACATATACTGTGGTTATGCTGTTTTATCAATTGAAGAGGCAACCATTTTGACAACATCATGCTGTGGATCAACATGTTTACAGACAGATCAGTGTCACAGAAATGTTTTACCACCAATGACGGAGTGCAGCTCTTTATCTGTACAGAGAGAGCCTGCACAGAGTCTGTCGTCTGTCTGTCTGGTTGTTGATTTGTGTATTAGAAAGATTTCACAACAACTACTAGATGGATTTACATGAAACTTTTACCAGAGGTGTTGTTTGGTCCAAGGAAGAAGCCAATACATTCTGGTGCTGATCTGATCCGGACTGATGTCACAAAGAAACACTGAAGTTTATAATGGCAAATACCATTCATTTATGTCATTATGGAAATCGTATTTTCTTTGCAAACTGACGTCAACGTTTTTCAGGTCTATGCTACATTTCCCAGCTTCCCTTGCCATGCCAGTGGAGGACTTCTGCAAACACAGCGGCTGACAATAGCCTGGTAGATTGGCCTGTTTTTTCCATCCTTAACTGGAACACTGATAACTCGGAGATCACATCATTCACACTCCCCTCTTCCCATTTCCGATGTAAATGTAATGCAACACTCTCCACATGGACAGACATGAGCGAAAACTTGCCGTCCAATCAGAGCGGAAAAGCCTGGAACTGTGCGTCTCTAGTTTTACTGAATTAAACCACTTAAAGACTCAAATCAAAAAGGGTAATAAAACAAATTACTCTTATATTTGTTAGTACCTAAAGATTCACAGACCAGCACTGGCACTGGTCCCTTGGGGTCTCCGGTCACTTTCGCTGATATCATCATGGGTCATGAGTTGAAGAATTTTGATCCCCTGCAATGAAATCTGTGGTCAATACTCTGCATTTTCTACAGGAGACATAAAACCTGATAACTTTATTTAATGATGTATTATAATAATCAATCAGCCTGTTTGTTGTGTAAGCCAGCAGAGATGTGATGTTCGAATCATCTTCTCTTTGTTTGTTTTCCTCATGTTTGTGCATCTTTACAGTGCTGGAGCTGCAGGATGAACGAGGTTAAAGAAAGAGCAGAAAAAAAACTTTGATGTGTACGTATGCAAATGAGCGTGGAAATGTCAAATTAGCATAGATTTGGGCTGACCCCTCGCAGCTACAGGCAGCCAGGATGCCTGACAGCTCGGCCCACGTCCAGACGGCCTGCTTTACATATTCCAGTGGCCTCCAACCACCGCGCGGCTGCACCAGCAGCCCGTCCCCACCAAGACTGATGGAGAGTGACAGGGCGGACGGCTGACTGACGGATGGGGTGGACAGAAGGGTGGATGGATGGATGGACAGAGGGATGATACACAGACAGAGCGAGGGAGGGGGGTAGCTCTGGGCCTTGCTCACCAGCAGAGGAGGAAATAAAAACACAGGATTATGTAAATGTGGTCATTAATTTAATCAATTACAGGAGGAGTGTTCATCAGAAACACCCCGAGCTGATGGAGACAACGTTCTTTGTTCCTAATTTAACCTCCAAAATCACCTTTAAGTTTGGGACCTTTGGAGAGGGGCACTAAGCCTTTAAGATCAGTGTGTAACTGTGGACAATATAAGACAAAATCTTTATTTTAAAAAGAGAGTTTTAGTTGTGGATGACTGCCAAAAACAAAACTTTGAACTAAACAAACTTGGAGTTGTTTTACAAAACTGCAGGAGAAGTGTCAGAACAACTCTTAAAAATAAAAGAAAATCGATACTGTTTAGAACACAATTTCAAAAAGCTTAAAAATCAGCAATAAAAAACTTTCGGATGGTAGCTCTGAAGTGCAGATCACAAAATGCTTAAAAGAGGAACAAAATATCATATAAACTAGCAAATAAGTAAAAAGGTGTCAAAACATTACACCTAAATAAACAGCACCTAAATCAACACATTAAAAAGTGAATGACAGTTAAAAAAATATCAAACAATGAAATAAAATGACAGCAAAAAGGTATGTCAGATTTTCATTTGTTACTGTGTTTTTTGTTGTTGGTTTTTTTAATCATTGAATTTTACATAAATGACTTCACTTTTGTATCTGTTGCTGTATTTTAGGAGATTTTGTGTATTTTGGCATTCCACTTTTTTTACATTATTGTCTTGCATTTATATTTGTTGTAGTATTTTGTTTTGTTTCTTACTACCACATTTTTTTTGTTTGTTTTTAATTCATTTTCATATATTGTTGTGCTGATTTTTAAAAGTATTTTATTGTTTGTATTTGTCATTTCATTTCATTGCCTCCGCCAAGGAGGTTATGTTTTCGGAAGAGTTTGTCCGTCCGTCCGTTCGTCTGTGAACAAAATATCTCAAAAAGTAATGGATGGATTTTGATGAAATTTTCAGGAAATGTTCAGCATGGAAAAAGGAAGAACTGATTCGATTTTGGTGTTTCAGCATCTGGCCGCCATGATGAAAAATGTGGTTTTTTGTGAATAACTAATGAACTAAAATAGATATCATTATGAATCCAGTTGCTAATAGTATGTTTTCATGGTCAAGGAATCTAAATATTTACATGAAATAAAGGTAGGACATATATTTATGGCAAAAATCACAATGTGGGTGAGGTCTTGTGGCGCTGGCGGAGGTGTGCGCTCTCCAAGTGTTTTCTAGTTTTGTTATGTTGACGTAAGTCATTGTTTGAAAATTCTTATATTTTGTTAGGTTTATTATTTATTGTGACTCTGATTAGTTGTTTTCTTAATTTGTCATTTTATTTCTATTTTCAAGTTAATTTAGTTTTTTTTAATTGATTTTTCATCTGTTTTGCCAATTTGACTTATGGTTGAACTTTTTTATCAACAAACTATTTGTCTGTTGTTTGTGTTTTTCATTTGCCGTTTTAAACACATTACATTTTCTCATAGTTTGTACTTTTTTCCTTTTTTTCCTTTGTTATTCATTATTTAGGGGGTGTGGGTTGTATTTACTGTTATTTATTTTCGTTAAGTTTTTTATTTGCCATTCTATATTTGGTTTGTAGTATTGAATAATCATTTTTTCATTTACTGTTGCTCTTTGTTTGTCCCTCCCCTTTCATATTTATTTTTGAAGTTTTTGATTTGTCATCTTTTTACTGTTTTAAATTTATTCATTTATTATAAAATAATAATATTTTGATTGATGATTAAGATAGTTTTTCAAATCTTTTCTTGAGTGACTTTTATCATATTGTTTTATTGAGATATTCTTGGACTACTTTAGTTAATCGTGCTTTAAGACTGAGCTTTATAGGTGCAATTGTCCTGAATCTGCTTTTTAATTCTGTGGCATTTTAATTATTTGAATTATAACTTTCTGTGCGCAGTTGAATGATCCAAGTAATTTGTTTCTATAGTCAGCTGAATACACTGTATGATGTGCCACTTATGTAGAATAATGTTTTTGTTTCTTTAAAAAAAAGCTCACGGTTGACTGAAAGTCTGACAACTGTGGGATGTTGAAATTAATCTTAAATTCTACCTCAAGAGACATTTTCTTGTTAGTGATTTATCAAGGTGTAAATGTTTTTTATAGCTCCATTTTAAAGTAGCACCATCTCTAAAACCAGAATCTAACTTCTAATCAGCAGTAGTCTACCTGAGTATAATCCAGTGACAGTTCTTGTGTTTGAAGCCCTGCAGCATTTTGTGCAGAGCGCCCCCTGCTGGTGCAGCTTCAGAAGACACACAGCAGGTGAAAAAGAGTTTGGCAAAGGCCTGGAAACATGACAGCCACTTCAACAAGTCTGCAAAAGATCTAAACAGAAAAAAGCTGCACACACACAGATCTATGTTCATACAGAAGCTGTTAGGCTAAAATAAACAATAAGTCCTGTTCCAAGAGTGGTGGCTAAATGTGTGGGGAAGATAAACTGCATAAAGAAAATAAAAGAAAAAGGATTATGTAAATCAGATCATAGGAAGAAACAAAAAGGGAAAAAAATATCAGAGGAAAAGCACAACACAGATTTATGCAGCATTTAACACGTTGTAAACAAAGACCTCATGTTGTTTTTAGAGTAATGAAGATTAAAAAAAAAAGATGATTAGGCTGAGGTAGCATCAGAAAATGCTTTTATTTCATCAGCGCAAATGAGTGAGTGTGGAGGCATGTCATTTGAATTAATTGACATTATTTTTTTAAAGAAGTAAGACAGTGCTGCCTAATTTTAAGCCCCTCTTTTCCAGCTCAAATCTCTGCTGAGGTCTTTGTGTGGTGCTCAGTGGATAAGGTTAAAAATGGAGCTGTGAAGTTTTCAGAGTGAATCCTGCAGCACGTCACCGTCAAGTGAGCAGAGAGTGAAGTGTTCTCACCCGAGGCCTCCTGACACGCCAAAGCAGCACATCCATTATACATACACAGCGAGGGGGGGTCCAGATGTTGCCAGAAAGCCTGGTTTGCTGTTCTCAGTTGAATGGACACTCAGCTTAAACGGCCCCAAACACCTTCATTTATTCATTCAACATTTTTAATTGATCTGCTGTTGACGAGGTCCTCACAAGCAAACACCCAAAACACACACACAAACACTCACAGAACTTATGGATTTGTGAGGACGACACAACCCTGATGTCTAAATATAAACACTGGGGCAAAATCACGGTCACTTGCAGGCCAACAAAGGACTCAGAAAGGTTCATAGTCACAGATCTCAATCTAAAAACCCTTCCAGACTGGCCAAAAATCCAGTTTTAACTCGGTAACAATCGGCTGCTGTCGACAGTTTTAAAGGGTCTAATCGGCATTTCGACCCGGGTCCACTGACCCCGCAAGTGACACAGGTTTTAATCAGCTCTTATCAGCTTCAGTTGGAACATCACACCCCGGTCAACCCGTTAATTTACATCATGACACCTGCGTGACAAATCATAACATCAAACCCTTCCCCTCTGTGTGTAACTTACATGACTCTTTGCCATCTCAGCAACAAACAAATAACTCACTGGACTCCGAGTGGCAGGGCAAATTCTGTGTGCCCAACCGCTTCTGGGTCCTATTGCTGCGATTAAAACCGCCTCCCGTCTGCCAACCATCCCTCATTAGAATGACTGGAGGTGGTGAGTTGCCTTGTGGCGGTGTGAAAGGGGCCTTACTGTGAAAGAGGTATAATAGAGCACCTTTGGGACATAGTGGAACGGGAGATTTTCATCATGGACGTGCAGTTGACACAACAGAAGTAATGCCCAAACGTGGGTGTTTTTAGAAAATGAGGCTTTTTTCTTCCATATTTGTTATATTCTTGCCCACATGGGTGAAATTAAAAAAAAAAAACGTCTTAGTCCACGTGAAATTAAAAAAAATACACAACCACATTGTTTAATGCTGTTTATGACCTTATAAAGATGTCCATGATATGGAAATAATTTTTCAGTTTCAAAGCAAAAGCAACTTAATTTTCCTTCCTGTCCCTGCCACAGGTCTGTCTGGTGTTACAGTTTATCTTGTGGTTATGTTTACCTGTAACAAAAGGCATATGAAGTAAATATTTGTTTGATTATATTTGATTTGGAGACATCTGATAATCGTTATAAAATTCTGTTATTAAAAAGTTTCTTGGGTTTCTCTTGTTGGTTTCAACAACTGCTGTAACCGCAGCAGCCATCGATGCACACAGCACCGGGTCACCAACCAACAGGGTTACTTATGAAACAGAACCATCAGAACTGTTCAAAAACATCAGGAGAGGTTTTATCAATAAATGTTTCAAAGCAGCATCATAATGAAGGAGCAGCTGCATGTAAATCGTCCCGTAATCAACACTTAAAACTGTTAGCAGCACACAGTTTAGCATTATCCACTGCAACAGCAGGAAACAACAGGGAGATTGTTGCAAAGTGTCACATCAACCTGAAGGGAGGACTGCACACATAGTGACGTTTTCCACCACATGTTGTCCTCTTTGTCAAGACACAGACCCTCATACTACAGTTTTTAAAAATCTTCAGAAAGGCAGAAGCTGGGCAAATTATGCTGAGAGTTTTGGGGAATCAACATAACTAACCTGTCATCGACTTTTGACTCTATCCTGAATAATAAGCTCTGAAAAAGCTGTATTTCTTAAGGAATCTTTAGAAAGCAAAATTCCCGAAGTGCAGTGCCAAGTTATAGTCAACTTTTACAAAAGAGTGATTGAAAGAATCCTGACTGGAAACATCACAAACTGACATGGGATGTGCACGGCCCAGGACAGAAGGATGCTGTAAAGAGGGATAAAAACTGCCCAAAACATCATTGGTACCCATCTACCAAGCATCAGTGATATTTGGGAGATGAGATGCACTCGGAGAGAAAGACAACAAGCACCTGAGCCACAGCCTGTTCACTCTGCTGCCATCAGGCAGAAGGCACAGAAGTTTCCGCTATCGTACCACCAGACTGAAGAGCAGCTTCTTCCCTCAGGCTGTGGGACTGCTCAATGCACCACCTGCACTCCTCCATGTCTAATGGTTTTGTTTCTGTTTTTTGTTTGTCTTGGAGCCACAATTTCATTTCATTTTGCAACCTGTTGCACAATGACAGATAAACTGTCTAGAATCTTGTATTTTAGTGACTTAAAATGCCATTTACAAGTGGACAGAAGCTTAGTTTAGGATGGAGATCAATAACTCCATAACTCTAACTTTGGAGACATAATAAGCTGCATCGTCGTGGGAGGGGTCAGACCATTGGTGCCTTGAAATAGTTTGGTGTGCACTCAGCCTGAGGGGTTCCTAAAAACAAACAAACACTTAGTTTTCTTCTCGCTCCTTAAACAATAAGATCTGACACACTCACATCAGACGATATGTTTAAGAACATGATGAATGTTCAGGCTCTTGATCAGCCTTTGTCATTATTTCGTTACTGTGGACATGGACACACACATGCACACACACAAACACACAAAGAGTGCCAACTGTCTCACAGCTGCTTACCAGGCAGCAGAAGTTCATCCTCTTGTTGGAGGTTTGTTCTCTCCAGCTGGGAGGATCAGCATGTGCGTCTGTGAAGATGCTCGTCCCACAGTTCCACAGACACACACATCATTTTGTCCAGGCTGAGGGTCGAGGGTCGGCCATCTTCCCAGCACCTCTCATTGAGCTGAAGCTGCAGGACACATTCGAGCTGTCGGTGGAGAAGAAAGACTCTGTTATCTGCTGTCATCTCTTCATCATCGTCCGCATTGTCACACACATTATTCATGTCTGACTGTGAGTGTGACCTTTGACCTCTGGAACCACACTTTAAAGACAGCAGCAGATGAACTCGGACACCTCACCATCATGAAAATATTCACATGTTGATGAGATAAAACTTCAAACTGCTCTTAAAGAACTCCTAAGCCAGAAAAGCTTTGCTATCTTCAACTGCCGCTGTGTGTATTTGTCTGAAAGTCACCAGCCAGCATGGTCACCTGTTCAATCAGAGCACCCCGAAGGCTTAGAAGACTGTTGGAGATACAAATGGTTGAGAAAAGCTATGGTCTTTTCTCTGTAACCCAGTCACAAGCTTTATGGTCTTCGCTCTGAGACCAAAACTGTTGCATGTGTAAAAGGAAAAACACATTCAATCATGTTCACGCTCTGACTTCACATCATAAGTTTTTACTTAGTAACACATAAACAGAAATCTGCTGTTTAAATTTTGGTCTTGAGAGATGTGACAAGGAAAACGTTTGTCAGGCTCTAAAACACAGTATCCATGCCCTTATATGTTTCAGAGGAGCTTACTGACTGTAAAAAATAAATGTTAGAGGGAAACAGCAGGTGCAACATGGTGAGTAACTGTTTGCATTACAAACTAACATATATGTGTGGCAGCTTCAGCTCGAGAACGGTATGGCTCATATACAGGCATGAGTGTGTGCCGGACTGTGGCTGCATCTTCCTGCTGTCACAGCTCTACTTCTCCATATATGTATATATGATTATATATGATTATAGATAGATGGGTAGGTAGACAGGTAGATAGGTATGGATAGATATAGACAGATATAGATACATAAACTGAGCTTTAAGTCTGAGAGGAAAAGACTAATTGGATGGTGTCTGTTCTTCTATGACACATTCTTCTACTGTGGACATTCAAAACTGCTGGATTAGGGTAAACATGGTTCTCTTTTTTTTTCTCACCTGTTGTGGCCAAAATAAAATCACAGCTCTTGGAAAAATAGGTGAGTCTCCTGTTTTCGAGATTATTGCAATAGAGGCAAGTAGGAGATGTTCAGCTCCTATCTACTTGAGTACACCATTAGCTAAATGCTGTAACCTGTTATTTTACATTTAGCCTCTTTAACAATTTAGGACTAAATTATACAGTCAAAATAATATTATTTTGAGGATATGTATTTTTTGAAAACTCTAAATTTGGAAACAGTGGGTTAGAAGATGGATGATTTAGAGCAGGGGTGTCCAAAATATGGCCCGGGGGCCATGTGGCCCAGTGCTGATTTTGAATTGACCCCTTAAAACAGTTTAATAAATAGACACTTCAATTACAGCAGCAAATACCATCAATCATACACATGTTCTGCCATATTTACTTTTTAAAAGATCTCATTTGCAAAGTATATTGCAGTATTCACCTTCAAGCACCAACATTTTTGCAGTTTACTCTTGTTTTGTGTCTGACAGTGAAAATAAGCTGTCAGTGTCTCCAATCTCTGCTGCTCAGAAGGTCAGTCTCACCCTGACTAGGTGTGAATCCAGTAATAGCCCAGGGTTCAAGAGCCTCTTGACAGATGATAACCCACCCCAAACCCTAAAACTGTAACTTAAATACATTAAAAGTGTCTCGGTCATCCATGTATTCCTCTTGATGCAGCCCATGATGTAAAGTTTGGACACCCCTGACTTAGAGACTCATTATTTAAGGCTTTTTCGTTAGTGCTACTTTGTATCTCTTTCTCTTCTGGATCACCTTTTATCTTATATCATGTTTGCTTTTATTTACTTCAAAAAAATGAATCCACACTTCAGTATATCTTCATTACACTTGATCTGCAGTGTGTCCTCATGCTGTCTTCTATCTCCACCGTCTTGTGTGGTTTTGTGTTTCATTGTAGCAGCAGGGCAGCAGAGATGGTACAGAGGCTCCTGAGGGGCCCCTGCGGCCCCCCTGCAGGGAGCGACTTGGACAGTGAGGACTTCTTTGGTCATGCTTCCAAATGTTTCCATTGATGGGTGAGAAACATGCTGGACTGTGTTCCCCAAAAGAGAGGATCCTCCCATACACACGGAGCCAAATCTCAATCAGGCCTGGACAGTCGCTGAGCTGGCAGAAGAGGCGCTCGAGCAGAGAAAAGAGAAACGAGTGGCTCTTTGAGGATGAATTATTGAGAGGTTAGTTATGGTGAAGATGGCCAAGTGTCTGAGCATGAGGGCTGCGAACAGGATACGCCTTTATCCAGTTCATGTGATTTTTCTAATGGTGACGGCAGTAATGTTAGAGCTGTGACATCAGGGTTACAGCTGTTCAGCCTGCTATTACTGACCATCTTCAAACTCCACGATGTACTGTACTCCATAGCCTCCCATCAGCCATCCAGTGGGTTTTACATCAAATGGTAGTTTATAGCTGTAAATGTGACAAAGGTGGCCAAACTCTGAGCAGAATGGAACACTGTAATCTTTATGGTCATTAAAACTCAGGACTTTAAATGTGCTATTTTTTGGTCCAAAAAATAGCATATTTTTGTGCTATTTTTTGTGCTAGACCATGGATGTATTATAAGAACTGGATAGCGTGGCTCCGCCTTCTACCATTCAATGGTTTGAAGCCATAATTTCCCCCGTCAGGGCGCCGCCATTGTGCAGCCAGTAGAGAATCTGGACCATATCTGGACGTAGTTGTCGTAAACTGTCGCAAATTCCCCAGCATAAGCCGTTCACAATCATTGTGAAGCTGCCGTAAACCGCGGTTATTTTTAAACTCTAATAACTGATGAAAAAGAAACTTTTCAGAAAAAAGAGGACTTGGAAAAAACGCAGCCCAATAATACTTTCATATCACCACAGCATACGGATGGGAGAAATATTTCTACGAGGTGTATTAATTTTTTGAAGTTTCACTACGGCCCATTCAGATGAATGGGGGAGACCGAGATTTGACCTATACTGCAGCCAGTCACCAGGGGGAGCAGTTTTCGTGGCGGCTTCAATTCGAGCCCAGCAACATGACGTCCATGATTTTTACAGTCTATGTGCTAGACCCAGTTCTAGGGTCTATCAAGGTTTCATTCATTCATTCATCCATTAGAATCAGATATTCCTCTGAAGTCTCCTCAATTTTTGATATTTGTTGAAAGGCAAAATCCATACTAGAAAACAACATTGGATTCATATAAAGTCTTGAAGTTTGTGTAACTTTGTTTTAAGGGAAATATGATGTGAATGAGGACCAGAAACTGTACCTTGCAGCCTGTATGAGTATCCTTCTGCTTTTTACTGTGTTTACAGAGAAAATAAACATTTGAAATAAAGAAATCCTTCATTAAGTGACTGTTTGAGTTAAAATCACTCAGCGTGGATCTTTGAAGTCTCTACCATCAGAGGAACTCAGCCTTCATGCTGCTCGGGGACATTTCTGTCACGCTGACGGAGGTCCTGGAAACAAACGGAGCTGTTTAGACGAGGACAAACTCGGGCTAATGACGCTAATTAAAAGCACTTATTAATGAGTGAGAGCTCTGTGGCGACACGTTGCAAAGTCCCCAATGATATTAACTACTATTAATCTACGCTAATCAGCCCTGTCGCCTGGCAGGACGCCCCCCTTCGTCCCCTGAAATGGGCCCCTCTGTCACAGCAGTTAGCATGGGGTGCTAATCACGGTGGGCCTCCATACTGTCGTCCCGAGCGAGCAGGTGGTACTAGTCACAGGCGATGACGGATGACTCTCACATGCACATGGGGCCCCGCAGGCAGGATTTCAGTGAGCAGCGCTGCCTTTAAGTGCTGAAATATGGACGAATTACATCCGGTTTTACATTTTGGAGAAGATCTGACCTGAAGCTGCAGCGGCTGCAGGAGCTGAGGGAGCTGCAGGGCGAAGACGGACTTTAAAACAAGCACCGATGGCTCTGCTCCAGATTCTATTTAAATATTTTAGAGCAGGTTGTTTCTGCAGCCCGCAGCATCGAATTGTTTAACATTAACACTCCACAGATATTCTGATTACTGAGCATCAGTTTGGGTTCAATGAAGTAATGTCAAATTAGAAAATATTCATCTGAATCACAATTTAATGGGATTATGAAAATATGTTCATATTTAAATTTTAGTCTACCTTTGAACCTCTAATGATGCAGTGCTTTGTCTGTGCATATGTAATAATGAAAGTAAATGTTTTTTTATATCCCCAACAAGGTCAAAAGGAGGCTGTAAAGTAACCAATTTAAATGGAACTTTCTGAAGGAATAATTTAGCATTTTAAGTCAATGATAAGACAAAACTACAGCAGCAGTTAAAACAATGGCAAGATAAAGATGTGGCATTTACTGTGTGTGTGCAAATCCTTAAACTGTTTATCAATTTTTTTTTAGGTACAGTATGTATCATGGATGTATCTTTGCATAGCCCTTTTTGGTATAGGCGGTTTGGCTCGGTTCAGATGTTAATCTTACAAATATTTGCATGAAGAACTATACTTCAGGTCTTTGTTCTATATGGACCTCATAAGACAGAGCCCACCACACGAGCTCAGGCTGGCAAAAATAACCTCCCCCCACCCTCACTGAAGTCTCCAGCGAGGGAACACTTTGGTTTTCCCCTGAAAACAAGAAATAGTGTGCGGACATTACTCTTATTCTGGTGTCATTTTTTTCAGAGTATGGCTCAGGTCGTCCTCTAGGAGCACCTCTACTTCAAAATTATATTTACTTGGAGGAGTGGTCTCACCTGAACAGCTGTGTCAAACAGAGCAAGGTGTCTGCTGATCTCCTATTGTTCATTCACATAAAATGTTTGATTCTTTAAATCTGTCATATTTTGTTCTGTAGCAGGTGCTGTGAGAGTTATCCTTCTCTCTTTCTGTCTTTTTTTTTATTTGAATCACTACATTTTAGTCATCAGCAATAATCCTCATCCAGTCCTTACAATACAGGTGCTGTAAGTCAATAACTTGATACACAATGGACTGTTTTTACATAACCACAAGCTACAGCATATTTCACATCAGTCTTGGAAACATCCAGATGGTGTTTAAGGGGGGCTCTTCACTTCTCAATATAAGCACAGTTAACAGTTAAAGGTTATTTTCCGATAAGTTGTTTCGCTTGGGTCCCAACCGTCATCCAAAACATTCCCTTTACAGTTTAGAGCACTCAAATCCCCACATTTAAAGTTTGGATTTGGATGCACAGAGATTTTCAGAATTTTAACATGGCACATATTCCAATTTTGTTTTTGTTCTTTTTAAAAAAAGGATTGACTCCTCTCAAATAGAGGATTTTGTTTTCTTTTGAGGGTGCAGTTGGCTGAATTAAAGTACCAGGACATCAATATTTGAGTTCCCAGACCCCCCCTGGTTTCTCTGTAATAAAATGTGGCCTCACAGCTTAATTTTATGTTCCAAACGAAAACCTGGCTGATGGTCTGAACAGTTGCAGGATCAGATTTCAGTTCTGGAGGCAGAGAAGGATCAGAGCCAGGCTGTAATGAAGACCACTCCCAGCCCACCTTGTCACAGCCAGCTCTTGCTAAGCCTCCGTCGCCCCCCACCGACCCCACTGACCCTGGGGGATCGAGACCATGAGGACGGAGCCAGGCGTCCTGGGCCAAGCCAAGCTTTGTTTTCAGTCCACTGACCGTCTCCGCAGCAGCCACCTCCTTCCTGTTTGTGCTGAAGTTTTTTTTTTTTTCTGTGTCCGGGGTTTAACTCTGGAGAGGTGGCGAGCTTGTGAGCAGCAGGAGAGAAGAGATAAAGATGAAGAGGTACACAAAGGGCCTGCAGAGGGTTGGATCGTCCACAGCGCTCTGGCAGCAGGGACCTGGCTGGAGACGATCGTCCTCTGTACCGCAGCGATGAGAGGACACCGCCTTCCTCCTCTGGGTGTTTGGGTGTGAAAAGCTGTTTTGTTGGAGGAGCTGTGGTATCGCGGCCTGCAGAGCGCGGGGATAATTCTCGATCGGAGAAATGGGGAGGGGGATGCGTTCATGGCTGCCAGACTGCTCCGCTTGTCTGTTAATCTGCGCTCACTGGGAATGGGGAAGGCTGACGGACACGATGCCAAGAGCGGGCCAGCAGGCTGCAGATGGCAACGCTTCAGCAGCAAACGTCACTGCATGTTCCTCCACAAATGGTTTGATTTAAAATCTTTTTTTTTTTTTTTTAACAGAAGCCCCGGCCTCATTGTCCTCCCAGAGTGTGATCTATTTTTGGAGAGGTGAACCAAAAACATGTTTTACTTGGGTTTTTTTTGGAGGGCATCGCTTGTTATCTGCAAAAGCTTATGTATTAGCCTCTTCCAATGCAGTGCACTGCGTAAACACTTTATAAGATGGGCTAATGAAGCAACCTGACAAAGAAATTCTCAAGGACCTTGGAATCTAAAGTGCAGGGATCATTAGTCCAAGGCAACACAATCAGGGCAGCATTTAGAAACAATAAAGTTTTGGACCTAATCAGCATATAAGATGGTGATGCGATGCAACAGACTTGAAATGGGGGACTTGGTCACCTATTGGATCGCTTTGGATATGCAACCAGGTTGAGTCACTCAGTCGCCAAAGTTGAAACCTTGAACTTTTCAGGTGACATCACATGAAACTGTGCCACAGCAGCTTATCAGTGTTGTGAGGGTGTGATACGACATCCACAAAGAACTGTTTTTACTCAGGACCACAGTGTGACAATCCATGTTCGTGTGGGAATATTAGTTAGTGAGTACATTAGTTCTGCCTTATTCAGCAGAAGTGGCGGGTCTCTGCAGCTCGTCCATCCTCATCTGCATCAGCTGCAGTGTTTTATGGTTGGTAAATGACTTGAAAAGGAAACAGTTGGAAAAATGTCAGCTTATACATAAAATATATGATATTTATGATATGATCTCAGTGGAACTCAAGCAGGCGTGACGTCACTTAGCTATGGCCACAGTGACAAAATGAACTGTTTATGGACAGGCAACTTGATTTGGTGGAAGACAGTGGAAATAACGATGAAAATCCCCACGTTTTCCTTTACAGAACCAGATAAACCCATTTAGTTCCTGTTTCGTTAACATGATCATGGATCAAAGCAAACTGGTGTCATGTCCTTTTTGACTGTCATGACAAAAAATGCTTCAGATTGTACAAAAATGAACATTCGCTTTCAATGTGAATAGAAATAAATATCAAAATTCCCTTTAAAAGTTTTATAATTCAATTCATTTTAATCACATCACCCTTGTTCTGTACAAGGTTTTTAAGCTGTCATTCTCTGAGCTGGACACAGAAAGAACAATGTCTACAGAGAGTCTGGATTATTTCAGGGCTGCAGAGATTTGATGGGGTCTGAACCAGCAGAACCCCAAACAAATCCAGACCAAACACTGTGCAGTGTGTGCTTTTATTCTTTCAGTTTGACAGTTTTTCTGCTTTCTTTCTTTTTTATTTAAGGGCAATCAGATTGTCATCTTTGTGGGAAGACAGCATGGTGGAAACATATGTCGACCAACCCCCCCAGCAGATGTCCATTTCCAGGCTTCAACATGCTGCTTCTGCTCCTGCTTCTGCTGGGAATCAAACCTCAGTGGCCCCGTGGTTTACATCACACTGCACAGTTACTGGGTTTTAATCCACTCTGAGTTCTAAATTTTACCTTTCAAATTTCTATTCTGCATGTAAAATAGTGAAAAATATTGTTTCATTGACCATCATAAATTTTGACATTATCCATTAGGGGTCGAATTACCCCTGGAATACTGCCACTTATTTTGATGATGTGTATTTTAAAGCTACATTGTGACTATGACTCCGTCTGAAATTCACACTATTCTGAGCGCTGAGAACCCTTCTTCAAAGCTGAGTTTGAGGTGCAATGAGCTCTTTCCCTCCCAACCCTTCTCCCAACCCCACATCTTCCCCAGCAAAATCAAACTCAACCACATTAACCCTGGTGGATCTCATAACAGATAGCAACCATGAGGAGCGGTCGCAAGCTCCTCCTGATAGTCCCCACACCACCTATGTAAGCTACTTCCCCCGGCCTTTCATATAACTAGCAACTTAAATCCCTATTATAGAAGTCCAACAAAAAAAGAACCCTTAAGTAAGTAGAGGTCTTTGACCCTGAGTGCCTTTGAATTCATTACAAATAGCAAAGGGGATAACATATTATAGAAAAACTAAGACCCATGGACCTATATATGAATGCACTGGAGACCAGGGTCAAACTGAGACAGTTTTGCTGAGCCTGTACAGTCTTTTGTGAGGTTGAGCTCCCCCGTATAAAATATAGTTTCATAACTCCCTTAACACGTGGTGTATCACACACAGAGTCATCTAGGGATTTGTGTCAAGAAGACATTAACATCCAGAATTGGCTTTTGTAGCTGTAAATATGAGCTGGGAGTGCTAGCTCCTGAGTAACATTCTGTACTGTTGTACCAGTATAAACCTTTAGTCTTTTTTACCATTCATCCTCTCATGGCAATGTTCTCTCAGGTTTAGCCTCCAGAAAAGTGTCAGCATCTTGTACTGAATAGAAAAACTTAATTTGGTCGTCTTTGGTTGTGACCTGAAGCCTGGCCAGGTAGAAAAGAGAAGATTTGAAGCCGAGCTGGGATAGTTTTGGCACCACCTGAGTATATGCCAATATATGCTGTTTCATGAACTCCAGCAAAAGTCTTTGAAGATTGCTGTTGGTTTCCCCGTGTATGAAAGTTCATCCTTTCCCCTTCAGGTACAGTCCAGCTTCAGAGGTGAGATTACCCTTTGCTTAGCTTCGGTGCCAAGAACTTCAGCTAGCAAGTTTTTAGAAAAAGGCAGGGGGCTTCAAGCCTTCACTTGACCTCGGGACACCGAGTATTCTGATATTGTCACAATGATTATGTGACCTAGAGTCAACAGTTTTAGCCTCTAGCTTGTGTTAGCTGTCCTCAATAGTCTTATATATATGAGCATGTCTATTCTCATTCAAGTTGGTTCATATGGTCTTTAACTGTGGCATGAACACTATCCAGTTTAGCTTCCAGTGGGGCGATGCTTACCTTGAGAGAGCTTATGCTACTCTAATAGCTTTGTCAGGTCAGGAGGGAGCCAGGGTAAATGACTCAGACTTATTTTTGCTATTTTTGTATGTAATTACAGATATTTAGGTGAAATTTGAGTAAAGGTAAACATAAGCCAAGTCATCATCTTTAAAAAGTAAAACGTTTGGCTCTTGAAGTAGATTAACAAACCAGCGTAGCTGGAGCTGAAAGAGCACATGTCCAGAAGTTCTTCTAGCTCGAACTTACTTTCAAAAAGTACATTTGAGTTACTATTTGTATGACAACACTGCGCAGTACATTTTAAAATGACTTAAATGACTTAATTTTGAGTTTTTAAGTTAATTTTAAAAAATGTTAAACATTTTAGCATATGTTTTAAATCACCATATCTTCTCTTGTTAAGTTTGTCCTCTGATTTTTTTGTGGTTTTGTTGATTCTGTTAATAAATGCTTTATTCTGATATTGTGTTGGAATGTATTGTGTGGAGTACTTTCAGTGGCCTTGTAGCTGAAAGATGCTGTTCAAACAAACTTGCCTTGCCTTAATGTGACAGTCCTCCCTCATAGTGTGTAGGTTTTATGAACAACATAGACATTAAATGAGTTACAATTTGATGAAATTATATTAAATTTTGTTTTCGCACCTGTAAAATTACGACCTCTCAAATAAGGTTAAACTGTCAAATCATTTTACTTTGTTGATGACTTTAGCCAAAAGAAATCAGTCTGTGCTGCTCACATTGATTCCTGTCAACCGCTGCAAATGAGATGATGTCATCAAAAGTGCTCCAGGTGAAGCTTGGCCAATAATAGAAAACATTATGGAAATATGACATTTCCGTTAGATTTATGAATTAATTATTGGAGGTTAATGTCATCTCACATGTCCTTTCCTCCACCAACAAAGGATTGTCAAATCCAAACCAACCAGGGATTTAATCAAAACTAAGGCAAGCCTAACCTTGCAGTGCAGATGGACCTGCCTGAGTCACTGTCCAAAATCACACAGATCTATCTTACCAAGCTCCAACCTTTAATAAACCCTATGGATGTGGCAGTATCTGCAGTTTTAATCAGAAATGGACTCAATTTCTTTTTCAATAGAACGTCACTTAAAGCTTTCCTTACGGGAATGATGTTTTTGCTCTTCTTCCAACAAGGTATCACTGCTGGGAAACTGGGAGTGATGTGGAAATCCTCCACAGACAATGCCGGTTACTCGGTTGGTCTATGGTAGAATGGTTACTCAGGAGAATTACCAGGGAGAATCGATTGTTGTTGACAGGGTTCACGTCATATCTAAGTGGTAAACGATACACCTGTATTGTAGAATTCAATGTATTATCATAGTCTAACAACTACACCGTAGTTTATCTAATGGCTGAAAACAGGGTCTAGCTGCTACGTCATACTGTGGCTGAAAGTTCTGCCCTTTGAAAATATTTTCTACAGGCTCTTTTCCAACTGGACTACGGAAATATCTCTTGGTGGATATACGGAACTGTTAGTCTGGTGAACCAAGCATTGGCAAAAAAACAAAACCAACCAAGAATTGAATAATAAAAATATTTATTAAATCAAAGCAAACCTTAAATAAAACCAAAACAGACCAAGGATAAAAATAAAAAAATAAGTGCAACCTAAACTAAACCACCTGAATGAAACACATAGCAATGCCATCCAAACCATATCACAGTATACGTTTACATATTAATTACAACCAAGTCCACCCAAAACCACTGACATCCAAGAGTTGAACAAACAACAAGCCCAAACAAAAAATTAAAGAACTCCAACGTCAGTAAAACTGACCAGTGAACAAACCAAAGCAAATGAAGATCAATGTCAACCAAACTGGAGTTAACCCAAAACAAACTAAAGGTATTTCCAATAAAATTGAAATAACAAAAAAACAACTCCGATAATAAAACCATAGACAATGCCAAACACACTCAAAACCAAACAATGATTAAAAAAAAAACAATCAAGGCTTAAAATATATTCAAAACCAAGGGAAGAAACTCAGCCAAAAACAATGTTCATACTAAAAAAAAAGGTAATTGGTTAAACCACAACCATGGTCTGCAATAATTTTTTGACGTCTACCCCCTCCGAGATTGGTATTCTTTAGTAGAGATTTTAACACTTCAATTCTATGACGGGACAAGCAGCCACATGCATCTTTAAGCCTCAAGTCAGGCCACTTGAGTTTAATTTTCTAATATGACACAGCAAAGAAAAAGGCTGTTTGAACCTCTGCAGCAGCCTCAACGAGAGAAAGACCGGAACCACCGGGAGTCAAGAGTAGAAGTACCTCTTAATAAGGATGTTGTTCAGTCATTATTTACCATTTGGGCTTGGACAGCTTCCCTACCATATATCATCACTAAAGTTCAAACATATTTAAATTTTACATTTCCATCTCTGTGTGAGCAGCCTTCACACTTGTGCCCTCTCTTTAGTAGTCAGAACCGTGTTTTCTTCAGCTGGTTGCGCGGCCTCATCCTATGTGGCGTTAAGCTGGTTAGCTCAGCGATGTGATTCCCAGTGGCAGGAGGCTCGGGCGCACTGAGCCTCGCTGTGGGCCGATCACATTAATTATGCTAAATAGCAGTTAAAGCAGGAGCGGAGGAGGGGGAGCGAGCCTGCCGTATTTCCCTAAGAAATAAACGGACGGGCCCGTGGCATTAAGAGATCACAGCCCGCAGTCAGGCGTGACGACCGCACGAGACGGTGGCTGCTCAGGTCGAGTTCCTTAAAATACAGGGTTGGAGGGCAGAAATATGAAAATGAATTGTAGCCTGTGAGAGAGAGGGAAGCGATGTGGCATGTTCCAGCTTGTAACATGAAAAATCAACATGATAAACAATGTGTTTCTGCTAAATTTACATACAGGAGATGCTGTAGCCAAGAGAGAAGATGAAAGTGGTAATTAACAGGACCAATGCTGTTTCATGGCAGAGAAATGGAAAAAGAAGTTCTCATTGTGTTTAAAGTTTTATAGATAAAGCACAATATAACTTGGATTAAAGATGTACAATTATTCAAACTTTAGAACTATAAAAAGGTACTGGACCTTAATTAAGCAGATCAGGGTCACATTGAAACAACTAAATGAACAAAGTGAAAAACTAAAACTAGAATAACAGTTAAAAGGTTACGATGAACTATTTAAATGGATTAAGACCAAAGAATGAGCAATCTCATGCAATTTTTAAAAAGTGCAAGATTTTACTCAATGAATGAAGATTTTCATTTTCAGGATGGCTGATGCTCAAAATCTAACAGGCAAATCGTAAACAACATAAAATACTGGATTAAGTCTAATTCACATCACCCATCCAGTTACCAAAGCTGTCTTTCTGAGATGATCCAATCTCCCTATTGTCAATACTAACCTGAACTGACTCCAGAGCTGAGGTGTTGAGACTTCTTCAGTCGGGGACAACAAACAATATATACAAGGTTGGACGTTCCACCTTAGATATACTTCAGCCTAAATGTAAAACAACTAAAGATCTTCCAGCTGGCCACTCAGATTTCAGGTTGGCAGCTGCCATCCTAGTTGTCCTGGATAAATTGACATTTTAACAAGTGTTGCCACTCTCAATAATAATAATAACAGGAGATATAGATATAACTTATTTAATGGAAACATTTCTGCAATTCTACTGGTCGACAAAGCAGTGGGTTTATATATGTAATACAGTCCTTTAAAAAATGTGGAAATGTTTATTCAGCCAATTATTTCTCTAAACAGACTTTGTATTTTATATGGTTGGAAAGTCGAATTAGTCACCTTTACAGCATGGTATAACTGTTAAGGATCATGCATTTGTGGAAAGAGCAACACAGCTTCACATGTGGGTGGCACTTTGACAGAAAGTGCCCAATCTCCTCTTCCCCTTGAAGAAAGCCTAGGTCCCCTGGTGAAACAAAAGCAAGGAACTGGTCTTCTTGGGGTGTTGTCTTCATGGGACACCCACTTCACCTTCTGCCTTTGACTTCACTAGTCTCATAGAGCATGGTCCTAGTTTGGAAATGGTACCAGGGCTCACACCAAATAATGATGCCACTCTGTGTACCAAAACACTAACATCCAGCTGCGAGGATCTATTTTCTTAAGAAAACCTGCACGTCAAAGCTGTGTTGCTCATTTCATGGCTGCACAATCTTACAAGTGTACCTCGCTGTAAAGGTGACTGATCAAACTTTCCAATAATATAAAATACAATACCAATCAGTAAAATTAAAGGGGAGAAATAACTGAGGTGTATGTACATACTGAATTTATATGGTTTAACCAGTACTTAATGATACATAAAGACAGATATTATAAACCCCCCACACTGTATTTTAAGAAAAATGGTCCTTAAAGATTAAAAAATGACTCGGAGCATGGCTGAGAGCTCGCCTGCCGCTGTGAGTAGCAGTTCCTTCCAGAATTAGACCACTCCCTGCTGATGAATGAAGACATTAATTGAAAATGGTCACGATAGGAGATCCCAACATGAAGCTGAGGGCTGTGCCAAACACAGAGACTGCTGAAAGAAAAATGAGATACTGCGAGGAAAAATGAGGAGAGAGAGAGTGGGCGGGACACAAAGGACAATGTGAGGATGGAAGGTGAGCCCCCAAACTTTCTTGTCATGCATCTTATTCGAAGTTTTGGTATATCAAAGCAAAATTATTTGGGAGAATGTGACTCCACATTTTCAAAACTAGAGCTGGAATATGGTCACTCCATATAGACAGAATGCCCAGTTCAAAAGCCAGCATCTGTGATGGTATGGTGGTATATTAGTGCCCAAGGCATGGGTAACTTACACATCTGTGAAGGCACCATTAATGCTGAAAGGTACATACAGGTTTTGGAGCGACATATGTTGCCATCCAAGCAACGTCTTTTCCATGGACGCTCCTGCTTATTTCAGCAAGACAATGCCAAGCCACATTCTGCACGTGTTACAACAGCGTGGGTTCGTAGTTAAAGAGTGCGGGTACTAGACTGGCCTGCCTGTAGTCCAGACCTGTCCCCCACTGAAACATGTGGAGCATTATGAAGTGTAAAATACAACAACGGAGACCCCGGACTGTTGAACAACTTAAGCTGTACATCAAGCAAGAATGGGAAAGAATTCCACCCGAAAAGCTTCAAAAATTGGTCTCCTCTGTTCCCAAACGTTTACTGAGTGTTGTTAAAAGGAAAGGCGATGTAACACAGTGGTAAAAATGCCCCAGTGCCAACTTTTTTGCATTGTGTTGCTGCCATTAAATTCTAAGTTGATGATTATTTGCAAAAGAAAATAAAGTTTCTCAGTTCAAACATTAAGTATCTTGTCTTTGCAGTGTATTCAATTGAATATAAGTTGAAAATGATTTGCAAATCACTGTATTCTGTTTTTATTTACGATTTACACAACGGGCCAACTTCACTGGTTTTGGGTTTTGTACATAAAATTAAGAGTTTAATGTAAATTGTTGCCAATTACTAAGCTCTCTAAAATGTTTCTACTGTAAATCTATGAAGCCCAATGAAAACAGAAATAAAAGCTGCTAAATGTTTACTAAAGTTAATAACAAAACCCACATTTACATCCAACATCCCCCGTCTTCAAAAAGAAGATGAACTTTGGAAATTCGACAATATCAGATTGACTACAGGAAACCAAACACTAGATCAGTCCTTTAGTTACAGTAAGAGCAGCAGGATTCCTAAACTTGGGCTTCTTTGACTGATATCTCAGCTAAAGATTTCCTATCACGTCAGGCAGACGATCATATATCAAAGTAGGTTTGGTTGTATTTTCCTCAAGATGGACAGGCTAATTCAGGTGTTGGAGTGCGAGTCGTCAGCCTCGGCCAAATCAGCAGATGAAAGCAGGCGACAGAAGCCGGCCGCCAAAGCTGCTTGGATAGGAAGATTTCAAAGGTTGAAGGAATAAAAGTGAGCTTTCAGGAGACCCACTCAGGGGAAGGCAGGTATTTTGTGAACTTCAGTTCCAGTCTCTAATCTGCAGTCACAACAAAGGAGGCATTATACCAAGAAGGGGAAATCTTAGATCCAGCTTTCAACCAACACACACACACAGATGCATACTGTATGCGCAACTGAGGACCACAATTTTAAATGATTGTCCTTCAGTATTACAGGAAATGGGAAAGGTCTTCCTCATCTTCTGCATTTGATATAGAAATAAGCCCAAACAATGGAATTCTTGTGCATGTTTTACTGTAAGATTCACCAGAGATTATCTTTTGTCTCTAGAGGTTTGAATCACCTCAGGACAATCATGGATGTATGAATTCAGTTACAATACACAGTGCAGTAACCAAAGTAAAATAATAACAGAAGGTCATATGTGGGAATAATAGAAATTTCCACCGTTAAAAAATGAAGCTAATGAAGAAGCACAAAAGGCTGCAGTTACACGAGTGGCCAATGGAGGGCGTCTGCATAAGCAATATAGGTCACATACGGACTGTGTTCTAATGTCCAATTCTATAGCAAAATTAAACATGTGTAAAGCCTAGTTTGAAAAATCATTTGAAACAGCGTACGGAAAGTGAATTAACTGTACTGTAACTCTACTGCTGATTTGTTGAGGATTTAATGCAGGAATGAGCAGCTGGTGGAACAGGGCACACATGCAGTCCTCCACCAAATTCAGTGCAGCCCCTCAGTCACTTTCCTTTATGTCAAACTTTTCAAGTCATAATATTTACGCCTCTGAGATGCTTGGCCTCCGCTGTGTATGGCGGAGAGGCAGAATGTGGGGAACGAGTGGGCGAGTAGTATCAGAGGTGTGATATTGGAGAGAGGGTGACAAGTGCTGTGTGTGGCTGCCTCTGTACGTATGTGGGTGCACACTGTCACATACATCAAAGCCACACTTCAGCTCAAAATGACAGATATTACAGCCTTGTGGGATTTATTTGAATGTTTGAGGTGTGAAGATGATGGAGGTTTGTTGTAGCACTTTTGTGCAAAAGATCATTGTGAACAGGATCTACAAGCCAATATATGCTATCCTACTAAAAAGCATTGACCACATAAAGCTTGAAATAGTTTATGTGGCCTTTGTAAGTCTCTAAAGCAAGCGAGAAATCCTTGAAGCTGTTGAGTAAATATCACAACAGACACAACAAAAGTTAGGTCGCCTCCCACCTTAACTGAACTGTTAGCAACATAAGGAGCATTGCTTAAAGGATAAGTTCGGTTTCTACAGCTTTCACATTGTTCATAGAATGAAGTAGAACAATATACTCACCCAGAAGGCTTTCCTGATCCAAGCAGTGCTTCAGGAGATATTTAGATCCAAAATCGAGCGGTGGACATCCGTATCATGGTAGCACATGGGGCATGTATAGTGTTGCTCCTAAAACTGCATTAATCGTCCAAAAACTCATTAGTTTCACCAATATTTCATCATTACTCCTCATCGTAACTCCTCCAAGACAGTCCGGGGTCGCTCCACCTATGTTTTCGTGACTGTGCTGACCTCTGAACTGAAAACTTTCTTTACGGCTGCTGCGCATGCACGGTACGGCTTCTTCCTTTCGATGAGCTCCTCATCTGTAAACTCTGGCTCGAAACTGTAAGGACACCCATCATATTCAAAGTTCTCGTCCACAGCATCTTCATCCGATAGATATTCGTCCATTTTGCACAAAACTGGAAGAAGAAAGTTGTTGAGTAGCCGGTGGTCCCCCCTGAAACAATGAGCTGTAGTGCGCATGCACGGCAGCTGTAAAGAAAGTTTTCAGTTCAGAGGTCAGCACAGTCACAAAACATGGGTGGAGCGACCCTGGACTGTCTTGGAGGAGTAACGCGAGTGGACCATGATGAAATATTGGTGAAACTAATGAGTTTTTGGATGATTAATGCAGTTTTAGGAGCGGCACTGTATGCCCCTTGTGCTACCATTATACGGATGTCCGCCGCTCGATTTTGGATCTAAATATCTCCTGAAGCACTGTTTAGATCAGGAAAGTCTTCTGGGTGAGTATATTGTTCTACTTCATTCTATTAACAATGTGAAAGCTGTAGAAACCGAACTTATCCTTTAAATGTTGCTGCATTATGTGGATGGTGTTAGCACTATGGTTACAAACAACCCGCTCACTTTACTGCTTAAACTTTACCTACACTACAACTCAAACAATCACAGTTTTTAATGTTTTTACTAGATTCCCCCACCATATTTTTAAGCAACCACACAATTAGCAAGAAAGTATAGGCTACTACTGTCAGTGACTGAATGATATTTTTTAGTACCAGAAACAAGATGTCTGTCTATTTCACTTGACAGAGAGTTAATACAAACTAAATACTACATTTGATAATTTTCCAGAAAATCTTTTCAACACCTTTTTTCACTGTATTGTTGTATTAAGTCAATGGTATCAGATCAAGATTATGTTGATTAGCATTGACTTAGCAGCTCATTTACCTTGTCTTGCTTTCAAAAATGGAATTCCTGCCAGCTTCAGGTCAACATTATTAACATTTAAATTCATCCAAACAAAGAAACTGAAATTCATGAATGTACCTGTTCACGTTGTCAGCCATGGGAGTTGTTAGCTCTACCCAAGGTAGAGACAAATATTTTGCTTTAGAAGCACAGCCAATAGATGTGCTTATATTTTGTTGGATTATTCCTCTGTCTTCATCCTTCTCCTTGTTGGTAGAAAGAAAATTGAAAAAGGTTTGTCTGGTTTTTATACTTCCTGTTTGTACCAAGTTTGAACAACAGAGGGGGGAGTTTTAGTTACTATTAGACTCAGTGTGTACTCCTGAAAGTTGTGGTTCTTAAAAGGGTTGTCTTTGTTTGTCTATGTGGATTGTGGATATATTGCTACAGAACTTTTGATGTTTATTTGGCTAAATTGCGAGTGTGGATGATTACATTTGATTTGGTCCCCCCTGCTGATGGTTTGATCCACTTTTGGTGGAGAGTTGGAGGGAATTTTTTTTCTTGTTTGTTTGGCTGTTGGTTTTTGGGCAGAGCTCATATTGGCAAACTGCAATATCAGATCAGAAGAAGCAGGGAGAGTTATTTATCCTAATTTCTTTTAACTGTGAGTATTCATTCTTGTTAATTTGTAGAAGACTGTTGCAAAAGGCTTCAGAGACACAGTTTATCCAGTAGTTGGCAGTGTTGTGACATATTTTAAACTTTCTTGACCTCTGTATTCAAACAAAGAGGAGCAAGAAGTTGAACTATTTGCTTGTTCTGCTTCAAATATAGTGCTGATCACCTGTTCAAGGGGAGAGCCCCCATGGAGCTGAGAAATCCCAATTTCCTTTAGATAGTGATTTTGTGTTGTGAACTAAACTGCTGGACCTTCTTAAAAAAAAGCCTCAACAGGTGACAAGCAACAGTGAAGTTTGTTTTTGTTTCAAATTAAGTAAGCTCTATGCTCTTCATTAATTTCATCTAAATTAAGACAGTTAAATTGCTTGTCACCACCTGAAGCATATTTTTTGCCAAGCAGGTTATGTTTTGCCAGCATGTCTTACTGTAGTTTGTCTGTCTATGAGAAAAATGAAGAAGTTCTCCATGATTAAATTTTTTGGGAGTGTTGGTCATGACTAAAAGAAAAGGTGATTCGATTTTGCTGATATTAATTGAGTATTATTTTAAAGGTTCTTTAACAATGTGTGATAACAAAGCTTTCATAAATAACTTTCAACTAGATGAACTCTGTTAACAATGCAAGGTTAATAAATTTTCCACATTGTCGATAATAACATGGCCTAGAACTACCGTGGCAGAGGTTTGTGCTCTCTGAGCACTTCTGCTGAATTATCTTTTTATGTGAGCTTGTTAAAAATGTCCATGTATTTCAGAGACACTGAAGTTTTTGATTTGATTTGAAATCCTCACTGATGTTTTGATGTTCTCCAGGTGTTTGATGATCCACATCCTCTTGAAGCATGCTTACCCTCCTCTCTTCAGACTAACTCTTGGAGAAGTGTTTGTTGTGTTTCTGCTGGCTGCAGAAATGCTGCAGCACTGCCAGAACGAGAGGAGAGCTGTCAGACACCGAGTCTCCGCCAGAGAGTCTCTCCGACCTGGGAGGGTAAGATCCTCTGAAAACTGAATCAATATTGACTGAAGGCTGTTGCACTTGATGTCTGATGCTCTCTGAGAGCCATTACAGGATCAGCAACCCTGAATTTTTCACTTAGGTGTCAAATATGCAGATGATATAGGCAATTTAAATTATCTAGTCAAGGCAAGTTAATTTATGGAGAATAATTTATACAGAGATCAATTCAAAGTCCATTTTTTAGAATGAAAAATGGAAAATTAAGAACATTGCAAGCTTTAAATGACATACAGCAGTTATAAAAGGAAGTCTGTTTAAATATGAAATTAAAAGGTAAAAACAATATATTTATGTTTCAGTGTTCACCACATTAGGTGTATCTTACTGGTACCAGGATGGACCCTTTATGCCTCAGAACTGCCTTCATTCTTGGGGTCATTGATATAACATGATGCTGAAACATTCCTCAGAGATTATGATATACATTGATATGAAAGCATTACACAGTTGCTGTGATTGGACACAATCACAATCAACATTGGACATGTTGTGTGCTCAGAAATAGTTTTCAGAAATTGTTTTCAGCAGACCTCGGTTGTAGTTAGTGTTACAGCTGTGTCCTTGTTGCCTTTCTATTATCTCCAACCACTCTGGCCATTCTCCAACGACTCAGTTAGTTCTGAATCCATTGCTAATGAAAGAAGCTAAGATGATTGGTCAGAGCTGTGTGAATGTTGCAGCTATAAAAATAATTACAAATAATAAAAAGTGCTTATTGGCTCACACTAAAACTTACACCTGTGTTTTAGTGAATGATTAAACAAATGAAAAACTGTGGACAACACTGTTTTAGATTCTTCATATTTGGGGGTGCTAATTTGGGAGTGTGGACATTACCCATATACATACTTCTGCCGACCAGGTTCCAATCCAACCTGTGGCCAGTATGTGGAGTGTCTACCCCTACTCTCTTTCTCACCCCCTTTCACAAGCCTATCCACTGTCATGCATTCAGCCTGCAAACATTTTTTTGTAATTTTTTTTTATTTTGGAGTCAGAGAGTCAACCATTTATAAACACTGCTCATAAAAATGATTCTACACAAATTAAAGCAATTTCAATCATTTCAGGATGCAGTTGTACCACAGATCAACAAATTCAAATCTGAGAAAATCCTCAGTTTTGTCATTGCACCCATTATCCATGCCAACGACTACTGCCCTTTTACCAAGTTCGTACCAAATATCAAAATTATTTAAGCCTATCTGTTTCCATCTTAAAGGGACTGTGAGGAGTTTCTAAGTAATTGCAAAAGTCTCACTTTTAGATATATGCCTGATCGAAATATACACTTTAAGATGAGTTTTATTGCATCAAAATAGGTTATCTATAAATGCTATTCCTTAGCTTCGTGGGCTACAAAACTACGATGCTAAGTTTTCCAAAAACTGCTTGTTGTCACACATCAAAAGCTACTGCTACGTAACTAGAAAGAGATACATTACCTCGTCGCTTTGCATCCTGTAAGTTGTTCAAAAACAAAGTTGTAAAGCAATGCAGAGTTCTGAGGAAGGTCCGAGCTGCATTTATCACAACAAACACCACTTTGGCTTGGGTCACGTCTTTTGATGCATTCCAGTTGTAGTCAGAAGTCGGAATTTCTGGGTTCCGAGTCGGAAACTGCAACTGGAACGTCCCCCGAAGTCGGAATTTCCTACTGGGAACTCAGCAAAACCTCGCCACCCCGGAGTTGACAATCAAAGATGGATGCCCCCAGTGTGAACAGTTATTTAGCTCCTGTAATAATCAATTTATTTGCACTTCTGACTGGGGTGTGTCGCTCTAGATCAGCTGTATACATAGTATTGTTAGACTTATATTTACAAAAATACTGCCATAGTGATAATCACATTCTTCATGTGATATTTGTGAACAACAACGCAGGGCGTGCTAACAACAGCTAACAATAGTCTGGTAGATTGGCATGTTTTTTTCCGACTTCAACTGGAATGCTGATAAGTCGGAGATGATGTCACTCCCAGTTCCGAGGTTACTGGAATGCAGAATTACAACAGTCGCTGCGCGTGCTCATGGGTAGCAGAGTCTTTATGTCGCCGGTAATAGATTCTCCTCATAGCACCTTTAATGACTAAAGAAAGTATTCTTTTGTTGTAACACAAGTGCAATAGCAGGCCCTATGCTAGTAGTACTCTTTGGACAAGCTTCACCACAGAGCTGCCTGTATTCTGAAGCGTTAAAAAGCTTTTTGTGTAACTGCATGCAGTGTGGTTGGGTAAGATGCATAGGAATTATGTCTGCAGGTTGGAGGAGGGAAAGTTGAATATTATTTGGAGGGAGGTTTGTGTGTTTTTGGAGGTTTGAGTGTTTATAAGGGGAGGTTTGGGGGGGTCTGTGGTGGCAGTGTGGGGGGGATCCTGGCTGTCAGAGGACATGAGGATGACAGACTTGGCTGCCACTCATAGCCGCTCTTCCTGATCCACTGTGATGTGCCAAGATGGACATCAGCACAGCCGGGGTCTCTCTGGCTACCAGCCCCGCCTGTCCACTCGAATGCCAGCACGGGCCGCACAATATCTTGTTTTAGGCGTGGAACCGCGGCGCTTTTGGCATCAGACGTCTGCCTCTGCGTCATTTGGCTGCCGTTCTGCTGTCTTCAGGGCCTTTTTGGAGGGAACGGCTCAGCCTCTGTGTTTTTTATCGGGAAAGAGCGCCGAACAAATCACTCCAAAACTTTAATGTTCAGTGCCAACGTGACCGTCAGCCCTCAGCACAGACAGAATTGATGAGAGCCTTCTGATAATCCATTAAGACACGGCTAAAGGTCGCAGGGTATAAATAGCCTTCAAGGGCGGCATGTGGAGTCATCTGAGGGGAGGCGAGCTGAAGAGGACACTCATGATACCGCTCATTAATCTGAACATGGAGGTGTTTGTGTGTTATTAAACATTTTTGTCAGGTGGATGGTGACATTTGTTCCTCAGGATGGAAAACAGAAACACGTCAGAGAGCCACTTTCTGACCTTTTCGTGTCCGTGACCTCGTTACAACTCCTGTGGTTTTGTAACATGTCATGTAATTAGAAAGTTTTGAACTTGTCACATGAATCACATGAGTTTTCTGCGATACTGAGGGAAATTCACATTTAAAATAAAGTATACAATACTGCTTAATTATGGTGTGCTAATATGAGTTATTCTCCATGCTAAATCTGTTTGGCGATTCATTTAATTTGGGTGTTGATCATAACTCCCTGTCCAAACAGATCTTTAAACATGTTGTGACTAGTTAATGGGAATTTACACACAATGGATTTAATCACATTAAAACAGTTCAGGGCCTTGCAGACTTTCTTATGTCAGAGAGCATAAGTTGTAAGCCCTGGCAGGAACCTCTTACACAGTTTCTTCAATTTTCTTATACAGTCACTGACCACTTTGCTAGGTACACCATTTTAGTATCTGGCTGGACCCTTTATGCTTTCAGAGCTGCCTTCATTATTGGGGTCATTGATTCAACAAGGCACTGGACTGAGATCTGATGACTGTAGAGGCCACTTGAGCACATTGAACTCACTGTCATGTTCAAAAAAACAGTTTGAGATGATTTGAGCTCTGCGACATGGAGCGTTATCCTGCTTGAAGTAGCCATCAGAGGATGGTAAAAATGTGAGGCAGCCCAGAATATACAAGAATCACTAAAAGGATGGATATGGTCAGCAACAGTTCTGAGGTAGGCTGTGGTGACTGAGCCAAGGACAGTTTGTAGGAAGGGACCCAAGAGAGATCGATCCACACTTAAAGGTGTAGTCAGCGATCTTCTAATCTTCTAATCTTCTAATCTAATGCACTGTTTTTCAAAATCACTGTATTTCTCCTCTCCATCCACAAGATGTCACCACTGACAGCATGTTGAAAAAAAAGTCTGGTTTCAATACACAGCCTTGACTCTGAATTTCAGCAGGTAAATACTGTGGCTCGGGCCGAGTTACCAAAACAGAGTACACCCCTCTACATCCAGGGGGCGATCATACTCATGCACAGATCAGACAGAGGGAGGAGGGGGAGTCGAAGGTTGTGTAGCGTGAGCAGTTAATGTAAGAGAGAGATACAATAGGTGCAGTAGCAGTGGCTGAAAAACAGCCCAAAAGAAAAAGGTCAGAGGAGTGAAAAGTGGGCTAAGACCATGAAAGAGCGAAGACCCGGGTCAACATTGGTGTTGCTTTCCGACGGTGGAGGGAACTCCGCCAATTGAAAGACCTGAAAACGGATTGTAAGTCAAGTTGTCTGACGAGTCGGGGTTACTTAGCTACATTGGTCAGCTACGCAGTTTCTACAGCCGTTTCCATGACGATGCATGTCCATCAGCTTTCGGGGGTAGAACCAGGGGTGAGGTATGAAGGGAGAGGCGGGTCTAAATTCATTTATAAACAACCTCTCCACTCGTTTTCTCCCACATCGCTGACTACACCTTTAAACAATGGTTCCTCCAAACCATCTCAATATGGCAGCAGAAAGCCAGAATCATCAGAGCAGAAAATGCATTTAAATTCTCTATTGTCTAATTTTGTTGACCTCTTGTGAGCTGTAGCCTAAGTTTCCTGTTCTTACCAGACAGGAGTGTCACCTGGTGTGGTCTTCTGCTGCTGTAGCCCATTTGTTTTAGGACTGGACATGTTATGTGTTCCGAAATGGTCTCTGGCATACTTTGGTTGTAAAAAGTGGTTATTTGAGTTACTGTTGGCTTTCTGTCAGCTCCAAACACTCCATCCATTTTCCTTTCAAAATCAACCAGGAACTTTCTCTTTGCTGACCACTCGCCATGAACCCAAAAATGGTTGTGTGTGAGTATCTCCAAAGACAAGCAGTTCTGAAATCCTTAGATCAGTCCTTCTGTCTCCATCATACTACATCCAAAGTCACTTAAATCACATTTCTTCAACTTTCTGCTCAATTTGACCTTAAGCAGGTTGTCTTTTACATACCTACATGCCTTATTGCATTGAGTTGCCGCTATGTGATTGGCTGGGCAGCTTGTTGCATTACGATGTAGTTTAACCAGCGTTTAATCAAGTGGCCTGTCAGTGTGTAGTTTTACTGATTTATTTTTTTTCTTCATAAATAATGTCGAACAGTGTTTTCTTAGTGAGCCTGTTTCATTGAACTTCGGAAAAATGTATTTCTACATGCAGTGATAAGTGACACCTGAAGTTCATATATTCGGGTATTATTGTTGCAAATAATGACATTTTAATCCAACATAAATATTCTTTTATTGGATTTAAAAGCAGTATAATATCTAGCTAGATTTTATATGCTCAAAAACTACTGTCATTAGGAGTGTCCAACATGAACATCAAACCTCTCTCTTCTTAAAAGAATGGGGGGGATCATTGAACCCTTTTCAATGCCAATTTGTAACTTTAAGGCAAGGACACTTTATTCATAGAGCACCATTCATACATACAGCAATTCAAAGTGCTTGACAGAGTTGAAACAAATACATTATTACATCCTGAGCAGAAAAGACATAAACTCAGATGGTCTGGTTTTGGCTTCAACTTTTAACAACATGATCAGTGTCTAAAAGTCAACAAGTCAGCCAAAAATTGATCACAAAATAGTAAAAATGTTCCTTGATTAGTATGCGATATAGAGGCCTTCACAGTTTTTGCTCTGTTTTGGTTTGTTTAACTGAGCACTACAGACCTTGTATAACTAATATTTTCAAATATGTAAAAAAACTTGCAGCATTGAAAATAGAAAATAAAATTTAAAATGACAAAAATGTCATCAGAAGACGTTTAAAGGTGTCTAGAAAGTGGACACAGCATTTCAAGGTTAGAAAGAAATCTCAGTCTGTTGGTTGATGTTGCAGCTGATGGAGCAATTTAACAGCTCAAACTTAAAGCATAACTTCTTTTATACAGTTCTACATACATTTATTTATAACGAACCTTTAACCAGGAAAAGAAAGTCATTGAGATTAAAAATCATGTTTCATCTCTGGTGCTAATGCGTCAGAAATGTGTTTAATGATGCGTTTGAATTTCATAAAACCAGTGATGATGATGGATGTTGACTCTCCATACTGAGGAGCAGAGAAAAGTTCAGACTGCTCTCTGTCCTGCGGATATTTGACTGTTTCAGAGTGCATGTGGATGGATTAAAAAGGAACTGTAACATCTCCACAACACAGCAAATGGAGCTTCACAACCAAATCCAAACTCACCAACAAGAGCTCTGACCAAAGATGTTGGCTCTGAGGGATGCAGAGGCAGATGGTGCTCATGGCTAACGCTCAAAACTATACACACACGCAAACTCACACACGCTGGTCCATGTTGTCTGCTGGCCCTCTGGGCTCTGTGGCTGCCTTGGCGAGCACCGTTCAATATGTTTGGACAGCACACACACACACTCAGAGGGTTTGGAGTGTATAGATAGCAGCTGGTTGTACAGTAAAGGTGTCAGCTCGGTGTGTGGAGGCTTTCCAGCAGAATAAATTAACCTCATGGTTCACTTTATTCCACAGAGTCTCAGTGGTGACAGTTTCTCCTCAAGTCTGTTTTTGGACCAGCGATGTGTTTACTATGACAAACAAGCAAAAATACAGCTCTGTGATTGGCTGCAGGGTAGTTTTTGAAATTTGGACACCTCATGTTCCTGCTTAGGGGCCTTATATTGATGGCAAATGAAATAATGCATGTAATATGGATCTATCTATTATTTTTCTTTATTGGTACAAGTGATAATTTACAGTGACACATCAAGTATGTAGCGACTGCCTCTGCAAGATTTACAAGATCTAAAGTTTAGAGTGAATGGAACCTGTGCAGTGGTTCAGGAAATACGCCATAGAAATTCTTAAAGATGCTATGAGGAGTTTCTAAGTAATAACAAAAAAGTCTCACTTTTAGATATATGCCTGATAGAAATACACACTTTGAGATGAGTTTTATAGCATCAAAATAGGTTATCTTTAAATGCTATTCCTTAGCTTCGCGGTCGGGTCGGACAGGGCTGGACTGGCCTGGATACTCAACTTCGGGAACAAGACAATTAAAACTAGAGCAAATTTATATCTTTCGGGCACGTCTTAGAGCACCGGGCTGTAAGTAGTGATATACAGCCGTCTACAAAACTACGATACTAAGTTTTCCAAAAATTGCTTGTCACACATCAAAAACTACCGCTACATAACTAGAAAGAGATACATTACCTCGTCGCTTTGCATCCTGTAAATTGTGAAAAAAGAAGTTGAAAAGCAATGCAAAGTTCTGAGGAAGGTCCGAACTGCATTTTTGTTAGCATCACAACAAACCCGCTTTGGCTTGGGTCATGTCTTTACGATAGTCGCTGCTCATGCTCACCGGAAATAAATTCTCCTCATACTACCTTTCAATGTCGCAGAAACACAAACATCAACATGAAATGTGAGTTCAAAACATGGGCTGTTCTTGTATAAATGACTGAGGTGCATTGGTGTTTCCATCTATTTCAGTTTACACACTTAGGAATTGTAGAGGTTAATATGTTTCATACTTGATTTGTAAGCTCTGGATTGAAGGATTATGGGCTCAAACTAGGTTGTAATGACAGAGGACTCATCACATTTTGAAGAAGACGTACAGAAGCTCATGTGCCTTCTTTATGATCAACAAGTGGAACAGTTGGTTACAGAGTTTTACTTTTAGGCAACCCAGTGGCTTAATTCTGCTGTTGCAGCCATAAAGTTTAATTTTCCTCATTGAGCAGCTGTCGCAGATGTTTTCATCTCTTCAGGAGAACAATGAAGTCATTATTTCTCTGATTTGTTTCTTCTGCACTGCGATCCAGATGCTTCCATGACCAGCGGTGTGTTTCCAATCGCCAGTGCACGTGTCCAGCAGCTCCACTTTATGGTTTTCAGACTCATGGGAAAATTTTTACATGCGACTGTTTATCTCTAAAAGGCTGTTTGATTTAGACGAAGGTGATTACAGGATGTCTTTGTTACACTTAATTCCTTATGCCTTGACTTGGTGTTACATATAATTAAGTGGATCTTGGGTTTTCTTCTTTCTGAGAAGTTTATCTTTTAACTTTCCAAAAAAGTGCATGAAGGTGCATGGGATTTTAGAAAGAGAGTGGGAAATGACATTCACTAAAGGAGCCACAGTCTGGATTTTAATGGCAGCTTGACTGGGTTAGTTTATTAGTTTGTGGTTTGTGTAATGGATTGAATGAATCCATTAGTCTGAACATAAGCCACAGTGACAGAGATAAGCTATGTGTCTGTGCTGAAGGAACCAATCATTATTAAGCAATCAATTATTATTATTAAAGAACCAATTATTACTAGTAAGTAATATGCAGGTTGGGCTTACTTACCTATAAATGTCACTCTTTTTCATTGATTTATTTAAATCTAAAAACTTGGTTATTGTAGAGGGTACCAGGGATTAATTGAAACTTTTAGTGCTTCTTCGTTTGTGGTATTTGCTCAGCTCTGCATATTAGGGATACCTCCTGCATCATTTTCCATTACATTATAGGCTGTATCAGTACCTTTTAACGGTTGGTAGGGTAGTAACAGAATGGCTCAGAGAAACAAGGAAGTCAACAGTAACAATTATGAGCTGAATTTTGTTCCAAAGATGACTGCAAGCAGCAAAACAACTTGTTATTTAAGCAGAGGAGAGTCATACAGCATCCTGGACTACTGACTCATTGTGATAAAACGACTATTCAGAGGTCAGCAGTGACTCCACGTCACATTAAGTCTGTGCTCAGCTCGCTTGGAAAAGACCTGGAGTTTATACAAAAAGTTATGTCAGGAACGAGGTACGAGTCCTTATGAAAAGCAAAAGCAACAGAGTAAGCCAAGTCAAGCTAAGTCCAGCATATATCAGACAGTTGATAAGCCCTGTTTCTGCTGCTTTGCTTTGTCAATTTCCGATAATGTGATTCCAAGTGTGTTCTCTCACACTTTTAACATTAGAGTCTTTGGAATTGACAGTTTTTGCATTTATTTTCATTATGACTGTTAATATCAAGCGAGTGCTAACATTTTATAAATTAGAATCCCCAAGGTACGCAGCTGTTTATCATAAATGCTCAGCTATGATCCCAATACCAGGGATGTAACATGAAATTTTATTTTATTAAATTAATCAATAATTGTTGCAGTGGTTTTTTTACCTTTTGGATGTTATGATGCCTAAAATACTTTTCTTTTATAATACATGCTACATACCAAGTGTGTTCTTCGCAAGTTTGAGACAATAATTTCTTCCCTTTAATTTTAGACAACATGACTCAAAGGGATTGAGGGGTCGTTTCCTGTAAATGTACAACTGACCTTAAGTACTGTGTGTGCTCTCTAAAATCCACAGCCTTGCTTCTTGTAAATTTTGATTTTGGTAAAACACAAACTAAACATATTTGCTCACATTTTTAACATCCTAATCTTAACGATGCCAGGACTTGTAGGTCAAAAATTCTTGACTTTATTGTCACAAATATTAGGCATGTTTCCTATGCTTTTGGGTAATTTATTCTCATAATGTTGAAAGTTTTGTTTGCTGCTTTATGACCTTGAATATCATCTGTGTTCTCTTAAACTTTGGACTTTCTACCTCTCAAAATCCTTTCGTGTTAGTATCCCAATTACTGGGTAAATTCCAGTTTTAAAGAGAGGGTTAAAATGTAAATCTGTACAGAAAAATATGTGGTTGTTTTATTGCCAAGTATGAATGATTTTCTTATTGAGACAAGCTCTATCACACCATATTCCTGAATTGGATGTAATGGGGTTCAGATAACTTTAAGAGACAATCTTTTCTGTTGTCTTTTACTTGCTTTATTTTTATCACATGTTCCTGATTCCTCACCAGCCTCCCAAAGCAAAACCAGTTCCTGCTGCGGGTTGAAAAATCATTTGGCCTATTTACACGCCATTCTGCTTCTGATATGAAGGTTGACAGCAGCAGAAATAAAACAGGAGGTGTGTTTCTTATTTCTTCTCGTGCTTCTTGGTGCTCCATCTCAACACCTGGAAGAGAGAATCATCTGACAGCAATCAGGACGAGGGAAAAAATGCACAAAAAACAAACACTGTTGTCTGGAGCGCAGCCCTCCTTGCTTTAGTTAAACGCTCTGTTTCAGCCGTCCTCTAATGTTCTGCAAGTGCAGCTGCTGCAGTGATAAACATTTAAAATGAGAGGAGAACAAGAGGAGAATTCACGGGAGACCACGTGAACAACATCTCCTGGACCGGGTGCACGGGAGGTCATTTAATATGGCTGATGTGGTGACTGTGGCAGTGGAAGGACAGCTGGTGGGACATCCCTGCTAATGTGTCTTCATATGAACACTTTGGCTTCACTGAGCTTCAGCAGGGCGAGCAGGCGGGCGGGTGCAGCGCTGGGTGGCAGGGTGCTGCTGCTGTGACGCCCAGGGGCGCCGGCGTGCTGCACAAAGAGCGGAGAGAAAGGAGAACAGATGTTGACAATCAGCTCTTTTCTTTTCCCCATGCTGTGTGAGAGGAAGGAAGCAGAAAAAACATATTCAGGAGACTTATTGGGTTTTAGGGATAAATTGGAGAAATGTGTTGATGCTGGTTCTACTGACGAGATCCTGTTTGCTCACATCCATGTTTGTTTAGATCTGGCTCCTGCATTTCTCAGATTGATTTATGAACATAGTAACTCACAACAACATTGATCCTGTGAACAAATTGTTTTTACAGCCACAGCAAACATTATGAGGACTCTTGTGTTACTGTAGACATGGTAACTTTTTTCAGCCAACCTTTTATTTTTCAGCATTTTGATTTGAAACACACTGGAAGATGTATATTTTTATTATTCATTCAGCTCTTTCACAGCTAAATTTTTTTGGCGTAGATGTATTGTTGGATTAGTTGTGATTTCCACTAACTGCATAGCTGTTGCAAATTAATGTGGGTGATGGTTCAAATACAGCCTGTAGCTGCTTTCTTGTCCAATACGTAACACGAAGGTAACAAAGGGCTTTACAAGGACAAGAATAACAGAAACAAAACTGATTGTTTTAATTTATAATAATAATTGAACTACACTACACTACAAAGCAACAAGCAAGCTGAAAACATATGCAAGGGAAACATTAACAATACCAGAGACTTATAAACATAAAACACCTTTAAAATAATTTCAGGAGACTTCAGGAGAGAATATCTTAAAATACTAAATTAAATGCAATATAATTGAATAAAATAGACACAGATCATTACAATAATTGAACCTGATCATAACGCAATACGTTCCATCAATAAAATTTAATAAAGTGAACAAAATAAATATGGTCATACAAAACCCTACAATACAATACATCAGACTGGATTATTGACATAATACTATATAATATATCTAAACAAAATATATCCAGTACAATACAAAAAAAATAAAGAAATACAGTACAATTAATTAGAATAAATTAAAAATATATGTGATGTAATTTTTAATAAAAACAATACATTTAAATGAATTAAATAAAAATACAATACCATACAAAAAGTTAATAGTTAATTGGATAATTGTATAACAAATAAAATACATTACTATATATTGCATCAATAAAATAATCACAATACAATATAATACAATAGATTAATATTTTACAATACATACAACCAATTAAATCAATAATAAAAATGCAGTACAATTAAACATATTAAATCAATACAAAATAGACATTAATTTTCTATACCGCTTTTCCCTTTCAGGGTCGTGGGGGGGCGGAGCCTGTCCTAGCTGTCATTGGCCGAGAGGTGGGGTACACCCTGATCCCTGAGTGCCCGGAGAGAACCCACAAATGCACGGGAACAACATGCAAGCTTCACACAGAAAGGCCTTGCATGACCCGGGAATCAAACGGGGGACCCTCTTGCTGTGAGGCATGTGCACTACCTGCTGCGCCACCATGCCGCCCAAATGGAAAGCATATAATAATTAAATTAATGCAATACAATACAGTACATAAGAAAAAAAAATATTCATGTGAAATAAGGAAGCCTTGTGGATAAAATATGGGATCACTGGCTCAGCAGACCTGATCTGACATTTTTCAGGTCCTCAGTCAAATATCCTCAACCACTAAAGTACACCAGATTTGTGTTTGTTGATCTCAGCTTCGTTATGGCACTTGGGTTAATAGGTTCAGTGAAAGTGTGTCCATTGGCTCCATCTCAGCTCCGGCAGTACAAGAGCCCTCAGCAGGTGCACAAGGCCACTGTTCTGACAAATGGCTGAGCGCTGTGATGCCTCCTTTTCTTTATTGAGTGATATTCACATGACAACTAGACTGCAGCATCTGAACCTCTCCTGTTTTACAGCACCTATAGATGCTCCACCTTTTCCCCATTGGCCCCTCAAATAGACCTACCCGTGTTATGTCCTACCATCTTTTGGTTAGCAGTTTAGGTCAGATGGCTGACAGTGGCATGTCCAGTGCAGCACAGAGAATATAAATTCTGAACTGCTAACAACATTGGGCCAAGTGCAGGAGCTCCAACAGAGCGTCTCAGACAGAGTGCAAATAGAGGGGGATCAGGGGTATTCAATGGGTGAAAATTAGAATGTCTTTTTTTAACATTGGTGACCAATACCACAAAGTATAGGCCTTCGAAGGTGTTTCTCCACCCTTTATTGCCTTTCAAGTATATAATCTGCCTTTGCACTTTGTTCGCCATAACTTTCTAACATTACTCTTATCAAGAAAAATCCATTTGTGTTTATCAGAAATCCAATTATTCTGGGAAAAAAAAGTGGAATTTTGAAAATTATCAACATCCCTAAGAACACATGAAAAATATTTCAAACAAGTCAGTGAGTTAGAACAAAAAGAAATAGTGAGAATACCTCCTCAGTTTTTTGATAGATTTTTATTTCACATACAGCATTATATTGTTATTAAATTAATCATATGGGTCATGTTGCTTGTGAACTGTGGCCTGGCCATACATCTACCGATAATAACCAAACCAATCTTTACAAGAAAAGGGGAATTTGGGGGTTTATTATGAGGGTAGATTCTTATTTGCTCTCTTTTGTTGCTCAAAATTAACTATAAAGACCTTGGGGTGTTTTTTGTCCAGTCCATGGATGTGAAATAATGATTTAAACATAAATATAACATTTTTACAAAATATGTTTTCCCATACTACAATTGTAGCTTGTGCTTCAAGTACAAATCTGGCATGCTGAAAAAGAGTTTACACTAAACTACATCAATCCAGTCTGAATGTATTCATTCGGCATATACAGAAAATAACTTTATGCTAAAAGTCTAGAGTCAGTAACCTAAAAAAATCAACAAAGTTTTGTTAAGAAAATACATAAAAGTAATCAGGAACACTTTGTACAATAAACAATTTTATTCTTTGTGTAGTAAACTGAGCTTTTGTAGAAACAAAACTGATTTAATGTGAATTGTTCTTGATTTAATCTCCTATTTTCTCCCATTTTTACCCAGACATTCTGTTTGATATCCTTACTCTCAGCAACAATTCCTTACGTTTCTTTATTTCTTATTATGACAGGAGCAAAAGGACATGGAAGAATGATCCCTGCACATCAGGCAGCAGGTGAGTGAAAATCTTTGGTAAAAAAAAAATCAGATGGAAAATGTGAACAAGAACATCTGCTCTGGTATAAATAAACTTTCCTGTTTAAGATAAAACAGCTGATTAAACCCAGAAACACAACACTGCCTCCTACTGGGAGCTGATGTAATGAGCAGCATGTTGAACAGCATGTGTCTCAGACCAGAGAATCTGATCATGCAGGAGGAGCATTTGTCCAAATTTGTATACAACCATGGATTTACTTTATATACATTTTGAGCTTTAAGTTGTATTTTTTTAAACCTCAAGCTCATTTTCTTGTATAGCTTGTGTTTGTGCACTATATTCTCTGAATTATGTTTTATAATCACCATGAGTCTCAAATTATGCAAATATTGCACCAAATTAACCCAAATGCATTAAATGCAGTAAGGCTAGAAAAAAAGGATTGTTGGAACAAATCAAGAAGAAGCAAGTATGTCACAGGTCACCAGGCAGTGAAAACAATTTTGTGTCAGCTGAGCAAAATATTAATTCATTCTTCTAACATCATCATATGCACTATTTTTTTTCTTTAAATTATATAACACATTTGGAATTCAAAAACATAAATTTGATTGATTGATTGATTGATAGACATTGATATTTGTCTTTGTATTCTTTATGATGAATTGTATAATTGTATGGCATGATAGAATGAAAAAAATAATCCTTTCCCTTTGCAGGTAGACTAAGAACAGCCTATCAAGCATTTCTGAAGTTGCTGAACAATATTTTCTGAGGAATAATTTTAAAAATAGAATTAAAAAAATCTAAAGGGAAATTAATAGTCAAACATTTCCCATAATGCTTTATTTCATTTCATTATTTACCTAACTTTTGCTTTAAAATGATTAGGATACCTGTTGCACATATTAAATTGGGCTAATGCATTTCTAAACATAAAATTAAAGCAGTTTATTGCAAGTTGTGGCTGTAAAAGTCCATCATCAAGCTCGTAATGCATTGCCCTTTATTTGTAAAGAAAAGCACTTATAATTCACATAGTCACAGATCACTGTTTTTCTTTTTATTTGCTGAACAAATAATGACATTTGCAGACTTTAAAAAACTCAATATGTTTTTGATTAAATGGTAAGATATTTTCCAATGGTGGATAAAAAAAACTATCTAAAATGAAGAACAATGGCCACAGAGATCAATCCAGTGTGCCTCAATTCAACTCTGTAAGTATTGTTGGTCATTTGGTAAGGCATAAATGATTATAACTTTGTAATGTAAGTTTAATTATAATTTGTATTCCTTTATTTAGTTTAAATAGCCAATATGTTATTTTCAAGCAAAGCTAGCTAGCAGTCAGTTTAACGGCTACTGTCTGCGGTGAAGCGAGTTTTATGTCCGGTATTCGCTGTTTGTTTATGTTTGCGTGTTAGCCATGGATGTTAGCGCGAAGCTGCTAATGTCGAACGAACTTCAGATCGCAAGGGAAGTTCGGTCTAGCTAACGCTCGGAAAAGTAAGTGACATGGAGCATGAGGATTGTTGTTGGTTTTTGTTCGGTGAGTCTGACCAGGTACAGTAAAGTCATGCAAGGCTTTATATTTGTGGTAAAAAGAAATAAGTAAAGGTAAGCTGAGTGCTTGTTTATTGGCTAAGTTAGCTAACAGTTGGTGTGTTAGCTTACATGTCAGCACAGTGTAGCGAAGTTCTCAGTTGCTACCCATTTAACTATCGTTTTGGCAAACTAACTCTTCCAGTAGTTATGGTTTCACCAAGTTATTAAAATATTTCTTTTACAGTCTTATGTTTCTTTGGTTTGTAGAGGCTGCAGTGAGAATGAATTGTGAGAAAGGCAGAAGAGGGGGGCTTTCAGTTCGGAGTTGAGTTCATGTCTAGAGCATGTTGACATCAGGTAAGCTTCAGCACTTAGTTGATTTTATGATGGACTTTAAGTCAGGGCTGCTGTGGCCCACGGATATAAACAGTCCTCAATACTCAGTGCAGCATGTCAGGCAATTTCAGCTTTCCAAAAACGGCAACTATAAGGTAATTGAAAAGTCTGACTAACAATGTTAATCTGATTTACTACAACACTATGCACAAAGGCAAGACGACTCACAAATGCATTATGGTAAATATTTCTATGATAGTCTGTTAACTTTTTAAAAATTCTTTACAGGAATTTAGGTAGTAGAATTTTCTGGTATGGTTTCTCCATAAAGTCTTTTTCAAAGACTTATTTTCTTTATTTTGGAGAGAAGTAAGCCAGTGCTATGAGAGCACATTTGTCTTTATTCCCAGCATTGTTGGTCAGTTCATTGTCAAAAATGTGCAGCAAGTGCCTGATCTCACAGGGTTTACAATTACATGAAAATTCCTGAATCCACATCTGGATTTAAATCACCTCCTGAATTTTATCACCTGTCCTTTGTGCCATTACCAACATCATCTGAACATGGCACCAAAGTCAGTAGAGAACTGATTGAGCAATTAGGGCAGTTTTCCATGTATTACTATCTACAGCTTTAACAACTCCAAAATATAGTGAAAAAATGTCAGTATCCACATTCGGATCACCACCAGAATCTAACTGATTGGTTTTTGGCCCATTTCTTTCTTATTGGTCTTTTTTATTTCTTATTGGGTTGAGGTGATAATTATATGACATAACCTTCAGTTACAACAATGTTTATGTTAGCTAACTTTTGTAAAACCAAGGTTAAATTGATTAATTGTTAAAAAAAGACAGTAGATCCTTGTTATTGCATTGAAGAAGTGCCTTCATAGTACGGCTGAACAATACATAGTTTCAACATTGCCACTTCAAGCCATGTGTCCAGGTTAATATAAGGCAATGGAAATTTAAAAAATTGTAGATTCCCCATCAAGGTCAAATCCCTTTGTAGCCAGGGTTTCTTAAATTTACAAACAGAGGTTCTACAAACCTTTTAATATCCAACTCAAGACTTGTTCATACCTTTTACGACTCTAACTTGGATAGTAAAAAAACCTTAAAAACCTTGCACACAAGAGAGAATGGATGCCAGTCAACACTGATGTGATACAATAATAATCTTTTTCTACAAGTTACTAAATGCTTTGTAGCTTAAATTAGATTTTTTTGCTAAAATGTAAAAAGACAGGTTGCTAAATAGTTAGTTTGGTAAATGCTTGGCCATACAGCAAGCCCTTAAAGTCTCCCAAAAGAAGTGGACCCTATCTTGGCATGTTTCACACTGTTCTCAAGGCCACTTACTGAACTTTTAAAGACATTTTATGGCCTAAATGAATGAAATTTAATACATCTCACAGATCCGCAGGAACATGATGAATTGTCTGGAATAAGTAATTTGTGATTCAAGCTCATAAAAAGTCTAAATGAATTGTATGTTTAGTTTAAATTCTACACAACACTTTAACAATGACCATCTGATTCTTCTAAATCCAAAGCAAAATCATTTCTGTTTACCTTAAGATTTACCAGTGAGGGTTAATGCTCTGAAATGTCATTACTTTACTCAAATACTGGTCTGTCAAGAATGTTTGTTTAGGGCCTTTATTTTAAGTCACATACATGCTGTTGTATCGGGCATTGAACAAATTGTTGACTGTTTAAGTTTTTGTCTGTTAGCTGGAACTTTTAGAAAACATATTTTTGTTGCAGAGGTTTTTAAGTTCTTTATATTTTTAAATAGAAGGTTCCACAACATTTTGTTCAGAAACTGTAGGCTAGGACCCATTACTGATGCAAACACTGAACTGAACTAGTAAAATCCTGAAGTTGTGAAATTCTGGACAGGAAAGAGTGTTAACTGTGTAGGAAAATTGTTACAAGTCAATATTAAACAAAAACAGAGTAAGAGATGAAGGAAATTTTGTCATATTGGTGCTAAATTAATTTTTTTATCCTTTGAAATTTATGTGTAATTGTATTGTTAGTTGTAATTTGATTTGACCAACGTGCAGCTTTTAATGGCAAACACTGTCAACGTTCAACAACCTTTAAAATCCAAATAATTTCCAGTTAGACTTTTGTATCTGGTGATTAGGCAGGTTTCAATTTCAGGTAGAATTTTGGTTTTCCACAATTATAAAAACAAAGGGATTTAGAATAAACACGTACTGATACAAGTGCCAGTACCAGCACTGGGTATGTGCCTAGATACTGACGTGGGGAAAAAGTCAATACACCATAGTACCATGATGGCTTGACAATAGTATATCGATTCAAGGCCACCAACTATCTAATCTATATTTTTAAATGTATTAATTACCAACATTTAATATAGCTTTTGGTTCTATAGAAATACAATCATTTACTTGTGAAGTCCACTTGATGGTGCAGTTGAGTCTGTACACGTAGGATCAGCAGAGGAGCCGTTCATCATGGAGAGAGTCAGTAAATCACACGTGTGGACTTATTATATCATTTTCCCCAATATTTTTCAGCCCTAAATTCTGTACCCTTCAAACAATAGCTTGAACGCTTTAGAGAGACGTGGACATTTCTGCAGCTACATGAAGAATTATCACATTGACTGTCTGTTTCGTCTGTATTTGTAAATGCAGAATGTGTAGATGTACCATTATTCTCTACAGTCTGTAGGGAGACGTTAGGTTTATGTAGTTTAAGCAGCACCAACAGACCTTCCTCAGCTGAAATGTTTTCTGCTTCTCACCCTCATTCCTTCATTTCAAATTACATCTGTTAAAACAAACACTTTCACATTAGAGTCACGGGTAAATACCGGTAGAAGGGAGACCGTGTGCATATTTCTGTCTATATAAGCTAAAATAAATTTGGAAATATTTGGATCGCATGTGTAAGCAAAAGTCTTTTTTTTGTTGTTGTTTGTATCCAAAGTACTTTTAGATATTGTAACTTGTACTCATCTTGGTGATTCCCAGAATGTAAGTACTTGTGCTATTGGGGTAGAAATGGATCAGTTTTGGATGAGTGAGACCAAAAGAATATTGATGGTGGTGGTTTCCCCTTTAAAACAATGAAAATGTGTAATCTTCTAAAGTGGTACTTTTCTGGTGAACTTGTTTGAAGATTGTTTTCCGAAATCAGGATCCTGTCCTCTACATTGTGGACACCTTATGTTTGCATCGTTGCATTTCATTGGCAGACATCTGCTCATTGGATGTCATTATTCACATGATATCTTCTCCAAATCCTTATCCCTCCTGTGCCTCTCCTCCTCAGCCTTCCCCTCACCTTCTGGCCCGGTGTACCTTACCCCCCGACAACCTGAACATCCCTCCGTATCTCCGGCTGAATCGCATTCCTCCGTTTGGCCACCACAATGGACGAACTGTTTGATGGCGGCTCTGCTCTGGTTCAGGTATTCCCCCTCTGATTAGGAACCCGAGCTTCAGAGACCCCCCGTGCCTCCCTCCGAGCCCTTTATTACCCCTCCGCCCCCCCCCTCTCCCAAGTCCTCTCCCCCTCTTTGCCCTGACACAAACAGACAGTGAAATTATCTCACAGGTTGGAGCACATGTTTGTGGATGTGCAACACGATGGGGCGTCGGTGCTTTGGACGAGTCGCGCTGCCTCATCTGTCCTGAAAAAAGACAGAAAGAAGTTCACAGTCAAGAAAAAAATATACTCCTGCTGAGGTTTATGAGAGTGCAAAACCCCAAACCACTAATCTTCATATGAATGATTAAATACTAAATAAACAGCCTGTGGTTTGCTGCTAAGCTGAAGAATACAATTAACTGTAGAGAATACAACTGGCAGCAATGCACAAACACATTTATCCAGTTACTTAAAAATGTTTTAATTCTTCTGTTATACTTAGAAGAAGCCCTCAGTAAATGCTGAATCAAAATAAATAGTTATGAATATGTCATGATATCTTTGTCTTAGTGGTCGTATTATAAATACTCCAAATACTGAGTGCTTTTGAGAATTTTATCCGCGGTGGTAAGAGAAAAATAAAAGAATAACATTCTCTGAATACAAAAATGATGGTTGTGATTTTAAGATAACCACTGTGGATTTAAGGCTCTGAGGACTTTATTTGTCAGGGCTTTGCATCTTCACTCGTTTCACTATTAAATTCGGTCATGGTGATTAAGTTAATAATTCAGCGCGATTTGATATCATGATGCTAAACAATGGAAAACATTCTGGATTTTCAAAATTACATGTGAATACATGTGGTCACATAAATATGAGCCACTGCTAAGGATTTGAAAGTGCCTTTCAAATCAATTTATGCCAAAATTTCTTTCCACCATGAACCGAAATAAATAATTTTTAAAGAACTGCTTGATTTTTTGCCCTCAAAAGTAAAGCTAAGATTGCATACCAGCAACCTTTGCAAATGTCAAAGAGCTGATCCCTCCTAAATAAGAACATAACAGACACGACTTTATTCTGAACGCATTACACAATCAGTGTGATCACTGTAGTAAATACTTTTTAAAAAAAAACTTCTTATCATGCAGTGTGCTTCCTTACTGATCAACATACTTCAGTGTAGGCTTTGTTCATGTTTATGTCTTTAAACTGTGGAAAGGCAGCATCCTACCATCCTACACAACCTGATAATATGCTTCTCTGCAGAGATGACAGTCATCCCTGTCCATTCCCATGGGTTGATGAAAGGATTATGTTAACACCCCTTCTCTATTTCATTTTTAAAGCTTTATTCTCTCCTATTTTTTCTATTTTGGGGGATAAATTTGGTGCAGTTTCTTCAATATTAAAAAAATACTTAAAAATTGCATTAAGGAGAATTTTAAGTGAAAAAATAATTTCTTTGAATAGGCTAGTTTAAAGACTTTTGAGGGCCTGAGAAATTTGAGAAAATATGAGATGAATGATGACATTTGTAAAATATTGCGATAAATTAAATAATATGCAATAAATCAGTGTTTGCCAAACTGTGGGCGAGGACCCACCGATGGGCCACTGAGTTACTGCAGGTGGGAAACCCTGCTTTAAAGAAACTCAGAGGGGAAGTGGATTTAAGCTATAACCAACAGGGTCCTAGCCATGCTGTTCTCAATGTTTTAAATAACTCTTGTAATCACAACATATGTCTTCTTAGCCTTAAATAAATCCATTTTTTCTCCACCAAACTAGCCCCAGAAAGCTAAAGAAAGCTGGTAAACAGCTTCAGCCTCGCCTGATGGCAAAAAGTAAAAGCATCATTATGCCATGCTTCAAAGTTAAATGTCTGTATCGTCGTTTCTAATTTTTTTTAGAAATTATTTACTTTAGTTACTTCATTTAAATTGGTTAATTCTTTTTCATTGTGGAAGATGAAATAAAAAAATAAGATAAAGAATCACAAGTTGGTCTTTCACTCCAAAAACTGAACATTTTTACAGTTTTCATAAAGCTAGGGCCTCAAGTTTTTGCACCAGCACATCTCTAGGTATGTATCTTTTAATTAAATAAAATAATGATGTGTGTTAATGTTTTGTGGAAATAGTGCTGCTCACACTGTTAATGTAGACGAGCCTCCCTACATCCAAACTACCTGCACAACTTTTCACTACAAAATGACAGCACCCATGAGCTGTAATGATGAAACAGCTGTACTTCCACAGCCCTAACAAAAAATAATCCAATTATCAACAACCTTTAAAATCCAATTATCCAATAATCCAATAATCCAAGCCACAGGAGGGCTCAATGGGACTACCTGTGTAAATAAATGTAAGATAGATTAAAAAAAAAGTTACTGTTTTAAATGTTCCCTCTCAGTTTTGAGTATATCAGGTGTTTTCGCATTTAAATTCAACTTCCTCTTCTGCATTTTCACTTACAGGAAAACCAACTTTGTCACTTCTTTTGAATCATTGATGAAAATCTGTTTTTTATATATCTTTCAGATTAAGCTGTAATGACTTATGACCGCGGGTGCTCCTTCACAGAGCTATCAATTACTTAATAATACATCTCTAATCCCTCTTAAAAACTCTAAGAAAGTTTGGTAATGGCACAAGAATTTGTTAACATCACTTGATTGGTCATTTTTTATAATTACTTGACTAAAAATATCAGAAAAGTCTTGTCAGAGGTTTGTGCTCTCGTAGCTCTTGTTCAATATTTTGATTAAATTAATTGGGAGATAGGTATTTTTTTAAATTTCTATTGATTGTGATAAATACAGACTCTTTGCAGTATTCATATCTGGATGATGATAAACTGAGGTTGACTGCACAGCCCTATCTAGTGGTAATTCAGTTTTCCCCCTTGTTATTTTTGAACACACACCATCAGCATTTTGTCTTAAACTTTCCGTTTTCACTTTTAGTATGTAGAATTCTTACTTTATTGCTTCTTTTGGCATTTGTTGTAAAAAATTTGGCCAAAAATTGGGTTTTCTATTTTTTAAATATGTACATGATTTGAAGAAAGACCCTGTTTACTAATAAAAATTCAGTAAAGCATTTAAAATGCATAAAGTCCTCTTGAAACCCATCATGAATTACTTGGACGGTACATTTAGATTTTAATTATTTATTTTTATATTTAATGAGTCACATAATTATTAAGACCTGTATGGGCTGCTTAGGGTTTTTTTTAGTTTGTTTTTGATTTATAGCTTATGACTTGTAAACTTACAAAGAAAGATAGATATTAACTGGCAAATGTTATTGCACAAAACATGTTTTTTTTCACGCATTTACCTAGTTATATAGGTTTTATTTAATTCCAAGCTTAAGTATTGTAGTGCTGCTAGAGTTAATGTGTTTGTTTTAACAGTCCTGAAAGATAATACTGGGAAACATACCATGCCAATAACACCAACATTTGTTTCTAAATAGCATTTATCTCATGAAATCTAAGTGAATGGTCATAGTCACGATGTTTTGTGCAGAATAACAGTCCTATGATCCATATTTTACAATAAAAAGTAAACTTTTGTCACAAACATGAGTCAAAAATCTGCCTTAGCAGACACTTTTCCTCTCTTCAGAGCGCTTTTTAAACTTTTGTAACTTTTGAGCGAGTTCAGAAGTATTTTTGCTCATTTCTCCTCCCTCCTTTGCACTCAGGCTCTCTGAGATGTGGTTGTTGGTGAAGTTAAAGCAGACTTACGGTGTCTTCCAGGCAGGCGACGGACGGTGGTCAGCGTGCAGGCTCTCCTCTCCTCTCCAGGGCTGCCACGGGACGATCCTTCGGTCTGGAGGTATTTATGCCAAAACACTCTGCTGAAGGAGGGATGGAGGGGTGAGGATGGAGGGATTTAGTGAGGGGGAAAAAGGGAAGGAAGGACGAATAGATGAAAAAAGCCAAAACAAAACATAGCATGATAGTGTGTAAGCAGTTCCATGTGTCCGGACGGTAGACTGATCGCCCCGTGCAGCGTCAGCCCCTCTGCCCTCTCTCTCTCTCTCTCTCTTTCTCTCCCCCCCCTCCCTCATTCCCTCTCTCTCTCCCTCTACCTGCCTCCGTCCCATTAAAGTCACCATAAAAAAAGAGGTACAAGTTGTTTGGAGTCACTTCAGTCCGTCCTGCGCTGCTTTTTTCTTCGCCTTCTGTTTCTCTTGTTGATGATGAGGATGATGATGATAGCGATGGTGATAACGAAGATCAAGCCCTAATTATACCCGAGGAGGAAAAAAAAAAAAAAAAAAAAGAGGGGGAGAGGTGCACAGCGATGCGGAAAAAAGGCTCATCATTCTGCTCGGCTGTGTGTGTGTGTGTGTGTGTGTGTGAGGGGGTGTGTGTTTTCTCTCTCTGAGCAGATGACTGCCGCTCACCTTGCCACGGGGTCTGCATGAGATTGGTTCATTGTCAAGGAGGGTTTTTTTTTTTTTTTTTTTTTTTTTTTTTTTATTACCCATGATTCCATATGGTATGGAGCGGGCTACATGTTGCCCAACATGCCAGTGCAAATGTTTTCTCAATTAGGTGTCTTATCTCCGGTGAGCGCACTCGCATCAGATGAAGCTTGCTGACAGCGTAATGGCAGGGAAAACCTCGGAAGGCTCCATCAAATGGCAGCTCTGCTACGACATCTCAGCCAGGACCTGGTGGATGGTAAGTTGGCACATTTTCTTTTTTTTTTCCTTTCGTTTCTTTTTTCTTCTTCCTTCCTTTTTTCTTCAACCAAAAGAAGAACCTTCCCTCCTCCTTGCGTCTCCTTCTTCCTCTTCTTTGAGCACTTTCTCAAACAGCAGCTTTTTGTGTTATTTCCAAAACATCGCTCCTGGATTTGTCACTCTGTTTGTTGTTTTTATCTGTCAGCGTCCCGTCTCCGCTGCCCCCCCCCCACCTCTCCTCTTCCTTCTCTCCACGGCATCCCGGTGCCAGCTCAGGTCTGCCGCAGCGGTCGGGGGTTCGCTATCGTGCTGCTTCGCCTCCCCTCCTCATCCTCCGCTCTCCCTCTCTTTCTCTCTTGTTGCGTCTAATTAAGAGGAAACTTTTGTGAAAACACACAGAAAGTCCGGCTTTGTTCTGGGGCCGAACATTGCGCTCCGCTCCCCGGCTCTGACACATCGCCGCCGCTGTGGCAATTACAGCGCACCAGGGAGCTAACACCCGCTCTGCCCGGCACGGCGGGGGTGTCCCCGGGACGCGGCGGGGGCTCGGGCCACATCGAGCAGCTTGTCGTGGTCAGCGAGGCCAGCAGACCTTTGACACCCCCGTCACCGCTGCTGTGGTGGCTGTGAGAATAAAGAAGAGGGCGAGGGGGCGGGAGGGGGGTCAGGAGAGAGGGGTTCAGTCCGAGCGGGGAGAAGCTGGCAGGCAGACGGGGGCAGTTTGGTGACTCCGCTGAGAGAGAGGCGAGGAGGGGGTCCGGGGGAAGTTTTGGTGGCTCACAATAGTCTTTTGTGGACGAGTCGTTCAAATGAGGCAGAAAGATGAAAGAGCTCAGAGAGTTCATTAGAGGACGGTTCATTATTACTGCCAGCCTCACATTTAACACTGTAGCACCTAGGGCCGGGAAATATCCAGAGTTTATCAGAGAAAATGAAGAAGACTCCACTGAAAAGCATGTTTACACAAAATCAGATGTAATAAGTTAATGTTGATGGAAGAACTAGGTGTCAGGCTTTAATTTTTACAATGAATAATAAGTATCATCCCTGACTACACGGTGATTAAAATTTAGTTTGAAATAAAACATTTTTAATATTTAATTCAGATTCAAAATTCAATGATACTTATACCTGTTTTCAACAAAAACGTAACTCATAGGCAGCAGATGTTAGATGTTTTATTGCTTTTAATCTTCAAGAACTATTGGCAAATTCCTACAAAAGTGCACAAACATTTATGAGAATTTAGGTCAATAGTGGTTAAACTGTTGAGTGAGTGTTTTGCGCTATCTCGATGATTTCTTTTTCCTTTGATGTCATTTGAAGATGATTTTCTCTCTTTTGGTTAAACATTAAACTGTGGATCTTTAGGTTTCTGTATTTCTGGCAACTTTGATTATTAAACTAATGGAGATTTTGTCTCTTTGAACTTCATTGTATTTGAATTAAGAAAATTTGACAACCTCAATATACAGATTCGTTGGATTTTTTTTGTAAAAACTCAACAATTTGTAGGGATTTTCTGGAATTTTTGGTCAGAAAAAGGAAAAAAAAGTCTTGCATTTTTGTTGCTTTGCTATCATTTAGATATCAGTGTCAGTTAATTTTGACAGTAGTTTATGTCAGTGTCATGTTTCCCCAGTTTTGTCACAACCACTTCTTTCGTCTGTACGTGAAACATATTGGGATAAATATTGTGCATTAACGTTTTTTGGTCCATACCTCCCAGCCTAATTGCCAGCCTCATACTTATACCACTGTTGCACCACCTGGCCTTTAGTTCACGATGGCCCGGCTCGGCTCGGCCTGGTCTCGTGGCGTGGTGCGTTCAGGTGCAGAGTTTTGTCGCCACAGGTTCCTCTCCTGCAGCCTGCAGAGTTAAAGGAGTTGTGTTGCTAATGAGACAAAGGTGGCTTTATCCTCTCCGTAACAGGACCGTGAACTTTGTGAATTCCTCCCAGTCAAACCAAAGCCACCCCCCTGTTTCCCAAACACACACACACACACACATTTGGACACACACTTTCACTGCCCGGTCCTGCAGCAGCAGCAGGACAGCGGACAGCAGCACACTGATGATGATGATGATGATGATGGAAACTTTTTTTCAGTGCAGGCTGCCTGCTGAGGGTGCGAGGAGAGAGTGTGTGTGTGCGTGTGGTGCCTCCTTTTATTCTAGCTGATTAAGTTTGGTTCTTGGTGTTGTGTGTTAGGGTCCAGGTGTGAGTTTTATTTGGATTTTGGTTTGTCTATTTAGTCATTTTTTAACCTGGATTTATTGTCTTTAGTGTCAGCATGAGAGAAAATTTGTTGTTTTTGCAGACCATTCTCTCGTGCTGTTGTGTGTCAAATTATGACTTTTATTCACTTAGATTTTAAATAATGATGCATCTTTTCTTAACTTAAATTTAAGCCCAAAATGTTAATTTTAAAGCCTAAAATTGCATAAATGGGGCTTTATTGTTGAGGTTAACCTCACTTTGCTCTGTTTTTAGTTGAAAAATTTACATCTGTGGAATTTTTCAAGCCTGAATGGACTTTTTCACATTTATATTTTTTATGTTTTAATTAATTTTGCAAAAACATTTCAACTCTTTCCTCCTTGTTTTTTACAAGAGCAGGTTGCTTGAATTTTAAAATTTTCAGTCAGTAGAACTAAAATGTACTTTTGTCTGAGTGTCTTAAAAAGGCAGTCTGATCTCACTCCAGTTTTTTTGTGTAGTTAATTTTCCTTTTTTTTGTCTTTCTTAAAAACGTTGTGAATTTGTAAAAACATTGGAGATTATAAATGTAGCGCCAGTTCTGATTTTTGTGCAATGATTAAAAAAAAGAATATCAACTGTGAAAATGAGTCACTTCTATGACATTTTCACATGCATAAATTCACACATGATTATCATGTAACAGAATTATTTGGAATGGATTTATTTGATGTGTTACATTGGTATATATATTTTTAAATGCAAATAAAATATTCAGGGAACACTCAAGCACCTCAGATATTAGGATCTTGCCTGCAGGGTGGTCTAAATGGCATAAATAGTCCTTTGTCTCTGTTAAAAATCCACAATTTTATACTTTTTATTGAAATATTTTAGCATGCTTTAAACAGCTTTTTTCATGTTATTGAGACGCCAGTGCTGAGCGATCATAGCAGGGTAATTAGTCGAACATTAACCCGCCCGAGCGTCACCGTCGGACTCTGAAGCAGCAGAAAAGGTTAAAGAGGCGGAGAGCACAAAGAGGATTATCTGCTTAAAAATTCCAAAAGCAGCTGTGGTGATTTCTGTCGGGTCGTGTAAGGGAAATAAGGGATTTTTTTTTTTTATTTAAAGCTAAAATGGATTTTAAATCTCTTTCATGGTTAATTATTCCCATGAACAAAATCCAGTCTAATGATTTAATGTGGTTTAAATAAATGAAATGGAAAGCAGTTGGTTTTGAATTCGAGCAATATCTATCTTAAACTGCTCACAAGCAAGATTGTCTGTGGAATATTTTAAGTATTGTGGAAAAGCACGATTTTCGCAATATTTCAGTTCAGTTACCAGCAGCTACGTCTCTGATCTCAGTTTACATTAGACTTTAAAATCTAATTTAAAAATATCAGAGATCAATACACGGTAAACTTATTAATAATTATCCTGATTTTTATCATTTAAAAAGCTGATCTTAAATTTAAAAGGAAGCATTCTTCCTTTTTTCTCCATAAATGCTATTTATATAAAAAAATTGAGATGATTCTTTAACGTCTGTGTTTTTTCTCCTTCTCTGCACCACCAAACATCCAGAACGATTATTTTCTAAGTGTTTATTTATGTGTTATAATCTGAGTCAGATCAGTGCCAGAATGTATATATTGTCTCCTAATTTTCAGGCTCTCACAGTAAACAGCAGTGAAACCAGCGTCTTGTTTGCAGCTCCACAACAGTAAACACACTCTAATGTAATCAGATCTTTTTAATATTAACATTTAATGCAATTGTAATGCAACTGTGTGAAGTTAGAACGGCCACAGGCGGAATGACAAAGATAATAACAAAACTAAAGGGGGGAGGGATTATTAGGAGGGGTCAGAATAATAGGATTATGGAAGGTGTCACCGTTTGATTGAAGCCTTTATTTTCATTTTACCAAAATTTGTCTTTAAATTGCCAAACAAAGACACAAGCATCTGAATTGGTGTGAAATAATAATCAGTGCTCTATGTTAAAGACGAGGAGAAAGTACCTCTGGTCTACCAAGCAATTAGACAAATAGTTTTAAAGTTAGATTCTTAAATTGCACATAAAGCTGCTGAAAAAATGAAAATGAAGGTGTAACAAAAAAAATTCTTTTTGGCAGGTTGAAAATCAAGCAATTTAGCAGGATTTTCAACCTGCGAAAAAAAAAATAGATAGCTTAAAGTGCAAAATATGATTCTGAATACTCTAATTGTAATTGATTAACAACACAAAAGTATGCTAAAAGATAGGAATTAAAAGAATAAAATCCCACTGAGAACGGTTAAAAAAAAAGGATTAAATACGCTTCCATTTTTTTAAGGACAAAATAAAAAATGTGATAAACAATGAATATGCTGAAAGTTCTTAGAATGTGATTCAGATAGAAAATACCCTGCTTAAAATATCTAAAAAAGTTATTCAGAACACCAGAAGAAAATGTAAAAAACAGCTTAAAACAGCACATTGTTTTTAGAAACCATTGGCTTTAAATGTTAAAGACAAATAAAATAAAATTCATCCGTCTATAAACTTGCTGAGATCAGCCAGAAATTCTGCTATTGAAAAGACTTGATTGCATTTTTTTTCTCTGCATAATAAACAGAAGAAATGCTGAAAAATACCTGCTTTATCTTGCATAATTCAATTAAAATAATAAAAAAACAAACAAACAATGAATTGTTTCTAATACTGATGCTCCGACTGGTCTGTTGTCAGGGATGGCTCAGCTCAGCTCAGCTCAGCTCGGCTCGGCTGAGCCTGGACTTGTGGCGTGGTGCATTTAAATGACGAAAGGATTGAAAATAAGTTAATCAAATTACAGGAAAAATATATTTAATCTGTGATTAAATAATGAAATCTTGCTTTAAGCAGTTTTAAAATAATTGCATTCGAACCGGCCTTACACAAACAATAAAACTAAAATCAAGTGACAATTGTTAAAATGATTTCTTTAAACTGAATCACAGCCTGTAAAATAGTTCTGAAAATAACTAGAAAATAGAAAAAAATAAAACTCAGATTAGCTTTTCCCTGAATTAAATTCATTCTTAATTTTGTAACAGATTCTACTGCTTCCACTGTGTGTGTGAGTGTGTGGATGTGTGTGTGTGTAGGTGTGTGTGAGTGTGTTAATGTGTGCAGTCTTTGCTCACCACAGGAGTTGATGGGATTTCTGCAGCACAACAAGTGATGGCCCCGTAATCCATTTGTCAGTGAGCCGACCCCTTCCCTCCCTCTCTCGCTATCACACACAGGCACACACATGCACTCTCTCTCTTAATATTTATATTTACAAATATATTTGTACGTTGAATAAAAATTTAAAGCAGGCAAAAGCTGAAAGAAAGCTAAATCATTTTGGTGAAGGCTTCATGTCATCCTGTGAAGAAAGAAGACTATTTTTTTATTATTATTATTATTACATTTTGGCCCCAAAATTGAACTCTGTTTTTGGTTGTTATTATATCTATAAAACTTTTAGTTTCCTTTCAAAATCAACATTTTCTATGGCATACTGTACCTCAGAATACTCTCCAGATTTGGACCATTGATTGCAAGCATGATGTTTTAAGATGAACACAAAAGTATTTTTCTTAATTTAAGCTGCAAAATGAGTACACTTCAATCAAAGGAGTGGGAGCAAAGCTACATTTAACTAATCAAATTACCCTTGTTTTCATCTTATGGTAGAAAAATGTTATTTTAAACTCAGCTTTGTCAAACTCTTTGTGCATTGTTCTTTTGTTCATTTAGATATGGATTAATACATTACTTTTAATACGAGGCGTACACATTAATGCTGGCCACTGCATGTATGTTTTGTATTTAACAGTATTCTAAAAGCTCTGTTTTTTCATAGTGTCCTTAAAAGCAAAATTTGGGATCGAACAAGTCACGTGAAATCTGGTAGTAAATATATTTTTAAGGAAATGTATCATTCTTCAGGGGGAGGGGGGCTTTAAGGGACCATGTGTAGCCTTGTGATTTGTTTGTTTACCTAATGTGTAGAGGTTGTTGTCCTCATTGGCAGCCCAGGTTTTTACATCTGAACTGCAGCTCATCACTTAAATGAAAATTTTAAAATCAATTTAAAGAATAGTTTCCTTAAGCAGTATGCAGGTACACTCTGCTTTTCTTTTTGACTTCTCATGTGTTTCCTTGACTTAATTTATGATTTTAAACTCATACCCTTTCCTCCCATCATCACATGTTGCTGCACTGAGGAGGATGTGACTGTAACTGGTGTAGTAAACATAAAAACCAACGAGAGCATACATACATACATGCATGTTTTTTTTTCTGACAGCTCAGATGATGAAACATCACAAAGATTTAGAAAAACATGAACCTGACATCAGTGAAATTTTCTGCTGGTGCGTGACGCCATAATCGTGTGATTGGTGTGAATGTGTGCTCAGAGACACTCCGTCCTGTGAACCAGCGGATCGTGGCGGGCTGGCGGCGGCTCGGCTCGGCTCAGTGTTTGTGGTCTGTGTGAGGTCCGGTTCATTAAAGAGACTCTGGGAGGAGGAACCAGACAGACTCGCAGGTTCTAAAAATGACGTTAATGAGCTCACTGGAGGAAAGAAACAGAAGAGCAGGAAGAGAAGACAGAGAGGATAGAGGGAGAAGATTTACTCAACATTTGACAAAACAAAGAATTAATCAGGCAGCTAAAGCAGTGTGGACGGTTAAATATTTTCAGTCAAGAAACCAGTGAATTACCGATAAAAAAGTGGTGCTTGAGGAAGGCAGGGCAGCTGTAGGAGTTACGCAAGTGCTTCTTTCCCTTGTTTTTGTGTTTATGTTCATTTTTAAACAAAGAATTTTCAGGAAGACTTATTTTACAACTCAGTGCTCATGAAGAGTAGAGCTGAAAGTGTACTTCTTGATAATGCATGCTTTAAAAATTATGTTTATTATTACTGTGAAATACGCAGGCTGAAATGAAATAATCATGAAACAGTTACATCATTTTAATTTGTAAAAAATAGAGTTTAAGGGCCTGTGTCTACAGCAGACACTTTTTATAGCTGGCAAAGCACACAGGTCCATTTTCAGAGCTCTTCTCATCAATTCTTTTTTTTTTTTTTAAATGTATATTTTTGGGCATTTTGTGCCTTTATTGATAAGAAGAGACAGTGGATAGACTTGTGAAAGGGGGAGAGAGAGCAGGGGAAGACACTCTGCAAACTGGTCACAGGCGGGATTCGAACCTGGACCGGCAGAAGCATGTATAAGGGGTGGCTAACCACTACGCCAAGCCAGCACCCCCTCATCAATTCTTTTTGTGGTTGGAAACAAAAATGAAACTTTATAAATAGCTCTGAGTGCATAATATTTTCCCTTCACCAAGGAAAAATCACCCAGCATGATTTTCAATACTTGCTTTGCTAATATTTCTGAACTCGACGCTAATTTCGATACTAATATCATTTTTAAGAGAACTCAATCTCCACTTAACTCCAGTTGACCTGTGCCTCCGTTTCTGTCAGTTTCTTTGTTAAATATACAAGTGAAACAAGAAAAACGTTTAATGTTCTAATTGATGATCATTTTAAATGCTGACAAAGTGATTATGAGTCGAAGCACCACAGTTAGTTTATACACTTTGTCAATATTTCCACAAACCTACAGGATGTATATGGTTGATTAATTTTGCAGGTATTGGCTGAAATTTTGTGATATTGATAATCACCTTCTTAACCTCTACAGCCCAAAAGTACCGGAATCCGGGAATGTTTGAACGCCCTCCAACAAAAGCATAGAAAAAAGTTTTTCAGAATCCTCGCCAGATCATATTGTTATAAAACCTCTCTAATTTTCTCTCTGCATCGCTTTATAACAATTGTTCTATGCAGGGATGATGTAAAAATATTAAATTATTCATTTTTATATATTTACAGCCACCCCAGCATCATTTCCAAGACATATTTTTTTTGTCAGGCGAGGATGAAATTTAAATTATTCTGAAACCTATCTTCATTCACTGTGTCCCAGTAACACATATAGTTATAATTACACATCTGGACAAATCTCTTAAGTGTAACTTTCATTATGACACCAGAATAATTCAAATAGACTTTGTGATAAGAGGAGATACACTTTTTTCTTTATGAGTATATAATTTTCAAACAGAAAGCTCAAAAAAAGGGGCTGGTGCTGTAGTGGTTTAGTTGTTGCTGTAAACCTGAAATCCATTCTTTAGATCACTGCCTTCATTCTTGTTGACAAAGCTAACACCTGAGTGTACCTGTGTGTGTTACGTATGGTTTTACCTTGTATTGGGTCTCACCTTGTGTTGGGAGTCCAGGTGTTTTCCAGCTTGCACCACACTTGATGTCTTCACCTGGTCTCCGGGACCCTTTATCTCACTCCATCCTTCTTCAGCAGAGGCAGAAAGGCCAAAAAGAGTCTATTTCTTCACTTGTGTTGAAGTGGTCTGTGATGGAGAAGAGACAGGACCAGGGGTGTCTGTCGTTGTACTGTGTTCAGTTGAGAGTGCTGTGAGCACGTGGCAACAACCAGCTCATGCAGATGGCGGTTTCCTGCCCCAGGTGCTAACATTGAACACATTGTTTTGAAAAGGGGCACTGCCAGGGCAAGAAATGTCAGCTTTGGGCACAGACTCTAATGTTTTGGTGTGTTGATCATCTGAAGTTCATTTTGATCATGAACTGTAACATGTAGAGCACCAGTCGCATCAGGGTGCGGTCTGTTTTGTTTTTTCCCTGGAGGGAGATGAAGTTTAAACTGTTGTTCTTCTTAATGATTCTCAGTAAAAATGTTCAGTAGTTCAGTGAAGTCCACAGCGTTAAGATTGTTTTTTTCCATGTGGATTTTACTTTTGTGTTAGCTGACAGTATTCTAGTGAAACTCTCAGCCTGGATTAGTCTGATACCCGTCACATACAGAGCCACAACCTGCAATGAGCTTTGCCCAGCTCCCCATTCACTTATTGTCCTTTTAGTAAGTTTTTTTTAATCAAGCCAGCACTATGTAAGATTTATTGACCGACCAGCATACGGCCAAACTGTCTGTGCATCTTTCCATCCAAGCCTTCAAGGGCACTCAAGCAGGCTTCGAGGAGAGTTAGTCAAAGTTTGCACCCACATCCTTACTAACTTTGCACTCAAACTACCAAATACTAGAACTGCCACGGTGGTCATTTTGACCACTCATTCCACTCATTTAATATTACATGTTAGTTTCATAATTTACAAACCTTTAGGGGAAATTATTTTAGTTTGTCTTGATAGTTGAGAAACAAAATCTGAAGGGAAAAAGTAACATTTTTTTTTCAAACGTACATTTGTCAGACTTGACAGACAATCAGAGCTTTCAGTTTAAGGTCAGTAGTTACTGCACCCATTCTCTAGTTTCTTTGTTAAAAAAGATATTTTAATATTCGGATACAGTACAATGACAATCGTTTCAGTATTAAGAAAAGCTCTGATAAAGACGAACACATATAATACACTTTTATTCTTCTAATTGATATACCATATTACAAAATCAATGAAAGTTGTCCTTGTACCAAAACACCCCAAAACACTTCTCTAATCATTGCTTTTTGGTTTTAGCTTGATGTTGAAGATTTCTGGTATGTTTGAAATTAATTCCAGCAACAAACAAAGAGAAGTAACAGTTGCAGAGCTGTGCTATCACAGCCAATCAAGCACAGAAGCTCAGGAAAAATGAAGAAAATGAAAAAGATACTTCACATGAAATCAATTATATGCGCCAGTTTGAAAACATGATTAATAATCACCAAAACCATTTGTAGGGAGCTCCTTAGTATTGTTTTTTTCCTTAAAAAAAGAAGAAAAAATCTGCTTGAATCACTGAACATTTATTCTCTGAGCCCCTCCTAGTTGTTCCAAGAGAAGCCATTGACTTAACCCACACAAGCTGCACATGCACTTATCAACAGACCTTTTAAACCAGTATAAAGATATTATCACTGTTGAAGTTGATATATGTAAATCTAATTTTGACAACCCTCCACAAAGATCTTCTGGATCCTGGGCTGGAATCAAAGGAGTTATAGGAGGACTCACATTGTCCCGTAGCCTCCGGTGTTTGAGCTAGGCCAGGTGTTTCTCAAAAGACAGAAAAAGGTTGGACTGCTCCTTTAATGCAGAAACGTCCTTTCTGTTGTTCATAGTTTGATCGGTCGCTCAGCTGAGTCACATTTTCACACTCATCCTACCTTTTCAGCACCGCAGAGTCAACACTGACTCGACACAGGAAGGGTGTGTGTGTAAGTGTGAGTGTGTGTTAGTGTCATATTGTGCAGAAGATGTTTCCAATTTGCAGGCGGCCATGAGCGAGGTAGAGATGATTAGAGAGGAGGAAATTGGGGGATTAGAATTGTCTGCTTGAACTTCCTGAGCGCTCCCTCTCCTTCTCTCTCTCTCTCTCTCTCTCTGTCTCCCACTCGCTCAGCCTGGCTCTCGCTCGTCCTCCCGCTGTGTGGAAAGTGTGAGGACACGGCAAGTCCTCGAGCCCCCGGCGAGTTTCAGGCTGTCACCCACCAACGGACATGACTCACTCATCCGCTCACCTTTTACCTCTGCAGCCATCCTTCCTTTCTTTCCTCCTTTTCCTCATTCTTTCTTGACCTTTGTCTTTCCTCTACCTTCATCCTTCCTGTCTACCTTATGTCCACCTTTGAGCTTCTTTCTTTCTTTTTATCCCGTTTTTTCTCAATCATCTCTCTTCCTTTCTCATTATCTTTTCAGCCCTGTCTGAAATGTTCCTGTCTTTCATCGTTTGGCTGTTTTCTTTCACCTTGACCATGCTTCCTTTTTCCTTTCCTTGTCTTTCTTGTGACTTCCTTTTTTCCCCCCTCATGTTCTTCCCTTTCCTTTTCTTGTGTTTCTTTTTCTTTTGTTAACCCATCTTGTCTTTCCTGGCTTTTTCCTTTCCTTGTTTATGGCATTGCCTTCCCATCATGTCCTTTTCATTGGTTTCCTTAACTGTTCTTTCCTTTTCATTTTTCTCATTTCCTTTTCTTCCCTTGTCTTTATTTTTGTTACCTTTCCTTTCCATTTTTCCTTTATTTTTTCCTTCCTTTCTCTCTAGTTTTTTTCTATTTCAGTCCTGTCCATTGCCTCCCCTCTTCAACTGTCTTTTCCTTTTCTTTATTTTCCTTGATTTTCCTTTCTTTCTCATTTATTTCACAATCTTTTTTTTCATTTCCTACCTTTCCTCGTCTGTCCTTTCCTTCCTTTTCCTATCTTTTTCTGTCCTTTTGTTATGTTTTTTTCTTTCTTATCCTGTCCTCTTGAGTCTTTTCCCTTTTCTGCCCTTTCCCTTTCGTCCCTTCCTCAAATGTCAGGTCTTTTTTTCTAGTCTTTCCCCTTCTTTTCTGTCCTTTCCTTCTCTTTCATCAGCTGTCCTTTTCTTTTCCTATAATTCTTTCTTACTCTGCCTTTGCCTTTCCTTTCTTTCCTAATCTTTTCCTTTTTTCTGTCCTGTCATTTTTTTCTCTTTTCTCAAATGTCCCTTCCTTTCTCTTAATTTTGATATATTCTCTCTATTCTTTTCTGTCTTGTCCTTTCCTTTCCTTTTGTCTTAAACTTTTATTTCTACCATGTCCTTTTTATGACCTGCCTTTCCTTCCTTTCCTCAGCTGACATTTCCTTTTCTTCCCTTTCTTTTGGACTTGTTATGTGTCTGTCTTAGAGCCTGAACATTGGATGGTTGAAAATCATGGAGAGAGATTAGAAATGACCTGAGAGAAAGGAGCCACAAGCTGAATTAAATCCTTGAAGGTCACCTTGAGGAAAACAGTCTCAGTTTGTGTAGCATGTAAACCAACTGCTGGACCCCAGCCCTGCTCTCTAACATTTGTATGTCCCCTTTTTACTTGCTGGATATATCTTTGAATCTTCTAGAGTTTCAGAATCTGGAGCAGGTTCAAAAGTTTGTTCGATCTTTTTGACTTTAAGATGAAGATTCAGTTTTGTGTTGAATCTGTTGTTTCTTCGGGTCTGCAGCAACCGGCTGACCTGACCAGGTGCTCTGAGCTGTGATTCTCTCTCTTTTACTCTCATTTCTACAGCTTCTTGTTCTCTCCCTCATTTTTTTTCTGGTCCAATAATCAAGCTTTATTCTGTGGGCTGTAATATCCGCTGCTGTACTGCTGGACTTAGCGAGGGAAAGCTGAGCCTGAGGCGACCGCAGGGAAACCCGGCCGACCTGAGAGACCCCAGCACCACAGAAACTCTAATTTCTGTCTGTTCAGGTTTGGTCTGAGTGCTCAGGTATACGAATCAGTAGCAAGGAAGAATATCTAGGTTGTTCTATATGTGTTTTATGGCCAGAAGTGAGTAGCCAACAGGAAAATGGAGGAACATGTTAGTTTGACTTTCAAAGGTATGGTGGTGTTTTGGCTAAGGTCTGAATTTATTTTGTAAAGTCACTTTTTTGGTGCTTTATGTGACTCTTGACATTATGTGGTGACTTAGACATAACCTGATAGGCTATCAGCACCCCAAAATCCTGGTTCTTTGTAGATCTTTACAACCGTTCTTATTAGGGCTCAACAATTTAAAAAATAATCTAATTGCGATTTTTTTCCCCAATATTGTGATTTACTCTGTGCTTGTTTTAATGTTCCTCATCTTATGTATTCTTAGACAGACATAAGTAGTATATCTTTTAATAGTAAAACCAATATGACATTAAATTAATCTAAGGATAAAAGATTTGAGAAAAAGTGGAGAAGAGAAGAACAGAAGCAAAATAGGTATGAAATTGTAAAAACTGGGTAAAAATTGGCCAAAAAAAAATCTAAAGCGGCTCAAGAAAATAGATTACAGCAGCAAAATTGGGAATTAAATTTGAGATTAAATTTCAAAAACCATGTAAAAATTCCAAAATTGGTTCCGACAGTGGCCAAAAAAAGATGAATGGGGGCAAAATATGCATGAAGTTGTAAAAATGGGGTTAAAAAAAAGGTGAAAGTGGTCCAAAAGTGGGAAAAAAATGTATGAATGGAGGTAAAAAAAATAGGCATCAAATTGCAAAAAACTACATCACAATGCAAAAATGTTGAACACATTGTGGGCTAGAAATATTGAACCTTTTGCGATCTGAAAATTGCAACAAGCCATATTGCGATTTAATCTAATTTGCAATTAATTGTTCAGCCCTAGTTCTTATGATCCTCAAAATATCATAATGGTATTTTATGTTTCCAAACAAGAAGTAGTATTAAATATGAAAACTATATGTCGGTTTATAATGCCTCCTGCTGCCATTTATTGTTGCTTTGTTAAAGTTGTTCAACGTTCAGAAGAAAAAAGGGGTTCTATATTGGAGACCTGGATTGTAATGCTGAATGCCAGAACCTCAACAAAGAGAAAGTAAAAAAAATATATAAGACAGCTACGTCTCTGAAGTTACTTCTAACAAGAATTTGTCGAAGAACGGCAACATCTCCTTAAAGGAATATTTGACAGCACAGTGTTCTGTCTCTGTCGTGGCTTTTGTGGTTGGACCAACTGGATTTCAAATCTCTGAAGAATAAGACCATATTCAAATGAGACCATAAGATAGGAAAATACTGACTGAAGGGAAAATAATCTCATTAGGGAGACATAATTAACGGTCTCGTTTCCAACGGTTAGGCTTCTTTTTGCCACCCTCTGCTGGCCACTAGAGGAAAAGCAGTTTGAAGAGCTTCTGCTTTGGCTTCACCTCTGGATCCAGGTGCTATGTCCATTTTTTTGAGTGGTTATATATGATGAGTGGTCAGATTTAGACTGCTCTCAGATCTCTGATTTTTTGTTTTGTTTTTTACTATCAGCCAAAGCATCTGACAGCAAAATTATAAAAGTCCTTTGGGGAGAAGTTATTCCTGCATTGTCCACAGTTAAAGAAAGTGCCTGTAAGGATACCCAAATACTCTGATTTCTAGGTTTTAGGAATTGATTTTGGATAAGTTGCTTGATTGTGCTAAAATAGAACGTGATGAATGCCTGTCTATACTGACCCAGCCAACCAAGTTTGGATGCAAAGTTTAGATACAGGACAGATGACACATTAGAAACATGAAACTGTATTTTGTTTTCTAACATTTCCAGACTGCTGTGATGAAAGACAGTCATGATTTTTTGACATTAGATTTGTTTGAATATGGTAGTGAAATATTGGTTTGAGGACAGATTTCCTCAAATAGAGTCTAAAAACATTAAAATAACCCTAGAAAGTGCTTGAAAAGGGCTTGAATTTGACCCCTAAAAGTCTATAAAAGTATTTTTATCTTGAAAGGTGAGCACTTTTCCTTAAAGATAGGGTTAATGATATTTTGGTGGTATTTTTAAAATAGTTTTGGCCATCCATCATTCTGGTTGTTTGGCTCTATAACAAGGATGTCCAAACTAGGGGTGGACGATATGGCAAAAATATTTCACGATTTAAAAAAAAATAAAATCACGATCCCGATTTTATCACAATTCTTTTTTACGTTTATTTTTCTAGACTAATTTGCATGTTTGACCATTTTTTCCCCATGTTTAACATATAAAACATGTAAAACCCTAAAAGAAAAAAAAATGACAAAGCCAAAGAAACTTTCTGAACAGGTTTTATTTTAAATGGTGCAGTTTTCATACATAAACATAAAAGGTAATGAACAACAATATCAACATTATCTCTTAAAGTGCAACAGTTTAAAACAAATGTTATCTAACTGCAATGTCTATAATCTAAGTGAATAATACAGCTGCTTTAGAACAGATTTTTGTTCAGACATCTTCAAGCTTTTATCTCCTTTTCCTTTTCCGCCATGGCTTGATACTACATAACCAAACAGGATATCCCACCATGCACTGCTACGATTGGCTAGTCGGGTGCGCGTAAAAGTCTCTGCACCCACACAGTCGATCTGACGATCTTTCTGCTTTATGAGATCATCCCCTCGTTATAATCCTTAACGATTTAATATCGTCATATCACACACCCCTAGTCCAAACCATGGTCTTTGGGCCATCTTTGGCCCATGGGACGTTAGATGCTAACACTAAGTGATGTCCAAAAATTTGATAAAATTAAGGCCACAAAATTGTATTGTGCTTTCACTAGACTGTTTGCTGTTACCTAGATATAATATTAAAGTCAGTTGTACTCATTTGACAACCATAATGATATAATGTTAATCCTTTACATGCTGATCAATAAAAAATATGGAATAAGGCATACTAGCAGCACAAATTGCATTCTTAAGTATCACTGTCTGCTCTGATGTAAGGCTTAAATCCAAGCATTTTTTTGCCCTGTAATCTGAACCAGTGTACCAGTCTAGTGTGTACTCTGCCTTTGACCAAATGTCAGCTGGTGTAGACTCCAGGCCCCTGTGTCCCCTAAAAGGACCACTAGCATGGATGATGGATGACATATTACTGACACTAAAGTCTGTCAGATTTGTGTAGTTTTCTCTTGTTTTGTTTGAATGTGTGAACAAGTCATCAGCATTGTTTTCAAAAGGGTTCGACCTAGTAGTAGCCAGACCCCAACCAAGGTCATCCCTAAATTGGCCACCCAAATGCTTCACAGTGATTGACTGTCTGACAAGCCATAACCAAGCAGCTATAATGGAAGCTGTTTTTGGTTTATGCTGGTTTAATCAATCAGTGTGTGTTATTATCCATAGTAAAAATTACACAACCATATGAAAATGAGATGCCACATCTCAAGGGGCTTACCATTTAATAAATTTATATCGGACAATTTTGATGCTCTGCAAAGAAAGTTTGATTTGTTGATGTTATCCCATGCTGGTTTGGTTACCCTCACTCTAATACACTGAAGGTGAGCTGCAACAACAGGTCAGTCATTCTCACAGAAAATTTCATGGCCCTTAATGACAACAAGTGAGCTCTATCGTAAATGTTAGTGGAGCAGTGAGCAGGTGAAGATGTGTGCAGCTGCAGCAGTGGAGACTTTTTTGTTTCCTGCTGCTGGATTTGGCAGCGGCTTCACTATCTGGCTGCAGAGATGGAGGAAGAGCTGGAGGAGCTTTGTGTGAGAAAACAGACAAACTGGTCTGGAATTTGTCCAGATGGAGGAGAAGAGGGGGAGAGAGAGGGATGCTGGATTCAGACAGAGGGAGGGAGTGGGTTTTAAACCAGTACGGCACTTTATTTATATTCTGGAGCACTGGTTCTGATCTGATACCTGATATGAACATGTGCAGCCTCAAATTTGAAGGAAGGGCTAACAGTGCAACCATGGCAGAGGTTTTTGTTCAGTTTTAACGAAGTGCACAAAAGCAGAAAGAGAGAGCAGCAAAAAAAATGAGCTGCTGTTCAAATACTCAAATGCTGCCATCTACAGAGAGCAGACAAAAATCACAAAACATGCTGTTAACCACTCACAGTGCCTTTAAATGGAGAGTAATCTTTATGGTTGTCAAAGGTCAGTAGTTTTAAACTTTAGGCACAATGTGACTTGATAGATTTGTTGACATAGCATTTTGTTTTCATGATGAATATTAAAACAGGGTGGAGGCTCTGATCACAGCCCAGAGATGCTGAATTTTGTTGCTGTCTGGTCAATTACTGCAACTTTTGGAAATTCTCTAGCAAAAGTTTCATAATTCACAAAACCCCAGACTTTAAGTAGTAGTGGTTGCCATCCTCCTTCCCTCTCCACTTCCTCCACAAACTTTAGCAACACACGTGGTAGCAGGGATTTTAAAATCTGTTAGGTACAGCTGCAATGCCTAGATTTCCCCCAATGACTAAGTATCACTGACACTGCTAAAAGTTTAAAGGCTTTGCAAACGGTACTAAGCAGAACTTTTTTTTTCATTCAACATGTTTTGAGCCTCACGTTTGGGTTTCTTTTTATGCTGCTTTTACACCGGACGCTACTTGTACTACCTCGTCGATCACTCTCCATGCAAAGTCAGTGTACAGCCGCGATAGGGCGGGGCTAACCCTCCCGCGATGCGACAGCCACTTTTCACACTACCATATAGCTTGTCACGCAATGTGAAAGTAAAAAAAAGTTGATCAATCAGCGGTGTGTGCACGTGTGATGGTACCCTAAATAGACAGTTATTCATCTGGACTACAGAGTAACAATCCACGTACGTGTGGGAAACATTTGTCAGTCAGGGCATTAGTTCCACCTCGACGGACCGTGGTAAACTCACAGATTATGCTGCTGCCGGGCATCAGCTGCAGTGTTTTGTGTTTGATAAGAGAGTGAAAAGGATACAGCTGGAATAATGTCCGCTTATACATCCTATTATATGATATATGATATGATCGCGGTGAAACTCGAGCGGACGTGACGTCACCGAGCGACGGCCGACGGTAACGGTGACCAAAATGAGGTATTTATGGACGCGTCAGTGGGCGACGCGATTTTGGTAGCTGGGTCGCTTGCGGTGTGAACGCAGCATTGGTGTCAAGAGGCAACATGACCTCGTTTTTTTTTTTACTCTTATGGTATTTAAGTGTGTTGGGGGATTTCTATTTTTCTTTTGGTTTCCCCTTTTTTCTTCTTCTGCCTCACTTCCTTGTTTTTTGTCCCTCCACATCCATCTCTTGCTCATTCTCCTCTTCATCACCCCCTGTTTGTCCTCCTCCTCCTCCTCTTCTTTACCTCCTGCTCCATGTCTGTTCCTCCCTGGAGAAACATGGCTACCTGCCAAGACAGCTGCTTCTTCTTCAGGCCACTCCGCTGTTGTTTTCCATGTATGTCTGTTTGTGTGTGTGTGTGTGGTGGGCGTCCTGCTGGGAGGGGAAACAATAGGACAGTGATGATGATGATGATGATGTGATGATGGCCCCTACATTGGTCTCTCTTCTTTTTATTCCAGTGATGGTTGTTAATGGAGTTTTCATTGGCAGATAAACCATATCCTCCTCCTAATGTCTAACTGGAGCATAACGTTAATGTTAATCTTCCATGTGTGTTGTAAAGGGACAGGTGTACGGGCCCCCATATCCCCCCCAAAACCTTTTGGATCTGTGTTGAACAAAGTGAGCATTGTTTCTTCCTGCTCTGTGTTGTGGCTCGTTGCCAGATCAGACTCAGTATCAAACAAGGCCGGACGCTGCTGCTGCATTTATGTGCTCTCTTTCTTTTTGCAGTGAAATCACCAAATATATTGAATGCATTAAATAATACATGCAGTTTCAAGCACTCTCAAATCAATATTGATCAAAAGCTTCTTTTTCAGTGAGGGCAACAGTTAAAATAACACTAACTTTACATCAAAAGCTTTTAGACGGTGCATAGCAAAGGCTTCAGATCATTAAAAAAATTAGCACTTGTATATATTTCGTTGTCATTGGGAACAAATGAAATGTTTTACCTGTGCTTAACCCCTGATCATACATATACTAAGAGGAAGCTATCAAAAAAAGTAATTAGTAGGTTTATACCAAAAGATTTCAAACTGTGAAACACTTTTTTATGCAAGTATTAAGGCTTGAAGCAACTACAGTGCAGCAAACTTAGAGCTTGTTAGAGCTCGATGTTGTTCAACTGTTCAAACAAATTTAGTTTTTAACTCATGAATGAAACCTAAAAGAAGCACACCATAATTGGGCTTTGGGAGATACCAAGAGTGTCAAGCTTTGTGTGCTGAAGGAACTTCACCGGAGCTGGCTCTGCCTGCCAGTAGGGTAGGTTTTTTCAACAACCTTAAGTTATGATACATATTAGGGCTGGATGATTATGGTAAAAATAAGAATACCGATTATTTTAAGTGATATTGAAATCACAATTAATATACACAATTATTCATTTATTTAAAAACTTCAGTATTGATTTAAACACAACTTTAAAGAACCAGCGAGTGGAACATACAGTATTATTGATCCACATAAGTCACACACACTCGCTGTGGCTGCGTTGGAACACAGAAGCGCTATGAAGCGCAGGAACTTGCGTACATTGCACTCCACACTGTGTGGCACATTAATCGTTTTTATAATGTTTTTATGATTGTCAGATGGCAAAATTGAAATCACGATCAAAATCTGATTAATTGTCCTGCTCTAATACATATCCCCATACAGAGGCCACAATATGATATGCATTGGGATACCTAGAACTTGTGGACAATCGCTGCACCTTTTTCAGAGATATCTAAAACTGTTGCTGTTTTTTCTTGTAAAAACAAAACCACCAAGGACAAGGTTTAAAAGAACTTTCAGCTAAAAACACTTACTCACACTTAAAACATTTTGGATTGTTTGCCGCGGTTTATTTTCATAAATATGAACACAGCAATCAATCCCTGTTGTGGCACAAAGCCCTTTGAGCTGGACTTGGACCACTTCAAAACACTGCCATGTGAACATGAATTGATCCATGGGAAATATGCAAATTTGTAGCATTTTTTCAACCCAGTTGGAACAAACCAACCAAGGTGTGTAGGAGTGAAAACCACCTTGGATTAAAGTCTTAAAGAATTTTGGAGGAGTAATTTAAATTTAGGAGCGCACAGTATGTTCTTCAGCTGGTACTTCCACCTTTGAACTGCATCATGGATGATGTTACCGAGGGTCTACATTGAAACGTCCATCACAGCTCTTATTTTCCACGTTATGTTCGAAATCACCCCAATTTGATTTTTGAGAGAAGTGGGACAAATAGCCTGTGAATAAAAACTAATTGGACATGATTATTTCTTATTTAATTATTATTCTACTGAGTACACAGCTTTAAATCTTCTCTGTGTAAAACAAGATATTTTATTGTACTTTTTTTTTTATACATTTTAAAGTAATTGATATCAAATGCAGAATTTGACTGCCTCAGTTAATTCAATCGATAAATAAAATAATTAATCACTGAAAATCTGTAGACTGAAGTTTAAAATAATTGTGTAAACATGCTTGCCATTGTTGATCATGGTATCATTCAAAATTGTTCTTATAATCACGTTTTTTCCACAATCAAGTAGTCTGGCAGTGAAACTTAACATGACACAATTCAGTTCACCAGCTGACACTGGACTTAATTATGAGTCTTTAAAGTCTGAATGTTTAAATTGTCATCATGATGTGTTTAGAAGCAAACAAAGAAAAGTAAAATTCATCTCCTTTACAGCAGACAGCATACATATCTGTTAAAAACAGACCGAAACAAAAGGGGATTTGCAACCAGTATCCAGCTATTTTTAATAGCTAAATAATTGCTGATTAACTTCTGCACGTTTTTCCGAGGATATGTCTGTACCTGCAGGAATCATCTTTCTGCTGGTGTGTTTTGACAAACTGGTTGAAACCTTTTTATATTAAAGTCTCAGTCCTTGTTCTGCTGTCTACTTTGGTGGAGCTTTACTTAACAATAATTCAGTAACTGTAGTGTTGATATCCAGGTCATGTTATCTATAGTATTTATCAATCAGTATTTATGCTGTTTATATATGCAAGTGTAGGGTAAGTATTATGAATGTGTCTTTGTGTGTGCGTGTGTGTGTGTAGTTGATTTTTGGTTCCGTGCTTTACAAACTTGCTCTTTTGTGATTGTAACAGAAAAAAATTGAAACAGAATCCAGAAACACCATCTGGTATTTGGGAGTCTTGTGTGTGTGTGTGTGCGAAAGTGTGTGTGTGTGTATGTGTGTCACAGTTCTTGGTCTGCAGCCATTGGGTGTTCGGCTGCCAGCAGAGGTGTCAGTCTTCAGTTAAAAGGAGGCAGCGCTGCCTGTTTGCTGTTTACTCGATTGGCAGAAATGGATTCGTGCCACAATTTTTTTTACCTTTCTGCGTAAATATCACCTGTTCTGTCACACGGCCAGCCCCGCCCTGCTGCCCTGCGCTCAGGAAGCAGCAACAAGCCAAGACAACCAGACGTTCAGAGGATTAAGAAGATTTTCCTCCTGTTCTTGTCTGTTTACTCCACAAATTTTCAAACAATAAGTAAATCCAGAGGATTCATGTTCAAAAAAATATGAAGTCAAGTATGATCCAATGGGATTTAAATGCTGTTCTTTTCTTAGCTTTGGTTTGTGGCTTACAAAAAAATGTTAATATTAAATTGGAGACTAAACCTGAAAGTTTTCCTCTAAATAAACAAACAGTGAAAAACAAGTCAGATTGAAAGAATAGAAAACTGCAAATGCCAAAAAAAAAAGGAGAAACATGCTATTTGCAACTATTGTGTACAAAACATGAAACATTAAATTGAAATAGCAGTTACAAGCACCACAAATCTATAGTTAAAGTTGTTATTTCAGTCAAATATCATATCAAACATATATATTTTTAAATGCTTCTAGTGAACTTGAAGCCATGTTGTCTCCACTGACCTGTTTTTATTTGTATACAAAATTAAACCTATATCTATCATTGTTATATTATTTTTTCGATCTTAGTGTTTTTCATTTCAATTTGAACATTAAATTGCTGTAAACGATTTGTTTAACATCCCATACAAAAAAAGTCTTCTATTTTGCAGCAAGAAAGGGAATTAAATCCTGAATTCTAAAAGAAAAACGGTCACCAGCCACTTTGGTACACTTTGGAGGAACTAGGTTAATCCACTTTTGCCAAATTCTTAATGGGATACTTTCTACGAGGCGCTTAAACATTCCTCGGAGATTTTTGTCCATCGTTAACATGATTACATCTCACGGTTGCCACAGATTTGCTGAAAGGACATTCATGATGAGAATCTCCTGTTCCACCACACCCCAAAGGTACTCTATTGGACTAAGTGACTTGCCCAAGAAACCATTTTGAGGAGAATTGATCTTTGTAACATGAAGCATTAACCTGTTGAAAGTAGCCATCAGAAGATGAGTCCACTGTAGTCGTTAGGGTGGACATAGTCAGCAACAACACTCAGGTAGATTGTGAGGTTTAAACCATGTTATTGGTTCTAATGGGGCCTTAAACAATCCCCACACCATTACACCACCACTAACCTGAACCACTGATACAAGGCGGGATGGATCCATGCTGTCATGATGTTCACATTGAAGTCTGACCTACCATCTGAATGTGGCAGCAGAAATCCAGACTCATCAGACCTGGCAACATTTTCCAATCAGCTTTTATCCAGTTTGATGAGCCCATGGGAATTGTAGCTTGAGTTTCCTGATCCTAGCTGACAGCAATGTCAAATTGCGTGTTCTTCTGCTCCTATTGTTTATCTGCTTCATAATTGGACTTGTCGTGTGTTGGGAAATGGTCTTCTGCAGACCCTCTGTGGTGGTCCATTTTGCTGTTGTCTTACTATCTTGTTGAAACATGTTGGCCTTTGTTGTGTGATCCCCTGCTTTAACAAGGAATTTCTTCATAGAAACTTGCAGCTCATTGGATATTTTCACCTGTTTGATCCATTCTCTGTAAATCGTTCATTTGGTTGTGCATGGAAATCCAACAGAAATACTAGTACCTGCTTGTCTGGCACCAATAACCATGCTACATTCAAAGTCATTTGGATCACCTTTCTTCTCTATTCTGGTCCAGGGTTTGAACTTCAACAGGTCATCTGTCCATGTCTACACACCTAAATGCATTATGCTGCTGCCATGTGATTTGCTGGTTAGTGTCTTTTGTTTTCAGGCAGTTGAATTGGTGTACTTAATGAAATGGCTGGTCAGTGTGCATTTATGAGAAGTCAAACAGATCAAACTTCTTCTTTCAGAAAATAGACTAGAATGAATATGAGGAACAGGCTGTATGAGACATTCAGCCGGGTGGTCTCAGGTTAACGTGTGTATTATCATGTTAATAACGCAGAGTCTCTCGTACATGACTTCATGTTGTTCAGACACGGCTGCACATTAACAGCTCCGTCCTAATTAATCATTTCATATTAACACTACAGATCGCCGCAGCTGTTGAGCACTGTGAAATGTCCCTTTAATCACATCAGAATGTTGCTCCCTCCTCTCCTCACCCCCACAGGCTGAACCATGACGGGGTTTGGAGCATTTTAACACCATTAATGCTTTAATAGCAATCTGAGTGATTAAACAATTAGACAAATGGAGCGCAGATAAAATGTAGAGAGCTACTTAGTTCACTGCGATTAAAGGAGGAGGATTTAAGAGAGAGACGCAGCCAGATGTCTGAATATCATCACAGCATGATTAGAGAGGGGAGACGAGTCCGAGGGTGGCGGGAACGAGTAGATGTGGAGTCATCTGAGTCCATGGATGACAGAGTTGGAAGATAGAGCTGCAAAGGCAATGAAAAAGTAGAATAAATAAAGAATAATATTAATATTTTAACTATCAGTGGTAAACCTCAATATCCAGTGGGTAAATGCTAATTATTACAAGATCAGTAAATTGAAAATTAATTGAGAAGCTAGTGACTAAGCAGAAGCCTTTGGTTATAAAAAAAAAAAAAAAAAGATGAGGCAAATGCAGTTTTGCCAAAAACTGAAGTTCCTTAAGTGTCTAGAACAGGGGTGAGCAGCTGGCAGCCTGGGGGCCACCCTCATTGCCAAACCCCCAGTGAGTATATAATACTAAAAAATTATGTTAATGTAGAAAACTGGAGGAAATCTGCACTGACATCATAAAATGTAATTTTTTTTCAAGAAAATACATCAACAAATGGCTGTTGCAGATTCTATGAAAGTTCCTTTCTTGCATAAGCAAAAAAAGAGAAAATAATTTAAATAAAATGTACATTGAAATCATTCAATTCATTTCAATACTACTAAGTATTGTTACATTCATTTCAGCACATGTACAGATTGTTTCAAAAACAGCTACTTTCTGAATAGTTCATAGATTTTGGTACATGGGTTTATTATTATTTTTTTTTATATTTTGACCATTTTAGGTTTGTTGGGCATTTTGATGAATGTGGAGTTAGGGACATGATTGACATGACCACAAACCAGCACTTTAAGCTTCAAATCACACTTCAGTTAAACCTCTTTGTCTTCTGTTGCTTTATCCAAAGTTGGGGGTTTTCTGTTTGCCCCCTCTCTGCAAGCACTGAATGTGGGCTGTGGCCCAAATTTTGGGAAGCTTTGGCCTAACTTACTTAATGAAAAAAAATGAAATGATGTCCATTTACATACGGAGATAAGATATTTTTAAATGTGAAAATCATATTGTCAGTGACTGCTAACAGTCAGACAAGTGAACCTGCAGAGCAGCCGGCTTCACCAGATTATTTTTCTGTTGTCGGGCAGGTTCACCTTGCAAAGCTTTAAACTGAAATGCTTGTTCCTGGTCAGAAAATGACTGGGCCAATGAGCAATCTTTGAAAGAAGGAGGCAGTTGCTACAAGCATAGTTGAGTTGTATGGAAGGTAAGAAGTGACTGCAAAGCCTCTTACTGGCCTGTAAAAGCTGTGACGGACAGAATATTGGTTCATATTATTAATATTGGTCATCCCCTAACATCATCTACAGGATGTAGCCTTGATATGTAGAATCTTTTTATGGATATGTAAAACAGTCCATCTGGTGTGCCAAATATGAATCAATCGATATGGAAGCTACTGTATCCTAATCATTTAGGGTGTGCCAGCTGCACTGGTGGTTTGGACCAGGCTATTAAAAATATTAATGATCTGGACTTTGGCCTTGAAGCTCTTTGCTCTCTGGTTGTTGGTCACCAGAGCCCCATCAATGTGTTGTCAACTTTGGGTAATTATTTGGAGCTTTTTGAAGTGATGCTTTGAGACAACGTGGAGTAATTAAAAATAAAGAGGTCACATGAAGCACTGAATATGTAGCACCCAAAAAAGATAACTTGTGTTTCAAAGTAGAGCATAATTTTCAAACTTTGACCGCAGCATCATCAGCATCAGATCAGTGCTCCACCTGTCAAACTGACCTCTGGCACAGGAAGTGTAAAGTTTAACTAGTTCAGGAAAGACTCCCTGGATTATGATCTGAACTGTTAGTAGCTGAAGAAGCCGCGGCTACACCCCAAACATCAATGTGAAATCAGATTAATGAGCGTCAGATTCTTTTGGAGGAGTAAGCTGCTGAAGCGGTGTCACAGAGGCACCATATGTTTGGACATCAGAGAGCCGTTTAACAGCATCCAAAAATCCCACACACACCATGAAGGAGTGTTTGTCAGCAGCTCCCTCCAAGGACTCGTTCATTAGCAGTAATGTGGAGTGATCACCTCTTTATCAGCATGTGTACAAACTCTCAGCTTTGTCCCGTGGCCAGAAACACACACACACACACCCACACACACACCCACACACACCTATGCTCCCTCCTCTTTCTAATTAAGTTGATTCAGAGCCGTGCCGGTGTGCTAGCAGGACTCCATTACTTACGGCTGTCCGGTCTGGGGCGCCCACCGACCCCACAGGGCCCGTCGCCATGTTGTGCCAACGCCTCCAACAGGGGGAGCCACTGACCCGAGGACCCCCCCCAGTATGCCCCCCTCCTCACCCCCAGGGAGCTGAAGATGAACAGCTGGTGGGGGCATCAGGGGAGACCTCATCCCTGCCCTGCGCACACACACTCACACATTGACACACTCACAGGAAACACCTCACAGGGGAGTTTGTCCTCTCCATTCCTTTGATCACATGCTGCTCAACATGGGGTCTCAGGACCTCTAGGGGTCCTTGAGAGGGTTCCTGGGGGGTCATTTGATTTACTTGATAATCAAAAGTGTACACTGGCGTCAGACTTCCTGCCAACTTTGGTGTGTTTTAACTGAAAATCAGAAACTTCAAGAAGCAGTATAGGGTGAAATCCCGTCTAATACTGCTGCTGGAAACACTCTTGATGCATGCTGAGTACATGATGTCTGCAGCATGTCATGTTTCACTTTGACAAAAGTCAGGTCTTTCAAAAGGCTGGAGTGAGACCCCTGTCTCATCATGCAGCTGTGGCCCTCCAACTTCCTCAATGCTACCCTCCAGCTAGTGTCAATATTTAAAATAATGTGTGATAACAATTTTGCTGATAAATATTCTATGAAACTTCCTTAATGGATCCGTCAAACTGAACATAAATATACTTAATAACTTGGGATGCATGATATTGGATTTAATTTGCCAATATTTTAAAACTTATTGCTGATAAAGACATTGATCATTTTTGTCACGAGCACTAAGCCTCCGCTTATCAATGTTTGACCTGGGACTTTTATCTTGACAGTGTATCTGTGCTAGAAACAGATGTGAGACAAGAAAAACAACATCTCAGTCTTTGGTAAATTATACTGTAATTTATAAAAGAGGACATTCAGGAATGATGAGTTTGTACCATCAAAATATCAGCTGAAATAAATACAATATAAAATAGTCACATCTACTGATACTGATAATCACTTTTTAGGATACTATCTACAGACGCCAGTATTGTCTAGATATTTTGGATCCCAATAAAAAAGCATAAACCCTCAATTGTATCAAAAATTACAATTTCATGTTGTGCTTTTCAAAGTCAAAGCCAGAGGCAAGTATGACAACTATGTGGAGGAACTCCCCTCTTAGTGGCAAAGGTTGCCACTGTAAAGTTTTTCAGGGCCAAAAGTATTCAAACCATATTTAATAACTGTAGGCCTGATTTTGTAATGAGAAACTATTCTTTCATCAGTATTGATGCACATTTTTGATACCTGATAATCAAACCATATGCCAACGTCTTCCAAGTGTGTTATTTTTTTTTAGAACACACTTGACTTTGTCACGACTGTGCCACTTTGTTGCAACTACTTTTGGTGTAATAAAGTTAGTTTAACTGATCCAGTGTGGGTGAAGGAGGTCCATCCCAAGGTGGCTAGTGCCTTTCCCAGCTGACATTGGGTGAGAGGCAGGATGCTCCCCGAACTGGTCGCCGGCCACAAAGCCAGGCAGAACATGCAAACTCCACACAGAGGAGCCCTGATTTGCGGGACGAGTCAGTCCAGCAACCTTCTTGCTGTGAAGCACGAGCACTAACCAGCTGTGCCACATTGTCACCCATTGAGCTGAAATCAGTTTGTCTTTATTTGCCAGTCAAGCAGAAGCTTCATGTTGAAATGTGGGCAAACTTTTATTTACTTGTGAAACTTGAATAGTGGAACACCCGGCTGTCTTAGGCTGTAGTGTTGGATACACCAACACTACAGCCGATACAAATATCTAACTTGTGGAGTGCTTTTTTTGTTAAATGTCCTGGACACTTGCAGTAGTGGCTTGAACGCTCATGTTGGTATTTTTGGGAGTTTGTATCGTCAATAGTTTTAAGGACTGTTGGTAAAATAAGGACAACATTTCAAGATACAGTATCAAAATTTTCCATTTTACATGTCTGAGCCTCGATCTCCCAAAGTTTTCATGCAGAACCTTGGAGAGTGTGGTACTTCTAAATCTGTTGGCTTTGATATTTGTGGCTTCAGCAGAATCTGCTGTATTTTTTCTGGGAGTAGAGATGCCACACTGCTACCCCCTCCCCCCTCCCCCTCTGTTCAGCAGGAGGCCCCCCTCCCGTCCTCTCTGCCAGGCGGGCGGCGAGGAGGGCAGCGGGGGCACAGAAGAGCCGGGTGCTGCCTGATGGCGGTCAGGACAGGCCGGGCTCTGCTACAGATGTGATGCCAGCTTTTGCCAGGGGTCACCTTGGAGAGGCCGATGGCAGCATGTCCACCCCCCACCCCTCCACCCCCCCAGCACTACAGCTGGCTCCCTGCTTAATCCGCCACAGGGGGAGGGTGGGCAGGAGGCTTCAGACTGTTACATGTTCTCTACATACAGTTACAGTGTGTTTGAGGACAAAAATGTTAGCACCGGAGCAGGAGTGGAGGGGATGGGGCTGGAGATTCTCTCCTGACTTGGTCTCAGGAGGGAGGCCACAAAGAAATATCGTCTTCACACAAGATCTACTTTGGTGATTTTTCAGAGCTCTGATTAAAGTGATGCAGGAATGAGTTCTATAATGCCCCAGATAATAATTTTAGCGCTCTCTGTTACATTAGTACAAAGTCTATTGGATTGATTAATTAATTTTTAGTTTGAGACCTGCAGTCAGGTCTGTGGTGGACAAGCTTGAGCTTTTCATTTTTTGTGCAACATTAATGCATCTGGAAGTGGCCCACTTACATATTTTCACAATTTTATCATCTTATGATCTGACTTTTGGATACAGTGTCTAACTGGGGTTGTGAAGCTGGTCCATGACCTGGCAAAGCCCATATTCTTCTTTCTCAAATTAGAGTGCCTTCAGTGTGTTTTATGTGTCTCTTCCACTTGAAAGATTACTTCCATTCTTGGAGGAGTAGGGCTCAGGGTAGCAGGGGTGTGCATACCAACGTAATGTTCAAGGGGACATACCGTAATCTACTATTTTGAAAAATACCCTATCCTGTTCTGCCCCTCCATGTCTGTGCCAATGGTTGATTGTATGGCTTAGGACAGTAATGCTCTTTTCTTTTTTTTTAAATGTATTTTTTGGGCATTTTGTGCCTTTATTGATAGGAGAGAGACAGTGGATAGGCTTGTGAAAGGGGGTGAGAGAGTAGGGAAAGACACTCTGCAAACTGGTCACAGGCTAGATTCGAACCTGGACCGGCAGAACCATGTACATGGGGTGCCTGGCTGCTAACCACTCCGACAAACCAGCACCCCCTCTTTTCTTTTTTTAAACTAATTATAAAACGAAATCCGCAACTCTTCCACTCTGGACTGTTTCAAATCACTTCTCAAAACTCACCTGTTCTCCCTGGCCTTCCCTGTTTAAGTGTTTAGCTTAGGTCCAAATCAGGTTTCCTGCTTTGGTCTTTGTTTTTGGTTCTTATTAGTTTGTCCTCTCTACTGTGGAAAGCGACCTTGGGTTTCTTGAAAGGTGCTATATAAATTTAAGTTATTATTATTATTTATTAATCAGCTCACCACTTACAGGAGACACTAAAAGAGAATAGTCATCTTCTTCAAACCCAATTTCATTTTCAGAAGAGTCATTGCTGATTCTTAAACCATAATGGCCTCATCAATCTCCTTGCCTCTTCCTAGTTTTACACTTCATCCTGTTTTTGACTAGTTTAAATCAAGGCACAAGTGTCCTGAAGTTAAATTGATTGATTACCTTTGTTGTGTTGTTTTGGTTTCATTTCTTTAAACATTGTTTGACATGTGAATACAGTCTTTTGTGTCCATCAGGTCCGTGATATTAATTTTAAAGCCACTTCGAAAAATCTTGTTTGAGTGTCAAAGGTGGTGGTAGTAGTTGATGCATAGCCTTTAGAGTTTACCCAATCAAGACACAATATAAATCTTGAACCATCAATGCATTTTGTGTCATCCATGTTCTGATCACTTGTTGGAGCTGCTCCTGCAAACATGGTTTTGGCTGAAAACAGTCTGACTTTGTATGTTGTGTCGTTTAATGCAAAAGCAGCTGCACTGTCACATACTAAATATAAGAAACACAAAAAAGGCACTAACTCACAGCTCATACCAGCACATGAAGTAGTAAGAGCTTCTCCTTAAGTAATAGATTTGATCACTTCTTCCCCTGTTGGCTGACTGTCAGAGGAAATAAATTTGTTACCAAATACTTGCCCAAACACTCACTCTTGGGTCGTGGCCCAGCTCTGGTGTGGCTCTGCAGAAGGTGAATCCCTGCTTTTCCAAACTGGATCCATCTTCTCTGCTAATCAGCCATACATCTGCACGTCTTCTTAATTGTTTCCATCTTCCCTTCCTGATTCTCTCCCTCAATTTACTCTGGGCTGAGAGCTTTAACAGGACGATTCTGGTTTCAATGGAGAACATCGGGAGGCTTTACTCTGCGGACGTGAAAAAATCCGCTTAGGTTTCTGCAAAACCACCGGCCATTAACAGATCAACTGGAGGATATTACATTTCTGTTTTAGACTGTGTTCCTATGTTCATGGGGCTAATAAAGTCCTGGGGATGAATCACACAATGCTCGCTCAGCCTTATCCTCCACTAATGCAGAGCAGTTTTAACATAATTACAGTGCAACTGAAAAACTATCTCTGTTCCACCTTTTTTCCAAGTTAAATGATTTCATAAACTATAACAAATTAAGAAGAGTGATGTGCCAGAGTTTCAGCTTGAATTGTTAAAGTAATGTCTTGTTTGCAATTCAAAAAGTTTAGATAAGGAGGATCAACTTGGCATTAGGACTCTTACTGCTTGGTCTTATTATGAAGTGGAAATTCAACTTTATGATAAAACTGAAGTTTTTTTAAGGAATCTGCATTGGTTTAAAAGGAAAAAATGTCAGTGTCTTCAGTGTTTCCATCGTGACCGTTACTGTTGCAGTTCAGTGATCGAGCAGGTACAGCTGCAGGTGAGTGAGGCCTTAGATGGAACGGGCTGAAACAAGAGAGGACTGTGGGAGCTCGGTGCTGATGGTCGACTGGGAGCATTAATGAAGCAGATTAGGTGTCCCGGCGTGGCCCCGCAGGCCTACAGAGGATTCAGGCACCACACTCTGAGCAACTGCGCTTCCAAACACTGACCAGCTGAGGGTTTATCAGGCTCAGACCTCTGAAGAGAAATTTCCACAGTCTGTCCCTGTTTGTAAAGCCATGCTATGGTGTTGCTACTGAAGATGTTGTGGAATGATCCATCAGTGGATTTAGGATTCCACTTGAGAAGAAAGTTGTGTTAGTGGTCAAACTGTCTCTGGTGGTTCTAGTTGAACAAGTAGGGAAATAAATCTCCATTGGAAACAGGATTTTTCACAGTTTGTTCTGTAAATATGCATCCAAACACAGACAAACATAAAAGAACAAACGAATGTAAAAGATCAGGTGGAGAAATGTCAGGTCTTCTACCTAGAAAAAAGTGTTGCCTTTTATGGGTTCAATACCTTGCTTAAATATTGCCAGAGCTCACAGAGTGCACTAAGACCACTATACCTACAAGAACAGAGCTATGGACTGGCAACCTTCCAGCTCCCAAATGTTATTTAAACAATGTTCTTCACGGTTCACTAGAATATGACATACCGTGTAAAAATTGTAAGATATATGTGGCCAGGTAAGCCTGCTGCATGTCCTCTAATTTTGTATCCAATGAAAAACACCTTCTTTAAATGTCATGCCCTCTTCTTTATGGTAATATTACCACTGATGATTTAGCTCCTTTTTGGGATGAGTCTGCGCTTGCCTGTCATCTGCACTGCTATTGGCTTGGTGTGCCACCGGCTCACACATATGTGGCCTTGCTGCTCTTGTCCATTTGTCCTTGTTATCTTCCTCTTTTTCTGTCAACTGTGTTGAAAAAAAAAATGGCCAGTGAATAAGTTGCCAGTGAAGTAGTCCTTTACAGCTGTGTGGGTTCTTTACTCAGTAAGAAGTCAAGTCTCCTATTTAAGACAAAATAATCTTAAATCTCAAGTAAAAATGTTGTGAAATTAGCTCTTGGTCTCAATGGGTTCAAACTAACAAGAACCATTTTGGCAGAAAAAGACATCTGGAGGGTTTTATTTTGATGACACCATAAAGATCGATCAAGTCACCCTTAACCCCCTCCTCCTAAGCATATTTAGCTTCTACACCCAGCACCAAAGTTTGTCTAAGTCCACCCCATAAAGACCCATTTTGGGGTGAAAGAAGAGGTCTGTTAACGGGGCCGGGGGACAATGAAATGGGATCAGCGAGCAACGGATTTAATTAATCCAGTGAATGAGGAGAAAACAGAAGAGGCAGAGACCCAGCTGGAGATCACAAACACAGTTCAGTCCTGGCACATAAAGCAGCAGGTCAGCAGGCTTCAGTTTCACGTCTAGACAATAAGCCCACTTTTTACATTGCTCTGCCACAGGAAGACTGTTGGTCTGCTGTGACTTCTGACCAATCAGCGGGATAATCAGCACAAACAAGGACAACCCACACAACAAACAAATCAGCGCTTCCAAAAGCTGGATTAATGATTTCGGACTGTAATGGAGCCTCTTTGAATCTTTCTTTTTTGCTGGTTTGAACCGTAAATAATATTAAGTTTAGGACGTCTTTTGCATATATGCTTTATCAAACTTTAGTTACAGGTGGAGTCGCACATTTGTTTTGTTTTTCTCTTGGTTCGGTTTTCTTTAATACTACACTTTGTCAAGCAGACCAGCTAGGTGGGGCTGTAGCCATTGTACTGTTGACTTCTCTATGACCTGGAGATACACAAGATTAAGATAAAGTTGTGTTTTTAGGCTGTCATTGCATTAACATGTTGGCTGGAGCAGTATGTAACCAGATTCACACTGACTTGTATACATAAACTTGCAAGGAGGACCTGAGACTGTCAGTGTCAGCAATGGTAGCATCCATAGTCTATCTGTATACAATTGACTCTAGAATTAAATGGCCAAAGCCATGTGACATTGGCTGTATTATTAATGGAGGCTTTGGAAAGTTGTTGAAGCAAATCTATGGATACCATCACACTGTATACTGTATGCCTTCTCCACCTAAGTCTGGACAGAGAGGTTGGGTTGGGGCAGGAACTTAGGCTGTTTGACCAATAACAATACCCCATGGGACTGCAGTTTTTGTCAATCTTGTCCCCAACCATCCAAAACTGGTAATCTATAGTAAGATAAAAATGGACGCAACATAAAGAGTTTACTGTCCCTACAATGAGAGCCTTTACATGTAAGCATACACCAAGTGTTTTGTTGAACCGAGCTGTAAAGGTGGCTATTTTGTGCGTAAAAATGGTCAAAAAAGTTTTTTTTTTCTTAAATGTATTTTTTGGGCATCCTGTGCCCCTATTGATAGGAGAGAGACAGTGGACAGGCCCGTGAAAGAGGGTGAGAGAGCAGGGGAAGACACCCTGCAAACCCGGCAGAAGCAAGTACATGGGGTGCCTGGTTGCCAACCACTCCGCCAAACCAGCACCCCAAAATAGTGTTTTCTTTTATTTTGTCCTTTCTAATATGTGTATTGTTATGGAGTTTACAGAAACATTATGACCCCAAATGCTGTGATAGCAGTTCTAAGTAAATCTTTTTTTTTTTTTTTTTTCAAATGTTTTTTTTGGGGGGACGTTTTGTGCCTTTATTGATAGTAGAGAGTCAGTGGATAGGCTTGTGAAAGGGAGTGAGAGAGTAGGGGAAGACACTGTGCAAACTGGCCACAGGTTGAACTCAAACCCGGACCGGCAGGAGCATGTACATGGGACGTGCATGGCCGCCAACCACTCCGCCAAACCAGCACCCCAGTTATAAGTAAATCTTAGTTAAATCACCCATTGTTCCATTCAAATAGTGGTAGTTGAACCCAAACTACTTGATGTAGTGCACATTTTAAATTTTAGATTTATTTTAAGATCTCCTTAGACCTGAAATTTAGGCATCTTAAGTTGTTAGTTGATCCTTTAGACCCGGTCTTTTTGTTTTTGGTTTCACAACAGAAAGTACAAAATTGTTGACAAATTTGTAAAACGCATAGTCTATTTCCTTAACTCATGTGTAGTACATTTTACTCTGAAATCAGCCAGTCTTGTGTTTTTGCAGGTTGGTAATGTGTGTGTCATGTGGAGGATTATTATCTCTGCAGCAGAGAAAAACACAACACACACCTTGGCGAAATAAGTCGTGACCTCAGCGCGTCTTGTGCACCATGTTGATCTTTGATTGACAGGTGACGACAGGCACTGAGGGACTCTTTTCAAACACGCTGACCGAACCCCTCCCGTGACTTTTGACCTGTGGCTCTTTGTCAGTCTTACAGAGAGGTTTACATCATCTTAGGGGATGACATCAGCATGGTTAACCCTCTGTTCACCACTTCTCTTCGGCTCGGTTTACAAACTGAGGCGCACGTGCTGATGTATGAGAGGCAGAAAAAGTACAATACCTGTTAACTAATGTTTAAATATACTGTATCTTTAAAACTATCAAACAGTCAATCTTTTGACTTGTTCTGTTCTGCTTCTTAAATTGGTTTGGTTTAAGTTCTCAGAATTTTTACAATCTTCAAAATTTTGACTTCTTTTAGCGCAAGGGTCAGCAAACTTTCTGAGCTAGAGAGCTACCAAAAAGGTGAGGAGAGTCATGGAGGGCTATTGGTTTGATTTAATGATTCTACATAGTGTACATTTTTATAGTTTACCTTAAACACTGAATACTAAGCATTTATAGGCTACATTCGAGCTGTATGTTTACCTTTTACTTTGAATAATTATAATTGATTAATAAATGTGTATCACATATGAAAACAATTTACTTACATTTTTAATAATTTATCTTCTAAATTTAACTGAAAAAATGTAAACTGACCCCCTGCAGGTCAAAGCTGAATGGAAAATAGACCGTTTTAAAATGACATTACTTTGTTGTTCTGTATTGATTTAAGTACGATTATTTACAACACATGAAAAAAAAAACTTTCTATTTCAAGCTCTATGTTGTTAAAGGGATGTCCCAGTGGGCACCCCGAAGGCTCCCGGTGGGCTACTGGGTGCTTGCGGGCAAGCAGTTTTGGACAGACTAGTAGCATCATTTCACACAATATTGCATGTTTTTTTAATGTATATTTTTGTGGGCATTTTGTGCCTTTATTGATAGGAGAGAGACGGTGGATAGGCTTGTGAAAGGGGGTGAGGGAGTAGGGGAAGACACTCTGCAAACTGGTCACAGGCCGAATTCGAACCTGGGCCAGCAGAAGAATATATATAGGACGTGCATGGTTGCTAATCACTCCACCAAACTAGCACCCCCAGTATTGCATGTTTTAATGGAATAAGTTAATGTCATAAAAGTCAGAATTTCTTAAATCCAACTATTACAGACAGAAATCTGTTTATAATTTGTAAATACTTTGATTACTGCTGTGCTGGTCTAGTTTGAGGCAGTGTTTGATTCAGTACCAGACTGCGTTTGTTTTATATTTATGAAAAGAGATATTACATTTGTCCATTGCTGATTTTTGACCGGTTTACACTCTGCCACTTCTTCCTTTAAAAATAACTTGACATCGATTTTTCTGTTCGCTCTTTTATTAGTACATTTTTGTTATCCCTTCATTTTCTGCCTGATATTTTGGTTTGTGAAAACCTCAATCTCTTCCACCCCATCATTCTCTTCTCCCTCCTCTTCTCCTCTTCACCTCTCCTCTCTAAACTGGTGTCGGGTGGACGCTGTAAAAGCAATGCAATGGATACCTCCTCACCTGCTCCTTCCCTGAGACCCCTGCTGAGAGCAAGCTGTTGTTCTGCAGCCCTCCTCCTCCTCACCCACTCCTCACCCTGAGCACACCTGTCCAGCTCAAACAGTCCCATCGTCTCACTGTAAACCTTCAGTATTTAAGCAAAAGCCTGAAGAATGCACATAGAGGGTTTAATACTGTTTTTTTATAGCACCATCTTGTGACATATTCACTTTTTTGCTACTAAATAATCATCAGATAAAGAGCATTTAATGTTTTAATTTTGGTGCCTCAAAAGCCCCCTCTCCCCTCACGTTCCTTTAACGGTCTGTGCTGACCTGTTGGAGTGGTGGGAAAGAGGATGACCAGACCATGAGTATTTTCATGTATTTACACTTTCCTCTTTTTGAAGCCTTTCCTATGCATATGTAAAACAGATGCTTATGTTCTCATACTTTACAACATGTGCAAGAATCAAAACTCGAGATTCAAATGCCTTTCTCAAAAGTCTGAGGGGCCTGCTGTCTTGCTGCCTGGTGTGCATTGATCATGATCATATATGACTTTAAAGGATAAGTTTGGTTAAGACAGCTTTCACATTGTTTATAGAATGAAGCAGAACAATATACTCACCCAGAAGGCTTTCCTGATGCAAACAGTGCTTCGGAGATATTTAGATCCAAAATCGAGCGGTGGACATCCGTATAATGGTAGCACATAGGGCATACAGCGCCGCTCCTAAAACTGCATTAATCGTCCAAAAACTCATTTGTTTCTTCAATATTCCATCATGGTCCGCTCGCGCTACTCCTCCATTACAGTCCGGGGTTGCTCTACCCATGTTTTTCTGACTGCTGACCTCTGAACTGGAAACTTTCTTCACGACTCCCGCGCATGTGCAGTACGGCTTCCTCCTTTTGATGAGCTCCTCATCTGTAAACGTCTGGCTCGAAACTGTAAGGACGCCCATCATATTCAAAGTTCTCCTCCACAACATCTTAATCAGATAGATACTCGTCCATTTTGCACAAAACTGGAAGAAGAAAGTTGTTGAGTAGCCGGCGGTCGCCCCTGAAACAATGAGCCATACTGCGCATGCGCTGTGTCAAATGAGGTCGAAATTGATGACGCTCCACCTGGATACAAGTCATCTGTCTGGCAGTATTTTGGCTTTCTCATTAAAAAAGACGAAGACGGTGAAAACAAGCCTACTGCTCGTTAGCATATACTCCATCTAACCTCTCTAGGGTTAGAGAGAGTGTTACTGTTTGTGTGTGGCCTGTTAGGCCTTGTGTTTTCCTGTGTGCAACTCAAACAAAAACAAACAAGTTGTAATTACACAGTAATATTTTTCTTTTTTACTTTTTTGGTATTATATCGTGACGTATCGTATCGTGACCCGGACATATCGAGGTGCAGCATATTGTGAGTTTAAGTGTATCGTCCCATCCCTAATTGGGGTCCTACGCACCAGAATTTGGTTCTTGAGCCTCTACCAGAGTTTTTGTTAACTTTCACACCAATACACAGCAACCAAACTTTCCAAAAGTTTGTTTGGTCCTGACCACACATGTAAGGTGTGAAAGCGACCTTGGACGTCATGATCGGATAACCTATTCAGATCAGTATTTCTTTACACACATACAAACATAACAAAAACACCAGTGAACAAAAAAACACGAAGAGGCGCCCCACTGTTTCTAAAGAATGGAATTAATTGAATGTGCTTCATGCAACTGAACTCTACAGGTAAATCTATTCATAACCCGGGGGCTAATAACTTTAAATGTGTCAAATATTCATTTTGTCATGGAGTCTTGAAATGTTCTTCTGTAACTTCAATTACAGGAAAAAAATATAATTACAGAAATTGTAGAAAAAATATGGCTAAGCAGGACTACTTTATATATCATAGTCCTGCCTTGAAGAACAACTTGAATATTTTTTAAAAAATAAATTCTGTCTTGGGGTTTTCCGAACAGTCCCCGCTGAAGTGGAGACAAGCACACATGTTCGAGAAGGGTGAGGAGAGGAGGGAGAGTCTTTGGGGGAGCAGGTCTCATTGTTTGGTATCTCTGCAGGACTGTAGCTAATAAAACTAACCGGTGCCTGAGGGGAAGCGGCTGAACTTCCTGTAGTGGTGGTATTTATTTATTCGGAGGGTCCGTTTCAGGTCTCCAGAGTGGGCCGTAAACAAAGAGCTCTCCTCCTCCCCCTCCTCCATCCACATCTCCGTTTGACTCTCATTTATTTATAATTCCCTGAAACCACTTTGCGGCGCAACCCGATCGCTGCGAGCTCGTGAAAACGTCGCTTTTCCTCCAGATTCGCTAAAAAGGAAGTACTCCGCAGTCCCCCTTTTCTCCCTTTCCTCCTCCGTTTAATTCCAGCCCTCGGCCACTCACGCAAATAAATACCTTTCTACTTAAACATACATGGGCTAATTAATTTAGCCCATCTGTTCCCTTCACTGCATCACTGCCATGACACACACGCTTCCTCACACACATTTGGGTCAAGTTTCACTGATAACCAAGGGGAAAACTTTTTAAAGCCTTTTTAACAAAATTAAATAAACAGATCTAACTGAGTCAATAGAGAAAAATCTCTCCCTTTGTCTCTCTGTGAGAATCTGGAAAAGGGTTTAATCAATGTGTTAGGGTTTTAAGGTTAATATTTTGAGAGAAAGTTAAAATCACAAGAATAAGGCCACAAAGACAAGCATAAAATTAAATAAGGTCAAAAGGAGGGGTGTAAATCACTAGTTTCAGCTCATGATACAATGTTGATTTTCTTGACAACCATGCAATATAAAAAGCCTGCCATGATGCAATATCAGTTTAATATGATTTAGGAGCCTTTAAGCAGTATTTAATTTGTATTATAAAAAGTAATTTAGGTTTCTTAATTGCTTAGGGTTTTACTGTTTAATACCTGATGGCTGCAGTTTAAATATGTATTAGATATAATTTAGAATATTCTCAGCCTATACCTTTATCTTTCTCTGTACTAAAATAATTATTAATTTTAACTTTTTCTGCAACCATAGAAATCATGATACTGTCTGTTTTCATATTCCTAAATTCTATTTGAATACATTTACACATAAAGACCAGAATGTCAAACTGTTTAAGCTTTGATGTAGATAGCATGTAGTTCATATGTTTTTGTGACATTTAGATGAATCAATATTTTGATTTATTTTCTGTCACCTTGATAGAGAGAGCTTCTGTCTTTTGTGTTGCTCATGTTATAGATATGTTAACTGAGATGCACAAAAATACACTCACAGCATCGAAACACACCTAACAAGAGGCCATACTCTAAGTCTTCACCTACAGAGTCCAAATCACACGTTACTGCAGCACTAAATAGATGATTTTTGAAGTTTGCGGAGGGTGGGAGGTCGTTTCGTTCCAAAAATGTGATCAGTGTCAGCAACAAAACACCTGGTCGGTGCATCTCTATGATTTTTGTCAAAGGTCTTTACTGAGAAAAGAAAACATTTCCCCTCCCATCATTTCCTTCTCATGCCTGGTTCTTATACTCCTCCATACTAAACAGTCTTGAAATCTTGTTGAGGCTAGAATATATTTATTTAAAAATCCTGAAATTGTAAACCAAACTGTTTGAATTTGTTTAGCTGTACATCAATCATCAGGTGAAATGACTCATGTCCGCTAAGATTGTTTTCTGATTAGCAGATAAACACAATTTGGTTTGTTTACATCATGGCTTCCCTTAGTTATCATATGAAAAACGGAAAGAATAATACTCACCCACAAACAGACAGACAAGGTGTAAACTACTAAATGTTTCTCAGATCAGATTTAAATCCAGCTCTGACTTCTGGTTTGAGTAGTTTAGAATAATTTTACAGAATAAGTTTACTTAGAGTGCAGGATTTCAGTAAGAAGTGTTACCTCCCAACAAAAGGATTAAATATGGTTGGCTTTAGAAAGACTTTCAATATGCAGGATTTGTTTTTCAATGACCATTTACATTATTTCTAACAGTTTTCAGAGACAAAAAATGGTTTTAACATATTGCTTCTTGTCATAGCAACTGTGGGGACTTCACCACCATGAAAAACAGCTTTTTCTTTGCATTGCAATATAAATTCAGCCATTCTGTTTCTGTATTTTACCTGTATTTTGTGCTGCTTACTGTTATGGACCATCATTGTTTCTGCCAGCAGTCTGTTCTATGTCCAAAACTGCTCCAGAAATGTGATAGACCCCATGAAGAAATGGCCAAACAAGACAATTTAAAATAGACTAGAAAGATCGATTCGACCATCTTCTCTGTTTATTTCTGCATAAAATTGTATATAAATAAAAAAATGCACATCCATGAGATGTTTTCACTGACCAGCATAACAGCATTTGTGTTTCAAAAAAACATTTCTTGTAAGAAGAAAATAGCTCATGTAAGTGTACCAACACTCATTTTCATGCCCTTTGTTTTGGTCTAGATGAAAGACTAAAAAAACTGAAGACCCTAGACAGGTTGTTCTTTTACAAACTGTCACTGACTGTAGAAGGAAATTAAATAAAGCTATCATTTAATTATCATAGAAGACTTTGGACACTGTAGAAAGTAAAATGCTTGAGCTTGATTAGTGTTATCCGAATTTTTCAAAAGAGAATTAGAGTATTATGACTATGTTAAAATGATGAACTGCAGCCCCAAACCTGAGGCTTTTGTAGCCCTCTGCACCAAAACAATCCTACATAAAGCTTCATTAATCTCTGTTTCTTTTTGCAATTTTTATATCTAAAAAAAAAAAAACCCTGATACATATATATTTAACCATTTTATTCAGCTAAAAAATATCAAGATATAACTTTTGCCCAACCCTAATTTTAAGTCATCTGCTTTAAACAATTGAATGCAGCCTAATGCAAAATATACCTCATGACTCTTAGGAGGTGAAGAAAGGAACCATTGTTAGCATAAAAGACATTTTAAGCTGTGTGAATGTCTTGCTCATACTCAAAAACTAATGGGGAGAGGGAAAGGCAGTTAGACCTTTCAACACAGCTGGATTCACCAGGTCCATCATGCCATAGATCTGTGAAACAGTCCAATCTGTGTGTCAGGTAATGACCTAACAGCTCCTCTTATACATCTATGAGAAATGTCTCAAAGATCAACAAGTAGATTCATTTCTGCAGGTTGATGACCCCTGCTTTAAAACAATGATTTTTTTTATGTTTTTGGTTGGTTTTGTATCAAAAAGATATTGATGTTTTATTTTACAGGAATCATATCAAAAGTCAATGCTCAGGCAGCTTGACAAATCTTATTCCTTAAACTAATGAGATAAAAATTACAGTCAATGCAAAACAGTCTTTAAAACTAGTCAAACACAGCAGCTTTTAAAGTAGTGAAATGAAGGGGTATTGTTGCTTCTCTCCTCTGTCAGACGATGATGGGTGGAATAAATCAGATAATTTTGAACAATGGTGGTGAAACCTGCACAGATCAGAGGTTCAGTCTGTCCTTTAAATCGGCTCATCTGCTGTGATTCTCCAACAGCTGACTGACATGCGAAGTTCGACTCTCATGAGGAAAAGCCCAGTTGTTGCTTGTTGCTGAAACATCTGGACAGCCAATCGAGAATTAATCCCCCCCCCCCGCCTCCTTCCCCTCCTCAGTGTGCAATAAGCCTGCAGTATCTTTGTAATGTTTCAGGGAAAAGTTTGGAGGGAACTTGATTTAACCCTAAAGGGCAAAGTTTTGGAAACTGGCTTCAGGCTGCAGCAGAATATTCCCCGACATGAAGAGACGAGGGGGAAAATGACATCTGAGTCTGCTTTAAGATCTGACAGTAGAAACATCAGATTGTCAAATAACTCTGGGAAACGCTCACAAACATCTGAACATAAGTTTATTTTTTTGTTATTCTTACGGCATGAGAACTCAACCCTGATTCCAACCTTACACCTTAAAACTCTACAAATGCTTTTAAAGGCAGGAAAAGTTCTAAGATAAAAATGATTGTAAAATTTAAATAAATCAAGGTGACAAAAAGGCAAAATTTAAAGACATTATTGTTTAAATAAATTGAATAAGTTCTCACATTTTGAAACTCTCTGATCCACCTCTAGTCTCACTCTGTCTGAGACTCTCTTGTCTCTGTAAGGCCTCCTCCCCCATGTGGGAGTCTGATTTGTTAACTCTAACACTGTGTTAAGTGTCAGCAATTCAGCTCCAACAGGAAAAACAACACGCTCATCATTAAAAAGTGTTGCGCTAACTATAGAAAACATATTATACCTAACTTGATTAGGCTGTCTCTCCTCTCCAGGTAGAGAAGAACTTGTCCAAAAGGGAGTCCCATGTCCAAAAATGGGAGTGCACACTCTTTCTGTGGAGCCATTATTTTCATTAGGCCTTTCTGACTTAACACTCAAACTTTACCAGAAATTCCAAACACTGTTATGTTACTTTTGATGTGGAGGGAAGAGTGAGAGTTTGGGTCAAAGAGATAAGGCATGAATACAGCTTTAGTGACAGGTCTTCAAATTATATTTACTAACTTTTTGCCTCATTTGATGGAGGGTAAGACAGAGGGCACAGGCGAGGCGCCTGCTTGATGCAGAGTCCCGTACATGGGACCAGTGGGCCAATTCAATAGCAATCAGTGCCTCATATCAATAGTTTTAAAAGAACTTGGCACCTATATTTTTTTAAGAAGAGAAAAGAACAATGCTGCAATACATTTTTGAGCCTCTCGAGACACATTTCAGCAGGAGTTTGATTCTACACTATGTGTTAAACTCCTCAGCAGCAGTTTCTGTTAATCATCTGACAGCCTTTAATGAACGTGACTGATTTAAAGGTCTATCACTAACCTTCTGGTCATTTCTGGAGAATATTTCTCCGAAATATTTAGGCTGTTGCCCAGATGGACTACTGAGATATATCCCAATGGATATGTGCAACAGTCCATCTTTCACGCCAAGTAACACACAAATAGGAATCCTAAAAAACTGTTAGATGATGAGTTGTAAAGCCTCTTATTGCTGATCAGAACTGTTAAATGATTCTGACCAACCTTGAAGGTGCATAGAAGGCGTCATCGTGGGAGCTCTGTGTTTGAATTCAGCTCATCGTGTCTATCCTGCATGCCATTTCTCACTCTTTCTCCCTGTTATCTACACTCATCCATTGTCCTCATTCAACCAGTTAAACGTCAAAGCCATCAAATGATAATGACAGGAATTGAAAGAAGTTGGTGGTTTTCAGGGGCACCCAAACAGTTGAGCGCAGTGATAACTCAGAACTTACTCTCTGGATGTGACAGTGAGATGTGCAGCTGTCAATCATTCTTGTGTTGATCGTTAAATGGCGGCAGACTGACCTTGCTGCATCAACGCCACATGTTAGCAACAGCGCTGCCTTGTTGTTTTGCGTCTCTACCGTTAGCCTGAAGCAGACAAACAGACAGATTCCCCTCCACCTGCTGCAGCTCAGTGTGTGTGTGTGTGTGTGTGTGTGTGTGTGTGTGTGTGTGTGTGTTCGTTCGTTCGTTCGTTCCATGGATGCTCTCCCAGCAGCCTGTTTCTCTCTCTGGCAGCTGTTCCAACCAGAGGCTTCAATATGAATATTCATGATACACCTATTCCCAGAGCCTCAGTCTGTCTGCAGCTGGACACACACACACACACACAAGCAAATATATGGTATGTTAGAGAAGCAACAATTCTCAATAAAATTTATCAGACCATTTGGTATGACGTTCATGTTTCAATTCTCATGCTTGATTTAGAGTACTTTCATTTGTATGTATTTGTGCTGTTCGTGCCTATGATTTGGTGCAGCGGTGAGTAAACTCCTGCCAACTTTAGCCGTGTGCTAAAGTTGGGCTAAAGCATCACGCTACTGCTGTGAGAGGAAAGATAGCACTCGCACCCACACTCAAACAATACTGGAAAAAGGTGTAATAATCTAAGTGATCATAGCAAATCTTACAGTCAGGCTGCAGATTTTTGTAGCTTCATCATTCATGAGACTGTAAACAATTATTAAATCTCAGTGTTCCAAGATCAGCATCAGATCTTTGTGTGTTGTCATTGTTATTTTTCTAGTCTCTTCCTGTGTTTAAAAGTTTGGAGCCACATGTTGCTCATCAGTTCTGTGTTTCACTCTGCTGTGTTTACCTCTGGAGCAGTGATGCTAAGCCACCCTGCTTCACCTCTTTCCATGATGTTAAACCAGCTGCTGTTCACATCCAGTCACGCTGTAGAATATCTTAACTTTTCCCTTTTGTGTGTTTTAGTCAGCATATTACTCAGTGGATTTTTAGCTCTGATAGACTATAAAAGAGGTTAAGGTGGTATAAGGATGTGTGGGCCGAACTCTAGAGGAAAATGGGAGTTTTTAGACTTTTGCTGCTGCATTTTAAGCCCCTGTGGGTGACATGGCGATATGCCCTTAGGCAGGACACTTAACCCCAAGTTGCTCCCACTGCTGTGTCAGTGGCGTGTTAATGGCCATTAAAGGGTGTGAATGTGTTAGAGATACTGATCGATAACTCTCAGGGCTGTCAGATACACATTCCTGATGCGAATGTTGAATTTGTTTACAATTTTAGGAAATGTGTGATAGATTATATGTTTGTTTGTGCTTCTTCCAAGTTGGTTAGGGTTCTCTGTGTGGAGTTTTACCCTTGCATGTGTGGGTACTCTGGTACCAGGTTTCCCCCACGTACCAAAACCATGCTCATTAAGTTAATTGATGAATATCACATGGATATTTAGCCACAGAGTCAAGGCCTCTACAACTCCCACAAGACAGATAGTGGATGGATTGTGTGAGCCAAACTTATGTGATAGTTTATTCAAACTTTGCAGAAATGTCTCAAACCGTGTAAGCACAACACTTCAAGAATGCATTGTGGGATATTTGCTTCATTTTGCGAAAACCTAAATCCTGACCTCAAGGGTAAAGTTGTCACATTCTCGTGGTCATCCCTCACCTGATGAAACTAATAATAATTTCTCAGTACCAGTAGTGTGTTTGGATGGAGTAATAGATACGTTGGAAAAATAAAAAGATGTATAAATGTGTGATATATTGAGGATGTGCAGCTGTCTACTATGAAGATGAATGTAGGCTAGATATGCAAGAAGGATTTTTAGGTAGAATTTAGAAGTTTAGGACATGTTTGAGGTAGGCTTTATTGACTGAGAGTTTCGTCTTTGTCGACCTGTTCCTCAGCGCTCCTTCCAGGACTTGCTATTCCCTCCAGCTAGAACAGACCGGAAGAGGAGGCCTGAAGGGAGCATGAGGAGAAGTAGGAGCAGGAGGAGGAGGAACAGCAGCCATGTGCTTCTTATTAAATGCTGCGGAAATAAGTGCTGACCTTCTTGCTCAGGAGGGCACATCCATTTACTGCTGCAGAGCTCACAATCGCAGCCGGACACAGACCAGGGGAGAGAGAGGGGAGGCAGATGGGAAAATATTTTAAATAATGATGGAGAAGAAGAGACAGAGAAGTAAGTTATGACAACAAACTTGCGCTGGGCTGAGGTGTTTTAAGGTAGTCTGGGAGAATTTCAGGAAGCAATATGGCCCACTAAAGTGTGTGGAAAACTTTTAGGACTTGTGTCCACAACAGCAGCTTTTTTTGCACAGGTAGAGCTCTCAGCATCAGTTTCAGAGCTCCTCTCACCAGTGCCAAGTTACAAAGTTGACCTCAGCTACTCTCTGTATTATTGGAGCGGGACTTCCGATGCTTTTGCCTCATCTTCCATGTGTTTCATCTTTTCATTCAATTTGTGGAAATATCCCCCTTGAATATGAAGGTAAAGGAATCATGTCCTGCCAACAATAGTGGCTGAAGACTAGGAAACTTATCCCTCATAAGGCTAGTCAGATCAGTTTATCCTCCAATATTGTTTGCAAAGTAGAGATCATAAGTTTAGGTTGTTGACTTTCATTGGTCATTGAGGGAGAATGACAATGAAAACTTGATGTTGATTGTATAATTGAACTGTTTCCAATGGAAAGTGCTGTGAGGTCTGATAACAGTGGGCGTTCCCTGTTTGTCTCTGTTTATTTTAATAAATATATATATATATATATATATATATATATATATATATATATATATATATATATATATATATATATAACCCCATCAGTCAATCCCTTTTTCAGCACAACCAATCGCGCCAAAGTCCCCTAAAATAGGTGATCATGCCTCGCTCCCAGTCAACACCTGGACCCATTCCCAGTAGATAATTTTACAATTTTATCAGATTTTCTCAACAGGATCAAAACACAACAGAAGTTGTAGTCTTCTATGAATTTGAATAAAGTGTCATTCTGCATACAAAATGGAACAAGAAGCACACAGGACAATTTCAGAAGCTTAAAACTAAAAACATTGACATTTCTTCCGACTAAAAATTTAAACTGTTTGATTTACTAATATCACTTAAATGGTAAAGGGACAGCTAATCTGTCGCTGTTCTAGTCTTTGGCTTCTCAAAGTAGCTTTACACCACAGGCCACACCCATTCACTCTCACATTCACTCACTGATGGTTGACTTTCTGTTTCAGTTATCCATCAGTATCAACTCACTCAGTCACGCCCTTTATGCACATGTAGATGGCACTGACGCAGCAGTGGGAGCAACTTGTGGTTGCGTGTCTTGCCCAAAGACACATGTGACAGCCGGGGCCGGGCTCGAACCTGCAACGGACCAAGTACACTATCAGACTGGTTCACTGATGCCCCGATCAGTTACCAGAAGCACAACCCTACCAACTTGATCACTATCGAGTTCTGCTCTCTTCTTATTTATGATATCATCTACTGATGAGAACACACTCTTAGAGTGCACTGAGGTACCTGTTGATGGCCTTTTCCCGTGCCTCCAGCCTCAAGCCTCTCCAAAACAAACACAGTCACACAGGTTTGAACACTTGAGAAAGTGCCACTGCCTCCTCACTTTGGTGAAAAGCCAACAGGGGAGCCTGTAGATCTGTCGTCATTTAAGAGTAAGCCAGCTGCTTTCCCCATAATCAGCACAAGTCTCAGTCATTGTGTTTAATTTTGCCATCAACAGTGAGGAGCCCAAAGTGCTTCCACACAGTGCTCCTCAAAAGCTTCTGTGTCGTGCCTATCAGAGTTACCTTACTGTTGGGGTGCTAGTTGGCGAGTGGTTAGCAACTAAGCACCCCATGTACTTGCTTCTGCCGGTCCAAGTTCAAATCCCACCTGTGACCAGTTTGCAGAGTGTCTTCCCCTACTCTCTCATCCCCTTTCACAAGCCTATCCACTGTCTCTCTCCTATCATTAAAAGGAAAAAAAAGAGTTACCTTACTGCTTGTCCTCCATTTTCTCTAAATATACTTGACTCTTTGTTTGCCAAGATTTAAATAGCATAATTATTGCACGGATGATGAAGTTGTGCTGAGAGCGCCCTCTGTTTGATCAGACAGTTCAGTGCTCTAGGTGCTGTTTTCAGTTCAAATGACTTCCAACAGTTTGATAATACATTTTGCCTTCAAGTTTGAATAAATATACAGACATTAAGTTTAAAGTGACAGCCCTAGCTAACAACATGGATTGATATGCACTGTAGCATCAAAGAGGATGATTGTCAGAAGTTAAACTGACAAAAGTTTAGAGGGAGCTCAGGCTAAAGAAGGCAATTTAAATATGAGCAAGTATTTAAGAAAAAATGTAGGCAACATATGTTATTGTAATTTTTTAAGGTAGTATTTTTTGGTTTATCCCACAAAAGAAAGGTAGGCGATTTGTAGAAAAAACAGGACAGAAAAAGCAGCAAGTTGACTGGTGAAAGAATAATGCAGATTTCATAACAAAGACGTTTGGATGTTTGCCCACATGCATGCATCACCCATAAACCCAGATCTATCTTTCTCTGGTCCACATATGGAGAATGAAGGGTGGAGGGTGTCAGGATCGGGGAGGAGGGGGAGAGAGGTGTGATGTGGGCTGGTGAGTGATGGCGTCCCGATGTCCCACTTCCTCCTGCAGCATCCTTCATCGTCCTCGCTCCCCGCTGTCACCCCTGCTGTGTTCATCACTCTCCTCCACGCTGAGGTCACACACCTCTGAGTGCAGCGAGCTCCACCACACACTTCTACACATGCAAAATATAAAGCACACTAAACAAACTCAGAATAAGAAATCAAGCATGAAAATATTGATTGACTCTTTAGGGTCTGAATGTAAGTATTTAACTGTGCAGGACGATAACTAAGGACCTGATTCACAGGAGGATTATTTGACTTTTGCTGAAGATAAACCCCCACAAATGGGCCCAAAAGACACCATCTAATTCACAAAAACACAGAGAGTCAAAGGTTCCCGATACAGTGCAGCGGAGTAAACAGCATCCAAAATCCATGCTCTACTTCAGCATCAGTTCCAAGTGTGTGAGTACTGTGAAAGTGCCTCTTTTAACTCTTTATTTTTAGTCAACCTCCCTGGTGTTAAACTTGGAAACATCCTGACTTGTAGGACATCTTTAAGGTGGTATGAAGAAGAAGTAGGAGTCCGTGAACATGGTGCGAGGAGGTTTTTGTCAGGAGGAGTGAAGGTTGGTGGGAGTTATTTTGGATCTGTAAAAGTCTGCTTCATGTTCTTGAAGACGTGTGGAGAAACATGAAACTTAGACGTGTGAATCATCGGAACAAAAGGCAACGAGTGATCTCAGTTCTTTGATGAAAACAGAAGCATCCTGTCACGTACTCTAACATTTTATAACATGCCTTTGCGGTCAAAATCCAGCTTTGTAGTTATATTTTTAAGATTTTGGACTCCTTACGGAGCTCAGCATCTTTGCCTCTGACATTTTGTTGGGTTTTTTTTTCTGGTCTCTATTTTTGTTTATGCCTCAATAAACATCAATCAGGACCAGAAAGAACAGAACTAGTTTTTGCTTCACCGTCTCCATCGGACTCCATTGAGAAATTGTGCTTTAGCCTTTATTGTAAAGTGTTTCTGGGGTGTTTTGCCTGATAACATGGGGCTATGCGTGCTTGGTTTATTAAACAGAAAAATAGAAATTGATGACATTTTCAGAGAATTTTGATCATGGCTGAGGGAAGAAGTGATTTGACTTTGGTGGTGATCCGCATATGAATCCCACACGTGTTTTTTCAGGATTTGTAACCGAACAAAATGGGGCTGTTTTTTTCAGATTCAGCTGATGCCTCAATGAGTTTTTATAGATTCTGATGACATTTTAAGGGAATGTTGGTTGTTGCTTAAGGGAGAAGTGATGAGATTTTGGTGGGGATCCAAATCCAGATGTGAATCATGTAATTTTTTTCAAGGATTTGTTAACAGTGGGAGATTTTAAGGATACCAATGTCTAAGGACACCCTGTGTAAACACTAGTGTTGATGGCACAAATCAACAGGTTGCTCCTCCACTCAGACTTCCATTTAACGTAGGCCAAGGATGTGCTCCCAATTTATAGTTTTGCAGTCACGTTTGTGTCTGTTGTTTATATACCTGCTGGAATGTGAAGCTTGTTAACTGGAAGATACAAATAAAAGGCAAAGAAGACCTCAGGTTGTATGCAAGTATGTTTGTGTTAGAAATTAACTGAGAAACATGTTGGCAGTTGCAGTAAGTCGGTCATAACTGTGTTCCTGTCAAATGATCGCGTTTTGATGGATGACTTTCTGCTGACTGAGCTGGTACATGTTGTAGTTACAGCACCAAAGAAAAGAGATGTGCTCTCCATCGTTTCATTGTGCTTCTTTTAGTCTCTGTTCAGAAACACTGATTAGTAGTTTATGTAGAGTTCAGCCAGAGAAACCAAGCGAGCACAAACAGACATACAGACAGAGTCAACTGAATGCCAATTTTCCCGTTCACTTGTTGAACTAATACACTGCCATAAAGAGATTCCTGACCTCTGAAAGAGAGTCAGTCTGTCGTCAGCTGGATGAACACATATGTTGGCAGTGTCACACATTTTTTTATGTTGATGAACGTGATTAATCAACTTTTATCTTTATAACTGTTGACTCTGAAACATCTCCTACACCTAACGGTCACAGAGTGTGGCTCCTGTCTGTTTTTTTTTTATTACTGGATGACTTGCACAACCGGGGTGCTGGACAGGTGGGTGTCTTCACAGTTAAAACCAAGCATAACTCTGGCTTTTCAAAGTTTTATCAAAAACATAAAATAATTTATCCATTAAAGATATGGGAAAACATTTATGTTTTTGCTGCCAATTAAAGTCTTTCAAAGAGAATAATCAGTATCAGCCAAAATTAGTAAAAACAGGTCAGAGCAGAAGAAAAATCCAGTACTGGAGTGATCAGTCCATCTCTCATATCAACTTTATAATTCCTGAACAAAGACAACCACGTCTTAATTCTTTACACACTAAGGAAAAAAAAGAGTACTGATCTATAACATGCCAAGATGTGTTTTTTGATCCATTTTCCCAGCCTTGGTGGGATAGCAGATACAATTTAACTGCCTTTATAATAATGTGAAAGAGCTTTAGGAATTGAAGTTTAAACACACAAAATTGTCACAATAACAACAAATTCATCAGCCCAGCTGCTACAGAAAATCTGTTAGCAAATGTATAATAGCGCTCTATGTTTTTTCACTGCCCTCATCTTAAGGTCTTACTCAGGACACATTGTTAAAATAACTACAGCCAACTTGTTTATTCTCTTACAGTGAGAAACATAATTATATTCAGATACTAAACTGCTGTTTTAAAGAACAGCGCAGCATAACTACAGACAAACATTTGCCAAACGAGTTTTAGTAGGCTGACATAACAGATATTTCTTGTTTAAAAAATGACTTTACTTTAGATCAAAACAGTTTTTTGCTTGGTGAATCCTACCTGTAATGTTTTTAGACATTTTTAAGTGAGTAAGTGACAAAAAATACTTTTAGAGGATGTGGTTAAACATGTTGGGGGGCTGAAAAATATTAACTTGGGAGATTCTGCCACTTTTTGCTTCTTTCATCTATTTTAAACCCCAGATTTTTAGGTCTAATAATACATGAGTTCCTCTCAGTGGAGCAGTTTGTGGTGGGAGCAGGAGGACACCATGACCTCTGGCTCACCTCTCTCTCTTAGTGTGTCTTCATGTGTGTGTTTGCCCTGCCTCTCAGCTGTCACTCTGCTGTCCTCAGTTGTGCCACAACACAGTCTAATGTATTACCCATAATTCAGCAGCAGAGGGAGACATTACTCTGTGAATCCACGCTCTGGGAGCCTCCGTCCTCCCTGCTGGATGCGTCTTATTAATGATTTCCTTGCTATGATCCATTTCCTCGGTGTTTGTGTGCAATCTAATCCATATGAGCAAAGGCTAATTATTAACACAGAAACATTATTTATTGTTTTCATGGTGATTAGCAGGAATGCGAGCCTCATACAAGCTGCTTTAAATCCATGAAACTGTCTCTGAACGTCATAAATATCTCCACTCAGCACTGACAGGACAGATCACATGAAGCCTGTGAATTTCTCGCCCATGTGTGTGAAGTTCAAACACAATGCTCATATGAATTAATCATTCGTTCCCACCCCCCTCCCACTTCAAAACGCTACACGACCACTGGCTGTGGTGAATGAAGACATTAAAGGGGAAAGCGGGAGCGCATCAAGAGGATTTGTGGGGATCTTTCTCTCCAGAAAAAAGCAGATTTGGCCGGCGCGGGCCCCTGACAGCAGCACATGTTGTGGGAAGATAGCGGGCGGGCGGGCGGCGCACAAAGGCGGCCCTGAGCCGAGCCGAGTGGCGAAAGGCTCCCTGGCAATCGGCCGCCGCCCTCCGCCGCCTTGGCGCTGTCGCCCCGCGTTAGTCACACCACAGGAGACAGGGCCCGGCCTCCTGAGTGCCGCCGAGGGCCACAAAAGGCCCTGTGACTGCTCCTCTGTGGTAAAGCTCCTGTCTGAAGCCCCTCAAACACATTCACATTGTAACACACACACACACACACACCTCTGAGACAGAAATCCAGCATGAGATGAGACGACAGGATAGAGGCAGCGTTCAATTAAAAAAGCATTAGAGCAGAAAAACCTGCAGACATGACACTAAATACCAAATGCCAGTAACATGCTCTCATTGTTATATTAATTCTTTATATTTCACCCTGTTTTATTTAGTCATTCTTCATTGTTTTATTGTCAACTTTACTTTGTTGGAGTTAGTTTTTAATGTTGATTTGCTGGAGTCAGGACTCTGCAATTTATCAAGCTAGTAAGAGATTTTTACACATTTTCTGAAAAGCCGGAGGATAGGACAGTATATCAGAACAGCTTGACAAATAAATGTGTTTAAATTATAATTGTAATTACTGCATCCCACTCTTATGAAAACTGAATAATCAAGATTTTATGAATACCACATAACATGGTTCACTTTTCTTTTTTCCATCGGTTATTATTTTAGGATTTTTCACATATATGTAAGACTTTTTCTTTTGTGTTCAGAAAACTGTGTAAAAAGCATTTCAGTTCAATGATTGTATTTGATGCGTGTTGGAAGATCAGTAACTATTACGATTTTTGCTGTAGTCGAACCACACTTGCGTTTTAATAAAGGAGTACATATGTTTGCTGGATCTGATGCAAAATAAAAAGCCAGTTTACAGTAAGAACCATGATAAGTGATACATTTTCAACCATCTAACAATCTGTTTGAAATACTTAGTCTGTTATTAGTAATTAATGAAGTTTAGTTTACACAAAGGCCTGTCCAGATGCCAAACAAATACATTTCTTTGTAAGAAGAAAAGCTGTCTTCCATTAAAGATTTGAGGCACTCTGCAGAAGTTCAGAATCCTCTTTCTAACAGGGATATGTCAGCGTGTTTGGACCTGGCTGAGTCTTTATCAGAGCGTTGTGAACACTGAGGTTACAGGTGTGAAATGCAATGTGAAGACCATGATACACAATCACCTGAAAATCAACAGTAAACAGCTTTCATTGAAATATACAAAGACATACTCAAAAGGTACTTTACACATCAACACATTTTTAGGTACATACCTGTTTGTACAATTTTCTTTTGGATATATCAAAGGGAACCTTGATTCAATGAATCAGATAAATAAGTGGTACAAGGATACAGTTTAACACCACATGATAGCCAAAATTAGTCTTTAAACTGTAAGATACACAAGTCCTTAGGCAAAAATCAGAATTAACGAGTGGTCAATAATGTTATAGAGTGTGTGCAAAAACATTTAAAGGCTGGAAGATAAGTAAAACCTCACTTAAGGATCAGAAGTTAATGTTAGATCAGTCAAGCTTCAGATTGTGCACTATATGTCTCTTGATTGTAAGATAAATAAAAGATGAGTTAAAGATCAGAAATAAAATAGAAGGTCAAAAAGGCCTTAATGTGTGCACAATAAAGACTGAATGTTTAAGAGCTGCAAGACAAATGAAATGTTAGTGAAGGATCAAAAATGAATGTAAGATCAATAAAGCTGTAAAGTGCACAGGATGTATACCTGTTTGTCACCACTGCAACACTAATGACAGTCCAAAGATGCCCAATATTAAATTTCTTTTCGTATTTCAATCAAAAAAAAAAAGCAGACAATTGAAATTGCACAAACACGCTGGCAAATTTTGGGCCAGTGTGCCAGGACTGTCAACTTTCTTCAATTTTGCCATTATTGTTTTTGCAACTGTGATTGCAAAAAATAAAATTAAAGAAAAATGTAATTTCATCAACTTAAACAATAGATGACAAAATAACGACCAAACTCTTGAAACTGTTGCTCCTTCCTAGTCCTAAGCACGTCCAAACTTTGTCTGAAAGTGAGTGAACATTTAGAGGCTTCATTTGTCATCTTTTTTTCATATTTTCTTCCTCTTCCCTGACACAAATTCTCTAAAGACATTACTGAATTTCAATTGGTCTTTTTTTCTTTTTGAAGAAGTCTCACCATTCTTTAGTTTCACTGACTTACTTTTTTGCACTTATTGATATGAGCTGTGTTCAGATGTCATCATCTCGTCACGGAAAAGCCAAGTTGTGGGTCTTGAAGAGCTATCTGTGTAAAAATGTGCTGTTACGAGAACAACTGTTTTGTAGTTTAAGCACTCATCTGATAATTCTGACTGTCGGTAATTTGTTCAGTCATCTTCTCTGATGTGGTTTTGGACGCTTGCATTTCTGTCACAGCCTCAGAAGGTGTCTCTATCATAGTTTGGTATCCAATTACTTGGAAATAAAGAATATTTGAGACTGATACAATAATTTAAATTCTGACAGATATATTTAGGAATTTCCAAATATTCTTTACCATCCAAAGAGATATTCCTTTATTTATTTATTCAAGTGTGTCAGGATTTTGGGACAAAACACCTTCTTTGTGCAGCAGCATAACCTGCTGAATGTCCGTCCTATCAGGGAGCGACTCTGTGACGTCAAATGAGGGAGTTGACGGTAGCGCCTGATCAATCACCGGCAAGATTTAATTAATGCAGCGATCCCATTGGTTCACGCACATCTGCCAATGTTTTTGGTGTGTGTGTGTGTGTCTCCAGCTGGGTGTGCAGACTTCCTGTTTTTACGTGAACAGCTGGCAGGTCTCCTCTGTTGTTTTCATATTGTGTTTGGGGGGGGGGACTGCACATCTGTTTGTGTGTGTGTGTGCGTGTGTGTGTCTGCCTCGTTACCTTCAGTGTTGTTGTGTTCAGGTGAATTCACTCCATTATAAACACAACGAGCCGATTAAAGCGTCCGTCTGTCGGTGCACCATCCTCTCTGTCTGTATGATTTATCTCCTTACATGAAAACACTTTTTTTCAAAGAGGCTTTTACATTATTTTTTAGATTTCTACTCAACCTTTACAAGAACGACATCAGACACCCTAACCCTATGCTTTCTAACTGATCAATTATGGCAAAAATCACAATTGCAATTGTGTTGATAGATATTAAGATCATTTTACTTAACATGGTTACTCACTGATCTCGCAGCATTCACTTCACTTAGCATTTGAACGAAGGTGATTTAAACATTAACGAAAAGCAATAAATTATTATCAACAAGTACAAAATGCATTAAACTGGAATGACCCTCTCTTCTCTATCCCCCTTTCAAATCTATCCACTGTTTCTCAACTTCAACAAAGGCCAAAAAAAAAAAAAAAGGAAAAAACTGTATTGCTGAAGATATGTTTCACTAAAAGGAAAAGAAAGATGTTAATGGAAATCCATTTTGGTCTTAAGTTTGTTGTTGTCAGCCCTAGTGCATTTCCTTAAAACTGCTGCTTCATGTTGTGGTTTTGTGCAGGATAAGTTGTGTTAGCGTTTTAGACTTTAAACAAAGAAAGATTTTAAGTACTTATGTATTAATACATTGTTTTATATAACTTTTAAAAACATGAATTCAAATTGAATTACCAAAATACTTTAACACAACTAGCTGGTTCACATGATGTCTGAATGCATTCATGATGAAACTGAAACTAACCTGAAGCTTTAGAAAATACTATGACTTCTAAAAAGTTGAATTTCATTCTTCTTAACTCCACTGAAGAGGTCTTGTTTTTCCCAGTGTTGTTTGTTGTTTGTGAGCGAGATGGCTCAAAGACTTCTCAATGGATTTTGATGAAACTTTTAGGGAATGTTGGTTGTGACCCAAAGAAGAAGATAATTTGATTAGATTTTGGTTCAGATTAAGATTCCAATGTGGGACCCAGGATTTTTAAAGGATTTGTTGACATTGTAAGATAGGGCAGTATTCCACTTTTTGACAATAACTCTGTTAGAATGTCAGAAACACCTTGGCGGAGGTTTGTGCTTTCAGAGCACCCAATGTACTCAAGATTAAACTTCCCAAATGTAACATGATAAAGTGAAATAATTCTAAAGTTTAAAAAACCTACTCCAAAAGTTGGATATTAGTTTTAATATTTGTTTTTGTATGAACATAAACCAGCACCCGAAATGGAATACTGCAGAAAGAGAAATCTAGGCTTCAGATATCAAGACACGAAATAATTTTGAGACACTCAATGAAAGAAAGATGAGGAGATTTTCTTCTCCTGTCATTTTAGGAACTAGGGATGCACAGTTTTGTCAGCGCAATATCAGTATTGGCAGATTTGAACATTTTTAATACCATTTACAGCCAGTATTTTGTAGCTTCAACTTGGGCCACATATGTCCTTGATATTGGCTGTAATATTGGCAGAATGCACATGTCCCTTCATCATCATACATCATCATCACTAAATGTCAGCTTTTGAAAATTGAAGGGAAATCAAATTACAAATGCTCCTGCATGGAAATCTTAAATATGAAAACCATTAAACTGTTTTGAGTCCACTGATGTTTTACTTTCAGACCTTGTCAGCTTGACTTCCCACAGGCTAAGACTTAGGAATATTAACAAATGTGCTTTTAAACACATGTAAGACCTTAAAACAGGGTTTGACCCTACAACAGACAAAAAACGTGAAAAAAAAAGCAATTTATACCATCAAAAAAGAAGAAAATCAGACATTTGAGGCCCATTCTTAGTTCAGAAAAACACAATTTTATCAGCATAAAAAGGGTAGTGGCTCAATAAAGAATATCTTTTCCCAAAAATAAAACAACAAAGACCCACCAAACTGTAAAACACATGTCCTTAAATATCTGTAGAGCGTTCTCACAGAGCTTAAACATATCGATGGTGTGACCGGCTGGTTTCAGACTGGTTTTCTGGCAGAGAGGAGACAGAAGGATGTACAGAGGGGGAGGAGGGCTGTTCTTTTTTGGGGGGGGTGTAGGGTAGGGGGAGGAGGGGGGTCCAGCATATGCCCGGCCCCGCTGACAGCTTGCCTACGTTCGCCCGCAGGCTCCTTCTTCCTCTCCTTCTTCCTCTCAAAGACGGCAGAATATTTTTTGGGCGCCCAGTCAGGATGGGTCCTAGTGAAACCTGCGTGTGTGTGCGTGGGCAATCTGCTGCTGCCGAGGGAGGCGTTAATATGTGTGTGCGTGAATGTGTGTGTGTGCGAGCCTGGTTTAGAAATGTAAGACAGAAGAAGAAGGAGATGGAAAAGAATGTGAGGAGCTTGTCTCTTGTCGGGGTCGGCCTCTGACCTCCTCGCTGCGTTCCCTTCAGCACTCACCAGATATTTTCGTTAGCACGTATAATGTGAAACTTTCCGCTCGGCTGGATCCATAAAGTGAACACACACACAGATTGATACCACACACACATGCTGAGGGAAGGGGGGGTGATTTAAGGATTTTTTTTTTTTTGGTTTTGGTATGGAGTTTAAACCGCTGACTCGACTCATCCTTGATCGTCCCTGCGGTCTGCTTTACCTTGACCCTTCCTCAGGTCAGAACGGAGACGATGCTGCATTCACTGTCTACACCTTTATGTTGGTCCCTCACATGCTGCTGTATTCAGTGCCTCTTTTTTTACTGTGTTTGTCCCGGCCAAAGGCTTTCACACAATTTTTCGACCAGAATTCAAGTCAGTTTCTCCAAAGAATTATAAAAGAAATGCAGTTACACCCAACAATGCACATTTTTAATGCCCATCCAGAATAACCTTTTATTAGTGACCCTTGATTTTGTTTTTCTGTACGTTTGATCCTTTGACTCCTGTCTTAGATTTTGAGACTCTTTTATTGTGGCTAATGCAGAATTGCAAATGTTAACTCAATGTTTTCACTTAGTTCTTGTCAGTCAAACTTATACCACCAAAAATACGAAACAAATTTATTAATTTCAAGGTTTTTAAAGCATAAAGGTAGGCCTGGAAAACTCAGGTAAGATGTGGCTGTTTCCTCAGATTGGAGGGGAAGTCTTTGCCTGATGTTGAGGGCCTGTGGTTCTTATTCATTATTGAGGGTAAAGTGGACCATGAGAGTAACAGATGGACTGGTGCAGAGTCTGCAGTAATGGAGGCACTGTGCTGGATCTTTGTGGTAAAGAGGGATTGGGCTTTAAGACGAAGCTTTTTATTTACCTGTAGAGCCATGTTCCAGCCCTCACCTGTGGTTGCTAGCCTTGGGTATAAACTATCAGATCAGGAATGAATTTCCTCCAAAGAGGGCCAGGGCTTGGCCTTGGTGATAGCTCAGAAGGAGTTTGGAATAGCGCCACTGCTCCTTTGGACCAAAAGCAGCTATTTAAGGCAGGTTGGACAGCTTATTTGGAGACTTTCTGGCCTGTGTCCTTTGGAGGTCCTGAAAGACCCATAAAGACTTCAGATGTCCTAGGAACAGCCTTGGGAAGGGGACATGTTGGTCAACTTACCCAACCTTGGACCGTTGTTATCATATAAAGGGTAATGCAATTTTTTTGTTTTTTATTTCTCTGTGGCCTGGTACCAAATTGTTGAAGGCCCATTACTAGTCCGTGGCCCAGTGGTGGGGGACCCTTGCACTAGATGACTTTAGGCCAGATTTTGGGTCCAGTTTTCCTGGTATGGGCCTGTTATGGTCATTTGCATGTCTGTATAACCTGAAATCTGAAACCAGCTGCTTCCAACAAAATACCTGTGAAAGCTAATGAGAAGACCATGGAGTGTCCCGATGAGATGTTTGATTCTTTTCATTACAAAATAGAGGCAGGCAAGGAGTTCCAGATCTTAAGGACTCGAGCAGCTAATGCCTGGTGGCGACTGGTGGCCATCCTTGACCTTGGAACAGTTAATAATGATGCTCTGGATGAGTTTAGAGCAAGATTTGCAGCAGAAGGTGTCAACTGTGAGATGTCGGAAGAGGCCAGGCTGTGTTATGCTTAAAAGAATTTTGAAATCAATTCTGCAAGTAAAAGGAAGCCAATGAGGAAAGGACCGTGGAAATGTGGGACCTTGTATTATTACCATATAAAACCAGTCCTGCAGTATTCTGCACTTGCTGCACTTGGACCATTTTGAACTGACTTAGGCAACTAAAGAGGGCGTTGCAATAGTCAGAGTGAGGAAAAATGAGTTAGCTTCTCAAGTTCAGGTAATGACGGGGATTTTTTATATATATATAAGTAACCTGACCTGCCAGATAGTCTGTTTGATATATTTAGTACAGGATACATTTCACTCGTCCATCCAGGCAGCAGTCTATGAAAGAGTTTGGAGAGAGCAGAACTTTAGAAACACGTGATTGGATAATTACTCCATCAGTTGTGTTAAATACTGACCAAAGAGAAAATTCCATCATGTGACCCAGTTTGTAAATTAAACTCTTACCAAAACCTGTTTGGAGAGGAGTAAAAGTACCCTTTTTCCTTTTAAGGATGTTTTGATTGTTATGATTTCTTCTCCAACCACTTTCTCCTTAAAAGACGCTGTTTGTTCAGTGCCCCTTCAGACTTAGCTCATTCATTCTACTTATAGTGTGGTCAAGACGGATCTATTACAGAATTTGAAAAAGGGAAAATCCAGCTTCCCTGCAAGGTTAGTATCTAAGTTGGTCGAGACATGATTAAATGAGGTTATTGATGTGTGATGTGAATTTGAGTCATATGTGATAATCACATTTTACATGATTTACACTGGGTTCTGGTGATTGTAAAAATAATTTTATTGTACTTACAATAATATAATCTGGACCAAAGCTTTTATTTCTGTGTTTCTGGAATATTGGATGATAAAGACGAGCAAGTGGAATTACTGTCACAACATGGATGCCTTTACTGTTTTTCAAAAACAATTTTACACAGCAGGACCAACTGCACGGATCATCCTCCATATTTGTTTTTATTCTGACGTCATTGTTGATCCCACGGTTCCAGTGTTAGTCAGACAGAAGAGCTCATGTCTTTGGAATCTTCACTCTGAAATTGTTACTGCAAACAGACAGTGTTTGGTCTCACAGGCTGACTGAATCATCTAGCGTGTGCATTTGGAGGGCGAAGATGTCGATAGAAAGGTTTAAACTGTGCCAGTGTCTGTAATAACCATCCAGAGTGTGGCCAGCCCAATTGTTCCAACTTTCAGACACACAAATGCTCTAATGATCCAAAACAAGCACCAACTAATAAGTGATTATTGAACCGTATGCAGACGACTCTCTGCTTTATTTTAACAAACTGAGCAGCTGGATAAGAGTAAGCATCATTAGTCGGAATCAGAAACAAAATGTCCACTTGTTTGGGCCCTTTGTTTGTTTTGTGAGAGCGTGTTGAATGTGATGATTGCTGCTGCAGTGTGTGTTTGTGTGTGTGTTTGTTACGATGTGTATTTGGAGTGTTGGCAGGCGGCACAGGCTCTGTGTGTTTGTGTCTCAATCTTTGTGTGTAAACTTGAAAACGTCGGGGTGGTACTGCTCTAAATAATACTGCGAGATGGCATATGTGTCTAACACGTGCTACACGCACACACACAAACACTTATGCACACACACACTGCTCATCAATGAAAGTCGGTCAGAGGGTGGTGGGGGGGTTCCGGCCTCTCCCCATGCTCTGCCAGGCCATCTGTTCCTCCTGCCTCCTTCTCAGCAAATAACCGCCTTCCTGTTTCATCCTCTTCTTCTTCTTCTTCTTTTTCTCCGTCTTCTGTTTGACACACACACCCCCAAACCCCCCACACCCATCCCATCTCAGAGTTTTAACGCCCAAGTTTCATCTGAGCAAGACAAGTTTGTTATCCAAGTGGTGATATTTTTGCAACATGCTTTACTCGCACATTTTTTGTGCTTTCTGACGCCAACATGGAATCTCGTCCAAACCAGCCAAGGTCATCGCCAAACGGTCACTCTTTCATTTGCCGGAAAAACAAAAAACCAAAAATATGTGACAGCCCTGCTGAGAGAAGAGAGGAAACAGTCTGTTGATCTGCTCCATGCTGCAGATAAATGTGATGTCTGGTTTCATATTTACTCTTGGATTTGAGAGATTAGCCTTTGTACTCAAACATCTACCAACCACTCGTGATTTTTACTAGTTTTTTACAGTTTTTTTCGAAGACCAAAGTTGTAAAGAAAGAAGATGCAGTTTAATAATATGGTCTGAAATTGTTCAGGTAAAATTCCTTTTAAAAGGGAAAACTATAACACAATAATAAGGAAGTACTGGCATAAGTCATTTTAATCATTTTTACCACTATTTCTTGTTAGACTCTTGATTATGACTTTGCCCAAAAACATTGATCCACTGCAATCAAACTTTTGCTGAGAGGTATAATCAATAATTGTTTAATAAATGTACTTGCTTATACCAGGGGATTCCCATTTTTTTTGCTGGCAATCGTAAAGCTTGTGTAATTATTTGGCCATGAATTTGTTTTAAACAAGTCAAAGTCATGTCTGATTCAAATAAATAATGATTAAATGGCTAAAATAGATTAAAATAATGCCAGCCAAGTAATCAGGACCATACATAAGTACCGTGAGATATATAAGACTGAGTTTAAGTACTGTATATTGTAAATTAAAAAAATCTTTAGCCAAAGCCTTTCAGAAACAACTTATTTGGTTGGACAAATATAAAACACATTCAATAATTTACTTTTTCTCTAAACTTGTCTTTAAATGGAGACAAGTATTTAAATATTTAGAAAAGATCTAATTTTCTGTATGCTGATCTTAGCATTAAATATTTCGGGAGATCAGGACTTCAGATTTCATGTTAACAATTTAACTTGCTTCCTATTGAAAGGATAGAGAGTGTTATAACTGCAATGTGTAGCATTTATCTTTAGGCTAGGCTTGCTTTTACTCCCGTAAAACACATATGTACAATTAATGCAGAGTGGATCACTTTTCCCAGAAAACTGACTCGTTTGTTTTTTGAGCATACATGCCAGACAGCAAAGATATTCAAAAACCCCATCACCTGCCAGCATGGCTGCATGAGGCATTTCCATTACATCATTTTACTATTTACCTTTCTCGAGGCCATTCCCATGGGCTGCATGCCCTTGCCTATGAATCTTGCAGTCTTGTTAGTGATGGTGTTTTTATGCCACTCTGGTGTTGCATGGGGCTGGGCACTAGTAGAGGCGCCGTTGGGCTGCAGTGGGTGGAGGACTGACAAATGCCACCTCAGTTTATCCTATCGTGGATGAGGAGTGGGCCAGCTACACACAGCCCAGTCTTTTTTTTAATGCATTTTTTGGGCATTTTATGCCTTTATTGATAGAAGAGAGACAGTGGATAGGCTTGTGAAAGGGGGTGAGAGAGTAGGGGAAGACACTCTGCAAACTGGTTACAGGCTGGATTCGAACCCGGACCGGCAGAAGTGTGTACATGGGACGTGTATGGTTTCTAACCACTCTGCCAAACCAGCACCCCAGCCTGGTCTTTTTTACAATCTCACTTTCCTGATTTTTCAAGAAAATGAGATCATCTGCCTTTGTATTTACCATCTTTGCAGTGTCTACCTTCCATCTTTCTTCCTTCCACCCTCCCGTCTTTATTGCATTGCTTTCTTTCTTTCTTCTTACATCCATTCCTCCTATTTATATTTCTTTCTTCCATCTTTCTGCCATCCTTTCAGTTTGTCCTATTCCTTCCTTCATATTGTCCTTCAATTCTTCCTTCCTTCTTCCTTTCTTTTCTCCCTCCTTCCATCCTACCTACATTTCTTCTTCCTTCCTTCCTTTCTTCTGTTTTTCTTCTTCACCTTCTTTTTCTCTTCCGTCATCCTTTTTTCCTCCTCTTTATTCTTCTTTATTCTTCCATTTTTGTGCCCTTACACTTTTCCTTTTTGCGTTCTTCCTCAGGTTTCTTGTTTCCCTTGTCTTTCTTTATTTTTCCTCCTGTCTTCTGTCTTCCGTTTCTTATTAACTTCCCTTCCCTCTTTCCTTCTTCCCCTTGATTCCCACTTACCATCTTATTGGTTAACCCTGCCTTCTCCTCCTGTCCTTCTGTTCTTCCTTCCTTGCCAGCTTCCTTCCTACTATCAATCCTTCTTTTATTCACTTCACCACCCCCTCACCTTCCTCTCTTACTTTCTTGATTTGTTATTATTTTTTTATTTTCTTCCCTCTTCATCTTGTCCTCATTTGTCCCATAATATCAGTTTTTCCTCTATATTATCCTGACCTTCCTCCCTCTCCATCTCTCTCTCCCTCTCTGTCGTTGGGCGAGCTCGGTTTAGACTTGGTTTCAGGCCCGGTGCTGTTGGCTGGTCTCCAGCCTGGCAGCGACTCAGTGGGAGCAGGTGGAGAGCTCCCATCCCCCAACACACACACACCACTTTCTGTTTGTGGTCCTGCAGTATTTTTTAGCCAAAAAACCTGCCGTCTCCATGGTGACGTCCATGTTGAGTTTTTGAATTTCTGCTCACGTCTGATTGGTCGACGGGATTTTAAAGAGTCGGAGGATGTTCCTCAGATCTCCAAGAATAACCTGATGTCTCCTTCTCCTTCTTCTTCTTCTTTTTGTCTTCTTCGTCTTCTTCATCTTCAGTGTTTCATAAATGGGCAGCCATAAGTGGAACCATCACGGAGCTTTTGAGAGTGTACATTTTAGTTCCCTTTAACTTAACCCGTAAGGGTGTCAAAAAAAGATGGAGGTTATGGCTTGTAAGTTTGGTAGTACGTATTTCCTAGAGTGGTCTAGTTAGTTTAAACTTTTAATACATGGATGGATAAATGTGAGCTTAATAAGAGGACACTGCAAATGTTCTTGAAACACTTTTGTTGACGCCTTTTAGATTTGGGATGCATGATATTCTTTTTTTTTTGCAGATATCTAAGATGCCAACATTTTTAAATTCCTTTAGCTGATTGGGAGACAAATGAAATACATTTTTTTACATAACACCTACATTGCATTCAGCGTGTATTCTTAAGAGTAACAGCGAAATCAAGCACCATTTACCCATTTTAAGTGATACAAAACTGATCTATTAACCCGCTAACCGAAAACCAGACAGGTTTTTGAAGATTATACTTTCATGTTAAAAATTGATATTCAAAAACACTGCAGACTTATTGCAAGTATATGAGGCTAATATAATGACAGCACATATCCGCAGAAGCTTTAAGTACTGTAGACATCGGCATTCAGGTTTTACATGAATTATTTGTCAATACTAATATCACAGCAACAATGTTGTGAATCCCTTGTATTTGGTGTTTGGAGAGCATTATCATCAAGCAGCTTTTGAAAGTAGAAAACATCTGAAATTAAAGAACCAGATTTGTAAACAACATAATTTCTTTCTTTTCAAACTTTTATTGTCGACAGAACATGAGAGTGAAGAAGTAGAAAAACATGCAGGAAAGGGTCATATGCTGGATTTGAAGCAGGTGCTGATTATGGAGACCTATGGCCTCTTACACAGTAAATAATCAGCAGAGTGGAGTGGTGCAGGTTTTTTAACTTCGCACAGGGTTCAGTGATATATGTGAAAAAGGTTTCCCTTCGAGATGTTTATTAGTGCTTTGGGGGCATTGTTATAAACAAAGCTACTCAAAGATTAATATGAACATAAACTGACAATTATTAATTAAATAGAAATTTCAGGTCTAAATCTAATTTTATCTCATACTGAATGTCATACTCTGGCATGTACACACACGTGTGTATGGTAGGACAAGTATAAAATGGGAAAGAGGACAGAAATTAAAGGTGGAAAACACTTCATCCCATATAATTAACAAACATACTAGGTTATTTTTTTTCTCGTGTTATTTTAGTCAGTATTGCTTACTGCTTTAAACAATGTTCAAAGGTAAATTTACTCAATATGCAAGAAACTTCAAATGAAACAAAAGCTTACTGTGTTGAGCTGCCTGTGATTCTCGCACACGATAACACACATGCAGTTGTAATACAAATAATCGTAGCTACAGATCTGTGCTTGTAAAACGACATATACAGTTTTAAGTCTTATTTTATTTTTATTACTTTCTTCCACTGTTTTAAGTACTCTTAAAGAGACAAAAAGTTGTAGCTGTCTAAGGCGCACAGAATTCAAACCAGTTCTGGCAAATCTTTTGATGCAAGTAACAGGGCATTTACTGCTTCGAAAGTCGAAATGAACCAAAGGAGTTTCCAAGAAGAAGATTTTTGTGGTTAATTATAGCTCTGTTTTCTCAGATATATTGCTGTTTTTTGTATTTTCATGGCAGATTTTGGTGTATTTTACATTTTCTGCTATTTAAAACTTAGTAGTGGGCCACATTAAAATGGGGGCCGCATGTGGCCCCTGGGCTACCACTTGTCTTCCTCTGTCACAGACATTTCAGTGGGAAAATTCTAGCTATTGTATCAGAGTTTGGTTTTTGGGTCATTTAACTCTGAAAACAAGCTCATGGTGGTGTGTTAAAATGATCATCATGTTGATTTGGATTTCATTTTCATATACGTCCAAACACTTTCACCATTTATTTGGTAAAAATAGGAATTATGACATTGAACTGCACTTAAAATTTTGTTTACATTCCATTGCTCTCGAAAAAAAGAATTAAAGAACATTTATAGCTTCGTAACTTAAATAGTTAAAGACAACAAGAAATGTATGGTGATTAGAACTGAAATAATTAAGAATGTTATGTTTAACGTTAATAAAAAAAAAAACAAATAAGATAATTCAGCTGTGGTCAGAAATGATAAAACACCCTTATTAACACCTCAAAAAACAGCGGGAAGAAGAAATCATGAAATTCATAATAGTTGATTATTGGCTTTAGTAGTTGTTTAAAAACATAAATTATGTGTTCAAAGTGATTCCTTAAAATAAAATGAAATACCTGATGGATAATTTTGCTCAAACTTCCACCAAAAGAAAGTTAAGTTGAGCAGTGAGAGTTTGTAAAGTAAAAAAGAACTCTGTGGAAGAAACTTTGTTTAAAAAAACTTTTTGTGTGTGTTTGTTTATTTCTGCAGGCGGCTGCTTTATATTCACCTTTATCACCTTTATTTACGTACTTTTCTCAAGGGTTAGAGTGAAACCGAGGCATGCATGGTGAGTGTGTGTGCATGTTAGCAAAGGGGGGGTGTACCAAATTCTCGTTTCCGTGGTAACAGCTTAACTGTGTTGTGATGCTGATGGCGTGTAGCGTCTGATCCGACTTCTCAAACTGTTGATGGAGCTGAAGGAGAGTTTTGAGCTGCAGTGTGAAGAGCCAACACCTGGAGCAGAGAAAGTCCAGGTGTGTGTGTGTGCAGGGTTATAGCGAGGACACACACACACGGCGAGGACACACACACGGCAGGGCTGTTTGTTTATTCATAAAGTGCCTGCAGTGAAGGACCTGCTGGACCAGGAGGCGCACATGAATACTCACATTTCTATAGTTCTGAGGACGTTCATGTACTTTAAAGATCTTTTAACTTTAAATTTTAAAACTTGATTGTGATCTGGATTTTATTCAGACCAACAGCTCTTAAGACATTTTGTCGTAGTTTTCAAGGTGTGAACTTTGAAAATGTCAAAAAAATTGGGAAAACAGAATACACACTTAAAACATCTTTTCTTAATTTCATGCCAAATTCACGAGCATGAAATTTAGAGAAAAGATCCCCTCAGACTGATTTTTTACTTAAAAATCGTTATAGTAATGATAAATCTATCTGTAGAGCTATTAAAAATGGAGTTTATAAAGTATTTAGACACACAAAGAAACTGATGTAAGAACCCCCCCAAAAAAAGCAAACTAACATATTTGAATAATAACCTTACCTCCATGGAACAAAGATTTGGTCAAGAATAAATCATATTGAGGGTTGCTTCCTAATTTAATAATTTGTTTATATTAATATACACTCACCAAACACTTTTTTAGGCACATCAGTTCAACTGCGCATTTACACAAATAGCTAATCACCAAACTCTTAGCAGCAACTTAATGCATTTAGGCATGTCGACATGGTCAACACGACATTGTGAAGTTCAAACTGAGCACCAAAATGGAAAAGATGGAGGATTTAGGTGGCTTCAACATGATGTGGTTGTTGGTGCCGGATGGGTTTGATCTTAGTGTTTCAGATTATCATACTCGATCTCTTGGGTTTACAGAGAATAGTCCGAAGACGTTCTTAAATCTTTAAGCAGATGGGCAACAGCAGCAGAAGCATGCCATCATTTTTGTGGCATTTAAACATTTATCTACTCTATACAAAGTAGCTTCCATATACAGGGGGGTATTTTCTGTTTATTTGTTGTATGTTAAAAGATGTGGGCCTTGAAGAATGAAACAAACACTAACGCACAGCAGTGACTTACAGTCGGTACTTTTTCTCTCTTTTTGCTTTTCTCCCTGATTCAGATGCACTTTCTCTGCTGCAGTGTCTGCATGAAGCCTCTAGATGGCGCCTCAGGCTTCTTTTCTGACCAACTGCTGTGTTGAGTTTATTTAATCACACAAACCCTTTAAAAAACGGGCTGATTGCATGAAGTATAACTGAAAAACATCAAGTCATGTTTGAGTTATGATCCCTAAAAACAACACAAAGCTGAATAAGACACATGGAAATTTTATTGTCATCAAATGAGAAGAAGGGAAATTAATTTGACTTCATTTCACTCAGAAGCAGCGGAGAATTCATGTTCATATTACCCTTACAAATGCTTGAAATAATTTTGCTTTAATCAAATACTTAAATACTGGAAGCTACCCAAACTAAAAAATGAAGCAAAGCAGCATGTGGTAAACAGTTAAAAGTTAACAGTTGAAGTAGTGATATAGTTGAATAAAGTTTGATATGATCATAGTTACTACATGCAGCACAATACAACAGCTGATTTACAACGGGGTTGTTTTAGCTCTGGTGTCATTTTTGTTTGTTTGGTTCAGGACTCTTGAAAAACTGAATAGGATTGATTTCAGTCTTGCTGAGGCTGGATACACCGCACATATGCTACGGGGGTTCAGAAAATGTTGAACGTATCAGATGCTTCTTGTCAAAAAAAAATGTTGGTTGTCATGCAGATTATTCCCAGATATGAGAAAAAGAGCTGCTTGAATCATAATCACAAAGGTTCGATTGACTGCCATTATATCACACTGTCGCTCCTTTATTTTACAGCATCTGCAACATTTGTTTATTGAACTTCTACAAACATAATAATTAAATTGGTGGTGTATCTGTCAGCACTGAGTGCTGTTGGTCAGATTCTGGCTTTCCTGACGTGAAACTTTGGGGAAACCTGATTTTTTTTTTAAAAAGTGCAAATTATTTGTACAAAGGAAACGCTTCAGGACTGCTGACAAATTGATAGGTTTCACACATTTGTGGAACTCCCTCCAAGCCAGAAAGAAACATTTCTCTCTGCTTAAATGTATAAAGAAGTTCACAAACTCATATGTCAGCTGAGTCTTTAACATGTTTTATCTCTTCTTTTTAAATAAAAGACAGTTCATCCACCGTCAGCCCTGTGCTGTGGGGATACAAGCTGGAGTTGTACTTCCACAGAGCCCCATCTGAGAGTGCAAACCTCTAGAGGAATAAATATGGATTAATGCTGCGAGATACTCTGCTGTCCCTCTAGGTTAGAGGAGACAGTATTATTAAACAGACTTCTCCAATCCCTCCATCAAATATTGTTTTAACTTGATCATACACAATTTTGTCATTCATGCACAAACCTCTGTCTGTAGCTGCCTTGCTGACTCCGCTTGTACCCCTTATCCAGACTTTTCCATGGACAGCATGACATGACTGACCAGGATCACCACCAAAAGCTGACGTCTTCTCCCTTGTGCCATGGCCAACATTCTCTGAAAATGTCATCAAAATTCATTGAGAACTTTGGTTATCAGCAAAAATGTGGAAACTGCTCTGTCTTCATTGTTAACCAGTCCTTTAAAAAATGATTGGGTCTGGATTCGGAGTTGGTTCACCTCCAAAACTAAATCCACCTTCATTATGCCATCACCAACATTCAGCCCAAAAGTTCATTAGTATATGTTTAGAACTTTTTGAGTTATCTTACTCACAAACAGACAAAAAGCAAAGCCTCTTTGGTGGAGGTTTATACTTGTGCACATAAAAGTTTGTTAAAGAACAATAGCTTACTCTTGATTTATTCTTTAATGGGACAAGTTTCACATGATCACCAACAAACAAGCTCAAATAGATTTGAGCAACAAACAACATTTTTTCAAGAAAAGATGATAAATCTTAAATCCAAAATGTGTGTTAAATCTCTTTTTTTTATAAAACTCCAGGACTGAAAAGCAGATTCCTCTCTGCAGAGTGCAGCTACAGCCTGATCAATCAGTTTCCTCCAGGCTTTAAGCACAAACAGATTCCTCTCCGAGTGAATCAGCTCTGCTCTGACTAATCCATGATTCCACATTAAGATTATTGATCATATTGAAAACCCGCTTTAATTGCTGTAATCAAATCTCTTCTCTTTGTGTTGACCTTCGTTGTTTAGCCGCAGCCCGGGTTGTGTTTGAGCCGAGAAGTAAATCTGCAGATTGTCTTGTTAAATCACGCCGGCCGTCCCTCTATTAACATAAAAGCTTCTGTTCATTAACCTCAGACGACTCGCCGCGCTGCAGCCATAGAACCAAAAACTGCAGAAGAAGAAGAGATCAGCGGAGGTCGACACGGGACGGAGGCGTTTATTTAGAGAGGGACACTGATGAACAGGTGCTGCACAGACAAACTTAACATTAAAGATAAATTTCCTATCTTATCTAAATTCATGTTAATGACGTTTAAAATGAAAAATTATTAGACATTCAAAGTGAAGAAGGAACAATTGTGCTTGTGGAAATTCTGATCTTCACTCAGAGACCCAAACTGAGCAAACTGGGCTCTTTTTCTTAAATTCATGTTCTTACATAAGGAACCAAACACAGTGGTCCTGCAGATACTTAGAGGTTCATATAGTCAGAATTCAAGATTAAAGTTTTTCAGCTCATTATTCAAGCCAGAATATTCACAGCCTTGTCATGTTTCTATGCTGAGTCAATGATTCCTCCCAGAGATTTTTTTAGACTATGAAACTCTTTTATGGAGTTGTTTTAATCACACTGGTTATCCTTTTTACATTTTAACTGCTCAGCTTGTTTTTAAATGATATTTAAGGTGAATCACAATTTTGATGTTCATCCATTATGCACTGCATTTGCCTGATGTTTAAAAGCTGCTGAACAATATTTGGAAAACATAATATTGCAATATTTTTCTTCTTGCAGTACATATTATGATATTTCAAGAGGATCTTCAAAGATAAATGCTGTGTTTTATTAGCATTTCTGACTGCAGTTTCAAAAATATCTTCATGAGAAGCCTGTGTATTAACTGCTAAGAAGTCACTGTTTTGCTCTGCTGAGTGTTTGGTTGTCACCGTAAAGGCAGTTTATGAGGACACAAAGTGTCTTAGCGTTTGTCTCTGTGTCTGGATCACTTGTTGCCAAAGCTGTGGTTTGGGCTCCACTGGTGTCTTCTTTATACAATGATGAATTTGGCAAGATTCTAAATTGGTTATTTCACTCAATGTTAAAAGTTTAAACAAAAATGAGTCTAATTCAGCATAACATCACATTTGTTGGGTGAAATCCATGATTTAATAATAAGATTTACACAATTTAAAAAATCCTCAAAATTGAAGTCTGTTTCATACTTTTACCCCCTTCAGTAAAAACTCTGGGTCCTCAGCCTCTTCAACTGTCAGTTTGGGCTTCATGAGGTGAAAAAATTAGTGACTCTTACTGAGATTACCACTGAAAAAACACAAGTATTAAAATCAAAGGCCAAAGAGAAAGAAGAAAGTGGAAGTCTCTAGTTAACATGGCCGCTCTCTACGCCAAAGCATCCCTGTATCTGTAGAATTATCTGAAGCTTTTACATCATGTGGACAGGAAACTAAAAAACTTCACATGAACGGTGTCACATTCTGAGTAAGCCAACTGATGATGAGTGCCCAGTGCCAAATGCCCTGGGTTTAGTCTCCCAAACTGTAGGTGTGAGTGCGAGCCAAACCCGACAGACTTCTGTTGTAGTTTTCATTTGTTTTGAATAAAATTGTTTTTAAACAAACATCTGGCAGCGTAACACACCCTGAGTCATGTGTCTGACGTGGCACATCCTGTGATGTCACTGTTGTGTTTACACTCATTGAAATTGCAATGTTTGAAATGATGAATTGTTTAGGACTGGTTCACACAGCAGCAGAGTTCTGCCTTGTCCTCTGCAGAGCTTAGTTTCCCTCAAACATTTGTATCCAGGGCAAACATAGCACCCTGTTTCCTCCCCTTCATGCTCACGTGCAAGATCACCAGCTCACAGAAGTGATCCCACGTCCACTCAGGAACAGGAGCCACGCTGAGGATCATAAATCAGCAGCGGCAGCTGATGAGCTGACTCCTCTGAGAGTCTGTCCTCCCTGCAGAGCTGCACCAACAGGCTCATCCTCAGTTTAGAGTCTGGTCCTCCCCTGTGGAGCTGCAGTCTCATTGTCCACTGCTACTAAAACTGGGTCAGACCGAGCCAAGCAAACAAGATAATCAAACACATACAAGGGGAGTAAACTGATCCAGCTCTGAGGGGTCTATGAGCCCGGACTTTCAATCACAACAAAAACTTAAGACTTATTGTTATTCATGCTTTAAGAGGTTTTGAATCAGCACTGGAGGTTTCACTGTTGCCATCAAATGTGTTTGAGGCTGTATGAACGGCTGCTTCAGAAGACTGACAAAGTCAGCAAAGTGGCTCAGGCACCGTAAAGGCCTTTGCACCAGATGTGAATTTAAATGTTTTTAATTCATAGCCAAGCGGTGTAAGTGTACACACTGCATATAATGTTGTAGAGCAAAATAGCATCTGTTATTCTTTCAAACTGCTGTCATTTTTTCTCTGTAGTTTGCAAAGATCACTTCTGACCGATGAAAGCACTCGTTAGCATGTACACCGCAGTCAGTCAGTACATTAGACATGGTGGACTGTGTGTCACAGCAGCCTGTTTGATTTGACCAAAGTCATCTAAACGTCAAGGAAAATGAATTTAAAGATCATATATGGATGATGGTGTTGGAGCTGCAGTATGACTGTGGTGACTGTATCCTCATGGCTGTACTGAGGTGAGCAGTTGGTCCAGAGGCAGCTGTGGTTCAGTTTCAGCTCCTCTCCAGAATCAGATCTATTTTGTTCCTGATTCTCAACTCAACTCATCTTTATTTATGAAGCATTAAGCGAAATGTGAATTGGATTTTGGCCATCTTATAATAAACTTCTGCACATTGCTTTTGGTGTGATTAGAAAGGCATGTCAAAATTTCCTCTGAAATATTGTGATTTCATGCAGTTCACATCGAGGTAAAGGTCTTATGAGTGATAAAGTTCTCTATCATACCCATGTATGCCTTATCTCTTGAGACTCTCTCCCTCTTTTTGAAGAGTATTCCTCCATTTTATCCTGTTAATGAGGCTTAAACACTGAATCGGTGTGAAAGTTGAATTTTAAAAATCCTAATGATTATTATTATTGTTTTTATTCACGTAGATTGTATATTTGCCCAAAAATCTAAAATAAGGTGTTACTGCAAAAGATAACATGCCAGGATTTCATGGTGAACAGCATAATGAAATCCCACCTGGAGGTCCACCATTTTATAAAAAAAAAGGACTTATTTGAGCACTTGGACCACTTCTCGAGGCCCTGCTGGTACTGAACCTTCCAAGGACAGTGATCATCAACTGGTGGGCTGAGGTTTCACATCAGACACTCCACCAGAATATCATCAAATTCAGAGAATGTGAGTTGGGGAAATAATTGTTCACTAAAGGCATCTTTTTGTCAGTAAATCCTTACGACTACTAAGGTGCCGTTTACATGGAAACTCCTGACTTGAAGCCGCAAAGATTCTCCCTTTCCGTTTTCGAATTCTTCTGCGTTTACATGACAACGCTCGGAGACGAGTTAATCCCCTGTAAATCCGCTGTAGTGTGCATGCCGGTTCAGTAGATGGCGGTGTAGGTCTGCAGAGAGGCAGCGCTGCTACAACACACGAACGAAGAAGAAAACCTTTCACAAACAACAATGGCAAACAGACGCACAGAGAAGCAGGAGTTTCTTTTTTGGACAACAAATCAGTTCGGACAACAAATCTGTCTGGATAGTTTTTTCAGGATAACAAACCGAGCACGGTAAGACACTCACACGTTACCCGGCGGACGGAGGAAGCTGCTGTTGTTCCTGGTATGCGCGCGCAGCCTCCATCTGAAAGAGTACTGCGCATGCGGTGACGTCAGCGTTTCCCCCTGAAACGCTCTGCTCTGTGTTTACACGAGGCCGGATGGAGGAGCGGATTCAAATCTTTCCGCTCTGGGGAGCGGTTTCAAAAGTTTGCGTTTTCAGTGGAAACGCAACGTGGTCTCATCTAAACGGAAGGCCAAAACGCAACGAAATGTTTGCGGAATCGATCGTTTTCGGCGTCATGTAAACGGCCCCTAACTCATCCTCCTAATCAATTCTGATTGAAACAATATTATTAGGAATGACTCATGTTTGATCTGAAAAAAATCCACCTGTCATCCTTTTTTACTGAACGTTCAGATAAGGGGTTTTGTATATTGAAGTTAAACTTGAAACACTAAACTTAGGTTAATTTATTAGAATGTTAATTGTTTTTTAGATTTTTTTTTTTTACAAATTCCTGCCCCACAGTGTATGTCAAGAAAAAACCAAACAGCATTGATGACACCTGTCGGGCGTCCATTCAAGCCAGTTAAATTTTGATTTGCATCCACAAGAAACCTGAATGGAGAAAAGTAAAAACACTCTAATTTGGATGTTTGCACCCAGACAGGAAGTCCTTTTATTCCTGGATCTTAATTTAGCACCCTGATTTTACATCTTCCCAAAATTACAATCCCACTCTAACATATTGGCAGTTTGGCGCAGAAAAAGATTAGTCATACATCATATCTGTGTTCATTTATATTTTTTCAACAGCGCCATTTTAAAGGTATTCAGTTTTTCTAGTCCAGGTCCCAGGAAACCCTTAGAGAGTCTCCTACAGGACTTCAGAAAGTGAAGGAACCCTGTTATACTGATTCATAGCATTTCCCTTTTCATTATTTGCCAGTTTAAGTTACTTTAATGCCTTTTGAACTTGTTACATTTTGATATATAACTGCTATGAAATGTCTTCACAGGGATTAAAAGTTCATCTGCAGGACCATAAATGTATGTTATTTCATTTTGTTGTAATTTAATCTGCTCTTAAATCACTGCAGAGGCTTTAGATTGGGTGTGTGGTTTGTGGAGGTTTACACTGTGTTCACCCTGAGATGCTCCACGTGGCATTGTCCTCTTTGTTTCAGGACAAACAAAGCATAACTTTATCGCATCATCTCTCTTCCTGTGGTATGTGCGGAGCATGGATCAGGTTTCCGAGTGTGCGTGGTTAAGGTGATTCATATTCCTGTGTGTGGAGTTGGATCCCTTCTGTTATCTGAAATGATCACACAGGGACAGTCAAACAGTCTGTTGGCTTGATGCAGACTTCTGTAAAAACTTAGAGAGTCCCTGCTGTCAGATTACCTTATTCGTCTGTAAAGACTTCTATAGTAAGCCTTGACTAAGTGTGACCTAAGGGCTCATTTTAAGCATTTTAAAATCTTTTAAAATCTATTTTTTCTACAGTATCTCATGCACTGCTCCTTTAAATATGGTGCAGACTTTGATTTTGACAGTTTTATCTTTCATTTTTCTGCTTTTTACCACTTAGTCTTGTCTTCTCAAAGCTATTATGGCTTTCCAAACACTCCCTTGTTGAATAGTTGTGAGTTTTTCTATTGTGTAGCTGCCTCTTGTGCTTGTTAACTGTTTGGATGTAACATTGGGGCACCGTTCACTGTCTGCACTGCATTCAGCTTCAGCTCAGCCCCCCATCAGCAGAACTTTATTGTAGTCAAATCAAGTGAACGTGGATGGCTCTGGCACCCTTGATTCCTCATGTTTGAAGTAGTTCAATTGTGTTCAAATTACTGAAGACTTCCTGCTTCTCTTTTTGCTTTTAAAATCAGAATATTTGTGCCTCTCTGCTTTATATTTGTGTAATCTTAACCTTCAATTTGTGAATAACTTCTGTGGAGGGAAATTTTCCCTTTGTGTCTGAGACTTATTTCTGCACCTTTCGTATCTTGAATGTAGAACTTGAATCTGTAAAGGGCTCCATGTTGTGATTCACTTGTTGATATTTTCTTGTAGAATGGCTCTTTGTGCAAAGCTCCCGGTGAAGGGACTCTGTCAATGTCTTGATATGGCCACAATCAGAGTTTCTTTCCTGTATGCAGTTCAACTTCAGCTATTTATTGTCAAACTTCCATCCAAACCGCACTGTTTTACACCATCAAAAATGCCTTTATCAGGGTCTTAAAAGGTATTAAATTATTAAATCTAAAAGGAAGGCCTTAACATTGTCTGAAACTGATCTTCAAAAGTCCCAAAAAAGGTAACAGCTGGCAAGTATGCTTTTATGATTGACATTAGTTTCCAACTAAAAATAATGAGTAACATTTTTTTTAATAATTTGTTGAACCAACTTAGCAGTGATGTTTTGTGGCCATGACACGCAGATGCACATCATTCATGTTGGGCCCAAAAGACACATGGGAAAGTGCAAGTTTAACAAAAATTGGAAAGAAAGATTTCTCTGCATGGCTGAAACCGGTACAGGCAATTTTTTCGTGTACGGTGTATTTTGTGCAAGAAATCTTTCAAACTCGGCATGATGGGAATCAAGGCAGTGCTGTGTTGGCAGCTATGATCACGATGGAAGATGAATATTGGAAACATCATTCTGCCTATCTTATGTGGCAACCAAAGCTTTCAATAGAATATCTTTCTCGATGGTGTCAATCAAAACTCAGTATTATTATATTTGTAAAGGTAGCAGTTATGGCAGAGCTGTTTTATTGCTACTTTATATTGTTCAAGTGTTCTGAATGAGGCGGCTGGCAAGTTTATACTGTACAGTCTCCAGCTTTGACTTGTTGATTGTGTCTTTGGTCTTAAAGTAAATATCAAGTGGCATTTAAAAAGTCTTAAATTTAACTTGCCTCAAGCTGTAGGGACCCTGCCTTAAGTATAACTCATTTTTTATCAGTAGAAGTCAGTAATGTCACTCAAATGCTGTGTCTAAATTAGTGACTTTTTTTTAATTTGTATTGCCACAGAGGTGCAAGCTAAGAGCTAAAATCTCAAGGCAGACTGTATGCATATCTATACATTTTTTTTAAAAATGTGTCACAGAATCGTATTTGTCTGTACAGGCTGTATTTTTCATTATAAAGAGCTCATATGTTACCTTAACTCTAGTCCATATGTTCATTTTGTTGGTTGATGGGGTATGGTCACAATAACTAATGTATTCATACACTGAGTGCCCCTGATTAGGGATGGGATTTGATGTTATCATTACCAATACCATTATTGATCCTGCTATGGATACAATTCTTTATTCTCTCAAAGGTTCATCTGGAAATGTCAAATTAAGCCATAATTTTAGCACTACTCTTTCCTGTCTGCCGTGATCACGTTGATCTCTTTTCGTCTGAATGCCCCTTCATTCACACAGGGAAGCAAATTGATCATGAAATGCAGAAAAGCTGCTGTCTATATCAAGGTTGTTTTGGGGCAGCTGAGACATCAACTTTAACTGGATCCAGAATCCACTTGACAGTAAACAAGATGAGGGTTTTGTGGATTTCATGTCTGCTTATTCAGCAGTAAGACCAATGTTATCTTCCTTGAGCTGGTTGTCATCTGTTCTCAACTGGAAGTTGTTCTCTATTCCCATCTCCTCTCTCTCCATTCAGTTCCCTCCACACATGTGCCTTGTCTTCCCTGATTGGTTCACCTGTCTGTTTGTGATTATCAGTTCAGTGATGTCCACTGTCATGTTTCCTTCACTCTGCATTCACTCTGTGTCTCTGCCCTGCACTGGGCTTGACAATCCGAGCCAGTGAGCTGAAACTGCTGACATAACAATGGTAGGATGTCACACTGATGGGTGTTAATGCAGGCCAAAGGATCAACCCATTTGAAGAGATAGAGAGGGAGAAGCCCTGAAGTCCTGGACTTTTTGTTTTGTGCATAGAAATTCTCTATCATGAGGAGGAGACACGAAAAACACACTACAAACATAGAAATCTAAAAATGCAGAATATGAGCTCTTCAGTGCCCAAAGAAAACAGCTGTTGAACAGCTGAATTGCTGATACATTATATCTGAACAAAGTTTTTCAAGTATGCATCTAAAATTGCTCAAAAAAAATCATGTATTCAAGCAACACGTCTTAACTTGAAGGATAAAGAAAGGCAGAAATAAAATTTAGCCATCCACCCACTGTGTTTGTGTTTACTCCAAAGACAGTGTTCAGTTAACTTAGTTTAAAGGAGTCTTTATATTACAGAATCTGGTGCTGTGTCTTGATATAAATGCACTAAAAATACTGATCAGATAAATCTAATACTCATTTATGATGTGATTTTAACATTTTATAGTTGTACAGAATTGCCAGACTTGGACTTGCCTCAAGGCGAGGGCCACAGTGATTATGTCCTCTTTGAAGCCAAGCTGTTGGAATTACTGGGAATCTGCACCGTAACAATAACTTAAATTTTGTAAAAAGAAACCAATATGTGGACATAAGAGGAAATTTATTGATCAGTATTTATATAATTTTGCTTAAATGCTAGATGTATTACCAAATACTGTGAGATAAACTCATGATTTAAGCCACTGGTTGTCAACTGGTGTTAAAGGTATTTCTTACTTCCATTTGTCATTTTTTTTCAACTGCGTCCAAGCAATGCATAAAAGAAAAATTTTACAGAAACAGTTACTGCTTGTCATAGCTCAATTTATGAGAATTATTGCTATTTTCATTGTCTTTTTTTTGTGGGGTGGGCAACTGGAGGCCCCAGGCCTCTGCCTCTACGCCCCTGCTCACCAGCACACTACTTGATCACCACTGGGCCACACTTGCAACACCGCTGCTGCCTGCCCGTAGTAATCACAGAAGCTCCAGTTAAAAGGGCTACTACCATGCTGCTGAAGTCCTCTTCTACCCTGATGTAAAGAACACACAGATGGCACTGCAGGCATCTTTTAGAACCAGCGTGGGCCGGCAGCATTTGATTTAGAAAATTAAGACAAAATCATTTGTACGCTGTTTGATTAAACTCACATATAACCACTAAACTGAAGCAATAAGTAACAAACACTCAGCTCAGTCATGTGTTCACCTGCTCAGAGAACAGAAGGTCAGCCATGCTGCATGCTAACGTCAGGAAACTAACTTCACACCAGTTTACTGCTGGTGTTGTGATTTTGTGTTGAAGACAGTGCATTCATTTTGACTATTTTTTCTTCGCGTTCATAGGATGGACTCCATTTAAATTTAAACTTATGAGACTTTTTTTTATCTGTAATTTTCATTAAAGAGAATTATGATTGAAATCATTAGCATAATTCTGAGTCTGTCTCATTAAAAAAAAAAACGAATGTGAGCTTTTTGTGCCAAGGCCATTTCACCTCGTACTAAAATTCTTAAATGAAGTTGTTAACGGATGCAAAGCAGGACTGGCAGGATCATTTCTTCCTCACGCAGCTATTTGTGGAGCACATTAAGGAACGGAAACAAAAAACAATCAATAAATTGATCATCTTTGGTTTATATCTGACCACAGCTGATTGTAAACATTATCTACATGGTCTCATTATGAAAGGAGGAGCAATATCTGATTGATGAATGATTCTTTTCTGTAGACGTTTGCTGTGTTGTAAGCGAATTCTCCCTAAGTAAACTATAATTAAAGCATCTGGGCCGTGATTGGATCGTGTCAGATGTGTAATGATCTCATGGATCTGCTCCTCAGCCTGTCAGATACTCATCGACTCCCCCTGTGAGCTTCTCATCGGACACTTTGACCGATCTGTGGACACTGAAGTCTTGGTTTGTCGCTGATCAGTCTCAGGGCTGGGCAAAAATCATGAACTGATGATTTAGACACATGGATGGACTGCAGTTGAACCTGAGCAGTCATCTCGACCAAGATCATGATTAAAAACTGTAACGTACCATATTTACTGCACTATAAGCTGTCTGTTTCTCAAACCATGCTAACCACAGGTAATCAGAGGGGTGCTGATGTGTCTCTTATCTGTCTCTCACACAAATAATTAGGGATGTATAATTTTATTGGAACAAAATCCATATTGGAAAATGATTGCCTAAAGAGTTGATTGTTTGCATCAGCAGATATAAGAAATGTTGCCAATATTTTGACAAAAGTGTTGCATAAATAAGGATGTATGATACTGATTTTTTTCACATGTGCAGATAAGTCCAAATTCATTATTGCTGATACTGATATCAATATTTTTTGTCAAAAGCACAAAGCCTCCACTTTACAGAACTGCCCTCTTCCTTAAATAGTGACAGTCCAGTTTTGTAAGACAGATGTGACGGAAGAAAAAATACTTTGAGAAATTATAGTTTTGATTAATAAAAGTGGACATTCAGTGATGAAGGGGTAAACTATTTTGGAATATTTCAGTATCAGAAACACTTTTTTCCTGAAGAGGAAATTCTGTTGTTTCAGTTGCTCTCATACATTTTAAGCAAGGAATGTCAAAGATATTATAATGGGTAAGAGCATAAAAAAATATTGTAACATTTGGACATTCTGACAATATTCCAGATGTGTATCGCCGAAATATCAGCTGTTTATATCTGCAAGACCTTTCATATCGGCCGATACTGATTATCAACATTTTTGGCAATTGTCTACCCGTAATGTTGCACATCCCTAACCATAATTGGGTTCCTAAATAACCACATTTATAAATCCCCAAAAATATTTGTTAAAGAATAAAACCTAGTTTCTCTTTCTTCGCTTGTGTTTCTAAAACAGACTGTGAACATGAAAGAGGTCAACATTAAGATGGTTTAGTGCTCTTAACAAAAATATCAGTATCGGCAATGTTTGAAAATATCAGCATATCCAATATCTGCAAAAAGCCAGTATTGTGCATCCCTACAAACTTTACAAAGAGAGAAAATATTGATTCCAAGACTTGTGTTCTTTACAACATTAAGTGTTTTTAGCGGTTTTGGCTAAAAGTAATTAGAAAAGATCTGCTTATTGGGTGTCAGCAAAAGTCCAACATGGGGCATCCCTATTTTTTCCCGCTACGCTTTTTCATGAATATTTCGCTCTGAACTAACGCTGCCATCCTTCTCGTGCCATCTAGGTCGTATTACAATACTGCAGGTGAATCCTGCACGCCCTCTTAATTGCATTAAAACATTCTGAAAAGTGGGCGGGCCTAACTCTCCTCTCGAGTTTAACCTTCCAGTCCAAAATTGACCAAATATCTCCGAAATAGTTGCGCTACGAGGACTCCCCTTCTCCCTTGTATCGGTTAAAAACGCGACCGGAGAAGTTTCCGCAGCCCTCGCTCTCACACATCGTCGGCATCACCGTATGCTGTTCTTGAAACGGCGCGCGGAGGATCGATGCTTCCCTCTGATCGATAAGCAGAGTGTGTGATCAGTTTCAGCTCTGCGGGGTCAGTGCGCACAGTCCCACACACACTCACACACACACACACATCGTCGCAGTCCGGCGGTGGAGCAGCGGAGCTCGGTGCGCTCGGAGCGGCAGACAGGCTGGGCAGAGGAGCGCAGAGGAGGTGGCGCTCGCTCCTCTCTGGGACAACACACCGATTCTCTCTCTCCCTCCCTCTCTCTCCACCTCTCTCTCTCTCTCTCTCTCTCCCTCACTCTAAATTAACGGAAAGCAGCTGTCGGTAGTTTCAGAGGCGAGGCGGCCGTCTGGCAGCTCAGGGACCCCGTGTTTGCCTTCTCTCTCCTCTCCTCGGGACTGCGCTCACGCTGCTGCCGCTCCACCCCTCCGTCCCGAACACCGAGGAGCTGCACCAACCCCACGCCGGACACAGCGCACCGCGGCACGGATAGACATGCCGCCGAGGTCCGCTGCTCCCCGCGGATCTCCGGTGGTTTGAGATGCACTTTGTGGACGCTTTGGAGATTTTGCACCGTCCACCTCTCTCCCTTCTTCCTAACGGGACCTCGCTTCCTCTTGTTGCCGGAGATGTTGCCGCTGAAAGTTGCGCGCTCGGAGGCCTCTAACAGGTCCGCACGGTCCATGTAAGCCGAGGAGGGCTCAAAGTTCAGCGCGGGGTGGAAATGTGAAAGGAAGGGGGCAACACGAGGGCTCGATCTCCCCCTCTTTCTCTCTCTCTCTCCTTTTTTTTTCTGTTCTTTCCTCTTTCACACACATACACCACACGCACGCGCACGAACACAAGCTGGAGTTACAGTAACACCCCCCCTCACACACACATACACACACCAGCACACACACACACACCTTCCTGATCTGAGAGTAGACCCGACAGATATGTATTCTCCGCTATGTCTGACACAGGTGAGTCCTCTTTTACAACTTTTTACCTTTTGTGTGCACGCGAGTGAATGAGGCTGCAGCCCTGCGCTGCTCTCCTATAGACTGGGGGACTGTATGGACTCCATAGCCTGCTCCCTATAGTCTGCAGAGGACTGTGGTAGGGCTGGAAAACATGGACCAATAATTATGTTACGCTGTTCAGGAGCAAAGGAAATACCTTGAAAGTTTTTTTTTTCTGAGAAGTAACAACAAACGGTCCTTAAAATGCCAGCAGATTAAACTTTCTGATGCTTTAGGAATAAGTGTAGAAATCCTGGATGCCCAATTTAGGCCAAAGTTTTTATTTTATTGAGAAATTGCAGATTTGTAACTGTCGTCTTAATTGGACAAAACATCAGCAACTTTTCTATTGTGCATACTCTGCAATTTCATGTCTTTCATGGTAAAATCCTCGTTATTTTGAGAATTGATGGCATTTAGAAGTTCCAAAACTAACGATTGTTAGTCATATGTTAAATCTGAAAGAACACGCATGGTATGAAGTGTCCAAATAAGTTGTCAACTTTTTGGAAAGTGTGAAGAACTAGCGAGAAGCGAGTGAGCTCTGTCCTTCCCAGTCCCTCCCACTTCAAAAGTTGCCAACTTTTACACTTTACACCATGTGTCGGGGTTTGTCTGCAATTTAAAAAATAAATTAAATCAACAATTTGCAAGGAATTGGGTGTGAAGAACTTCTATTTTCATCGACATAGTCTCAAACAGGATTGCTCGTGAAAATCCTCCTTAAAAATGCCCCTTAAATAACCTGCAGTGATATTGTTATGTTGACTAAACGTTTTTAGTCTGTTATCCACAGCAATTGCTCAAATCAACATTAGTTTTCCGTCTTTTAAACGTAATTTTTAGGTCAGGAAACATTTTATAAAAAAAATCTACTTGAGCAGCAGAATCTTTAAAACGTGATTCATTTCCCACCCCTACCCCGCAGCTCCTCTCCGCTCCTCTCGTCTTTGCTCTGCGCTCCTGCGGCACATGCCGGCTCCAAACTTCCCTTTTATATGAAATCTTCAACTCTCTCCCTTTTCCCACACTTAGTCCGAAACCTTCTCCGCCCGTTTTGCGGTGTTTTGCGGCGGCTGCGTGTCCCCCGCCTCTGCTGGCGGAGGCGCGTGCTGTCCCGGCTGATCCTCCGGCTCGAGCCGCGCTCAGACGCTCGCTGGCCGGGCTTCCCGAGCGCGAGGAGCCTCTGTGGAGTTTTTGGAGCCACACGCTTTTGGAAGTGTTTAACATGCACGCTTTCTTCGCGTCATGTTTGGAGGCGATAATGTACGCATTCACCTTTTGCGTAAAGTTGCGCAGGCGGGATTCTGCCGCTGGTTATTTCGGTTTTGGTCTCATCGCGAACTTTCCAACTGTGGCTGCTCTGCCCTCGACCTGCTCCACTTCGGCTGCAGGGAGTGAGAGATATGCACGAGCAGAAAGACTGACAAACTAACTTTTCTTAATTTTTAGCACCTGTTTTTTGTGTTTGTGCGTTAATTTGTAAACTCTTCCCCCTAAGATCGACCACCTTAAGGGGAGACCCGCTTGTTCTTTTTGTTGAGCTGCAAGTTTTCACGTTTTTAACTCTGCAGTCTGGCCCACATGTGTGATATCACAGTGAATTTTATCGTTATATTAGACTTTCTCTCTCCCCTCTGCTGCTGAGGCCTCAGATCAGCTCGGGCCTGTCAGAAATAAAATCCAGCCTCTGCAGAATCAACTGAAATGTTTGTGTGAGAGGTGACCTGAGGTGACAGCAGACCTGCAGCCAGGAGGGAAGAAAAACAAACACTCCACCAAACAAAACCATCTGACACTTAAACAAGCTCCTTTCTTGTTTATTAAAATTAACTACTCATTTAAATGAAATCATTTTGCATATTAATCCATCTGCTTAATTTTGACCTAATTATCCTTTTTTTTAAATCCCCTTGCAGAGTTGCATTCAGGGTCAGAGGAGAAAACAGATTTTTAGCATGCAAGTATTTCCCCTTGTTGACATAATCTCCTTAATCAAACCTCAGCATTTCAATTTTTGCAACAAAACATAAAAAAGAATTAAATATTTAAAGATTATTAAATTTTAGAATCCAACAAAACTAAACCACATTATTGTCCAAGATTATTTTATTTGCTTGAAATTTAACAAAACATTTTTTTTAATTCTCTTTTATATGCATTTTTCCAGTTAAATGATAAAAGACAACATTCAGTGATGTTTAATTCTCACAGTTTATAAACATGTTTGTGGGCTGCAGTCGAAGCAGATAATTCTTTTAATCTGCTCCCATGTTTTCCCGTCCTCTCTGGTTTCTGCTGCAATCTCCCCCAAAAATAGTCAGAAAAAGGCCAGATTTTTTCCTGCCTTGTCGTGTTGATTTTCTGCTTGCAGCTTCAGTCTCTCTTTCTCTTTTCAAGGCGCGTTTAGGGGTGATGTGAGCGTCTGAATCTGCAGAACGAACACAAGCTTTAATCAGATTATCAGACAGTAAAACCAATAATCGGCTGACTGTCGCTTTATTAATCTGCCCCAAAAAAAGGTCAGAAAGAAATATGTTTAGGCTGTGAACAGATGTGCTGATTTGGCCTTTTGGATCTCTCTGTTGCCTCTTTTTTTTAGATATTTAATGAATGTCTTTTGAATAATTTTTTAATTTTTTACTTTTGTTTTGGTCACAGGAACGGACTTTTGTGAAAGTATAATGTGGTGATGCATTTTATTTGTCTTCAGATGCATGAAGCAGCCTGATTTAAATGCTCTTAATACTCTGTGTTATTCGGCAAAAATGGCTGACTTAATCAAAGGCTTTATTTAGATTTTAGCCTCGATGGAATCAGCTAACTGTTTTGGAATTTGACAAGATATTTACGTCTGTGTTTGCCTGTCAGCCTGCAGGTGGCGCCCTAATACGAAACCATTTTACATCTTACGATCTACATTTTATTAATACGCTTAAGAGCGTTTACAAATGTCTGTTTATAATTTTTAGAGACACTATGACAAAATTGTTCCTATTGGATCGTCAGATTTCTAATTAGCAAATTTGGTAAAATCATAAGAACATCATGTTTGATTCTTTATTTTCTTTATTTGTTTTGTTTTATGTCTTTGGATTTTTATTTTGAAATACAAACTTTTGAAGCTCCAAGATGCATGCATAATTTAATTGTAACATTTTTACAAAATGGACGGATGTACACAAAGAAATTGATTAATATAGCCGTAAAATTAAGATGCATCTTCAAGAAAAAAAAAATAGAAATGCATGTTATTGATTTTCATATTTTTGCAGAAATATGCCAACACGTTTTTTTCCTCAAAGCTGCATCTGATCTGCAAAATGTCTTAATTTTTTAGTTGAATGGGATTACAAGAGGAGCTAAAATCTACAGGACACAAGAAATCTTTCTGTCATACTTAAAAAAGAAGTGTTCACTCTCTAATTTTTATGTATATCATTTGAATTTCCTGTCAAAAATGTGAAAAAGATGAAAATGTTCTCTCAAAACTCCAATTTTCTTTGGTTTTGTTGTCAGGAGCAAAATTATGGCTCACATTTTAGACAATTCGTTGTGTACGCTGTCACAAAATTCTGAATTTCTCTTTAAAAATGAAAGATAACTAACATGATTACATCTAATAGGTTTTTTAGCCTGGTTTCTCAAATTTTGCTGTAGAGAAGATGCATAATGTGACCACAAAAGGTGAATTTTAACTTGCTTATAAAGAGAGAAGCTAAATTTTAGCAGAGACTCTGTCAGTTTACATGCAGGGCTGTTTCCTGCTTTGTGGAAGCACAAACCTTTTAACCATCACAGCCCAGTCAACACGTACACTCTTAAAAAGGTAGATTATTTAACGATTTTTACATTTTTTCAAAGCCCCATGATTTGTTTTCTTGTCCAAGTCCTGAAGCTGCCCTGTGAAACTGTGATATTTGATCAGAAAGGCTGGAATCTCAGTTATTTTGGAGGTCAAGTCCAGATTTAAGACGTTTTAATGTGAGAACAATTTAGTCTGTAGTTGCACAGATACTCAAACTGATAATTATGAATCTACGTTTTAAGTCCGTCATCATGAGTGTGTTTCTCCTCACGTGAAATCTCACAGTGTGTGCTTTCTTCTGAATGTGTGTGTGGACGCTCGTCTCCAGGGCTTCGCCGGCCTCTGATTGGCTCTCGGGTGTCTCTGACTTCTGCTGAGGTGATATTTGGCTGAACCCCGGTGTGTGTCTGTCTCCGCATGTGTGTGTCATGTTTTCTGGCTGCTGCAGCGTGTGTGTGTGTGCAGGCTCAGTGTTTCGGAGGCCAGGCGGGCGAGCGGCTGAGCCCGGGTGTCACGGTGATAATTCCCTCAGTGCGCGGGTGTGGGCGGCCGGCCGGATTAGCATTATTGCTCCCCTAAATGGCTGTTATTCAGCCGCTTGTTGTTCCAGGCCGGTTATTGGGAGCCCATTACATCTGTCAGCGAGGTGCGGAGGGAGGGGGCGACCGTGTAAGCCTCGGCCCGCCTCGCCGGCTCCCTCGCAGGGTCACAGACGCTGATTTCCTCGCAGGGAAATCGCTGAAAGAAAGACAACGAGCGAGGAGAAAGAGGGAGCCCCGGGGAGCCGTGTCCATCCTCCACACTGACAAATTTTTACTCACAACCTGAAAGGCAGATACAAAGATTTTCACCTCATTTTTAATCTAAACGACCCCAAAATAAATCTCTATCCCCAACATAGATGCAGCTTTAAGACTGAAACAAACAAACAAAAGCCAGGAGTGAGGAGAAGACAGCAGAGGGGATTAAGTCAGACTGAAGTGACCAAAATTATTCAACAGAATCAGGTGTTCTGGTCCAAACAAGCTGTTAAATCCTTTATTTTACAAGGCAAATCCACCCGCGGGTCAGGACAGTTTAATGCCTCCAACACACTTTCATCAATATTTTCTCCACTTACAGGTCAAATGTTAATATTTTTGTTTGTTTTATTTTTAAAAATTGGCACCACTTTACCAAACTGTTCACAAAAAGCTGCAGAGTTTTAATAATTTGACCATTAATGAGAGGTTTGACACAGGAGTAAGGTTTAAAGCTTTAAATGGAGGCAGACTTCGTCCCTAAGAGCTTTGAGACATTTAATTTTTCTGTATGAAGGCATTACTGTTATGATCATTGATATTCTTTAAGAAATCAGTGTGTTTAAAAATGTTTTTTAAAGCTGCCCGCTCTGTTCTTCCCTAAGACTGCTGCGAGAAAAAGATGAAAAATACGACTATGAAGCCACAAGAAATATTTATTTGCTGTCAGAAGAAGAATTAAATCTCAATTTTTGGACAATTCAGGCTTTTTGCCACATAGTCATAAAAGCCCTATTTCTATTAAAAAAGAAGCATAACTGATATAAGTACATTTTAGGCTTTTATTGCCCAATACTTTAAGTTGCACAGTGAGGAAGATTCAGAATGTGACCAAACAGATGAGTTTTCATTTGCTTCTGTGAAGAGAAGCTGAATTGTAGCTGAATTTCAAGAATATTTCACATGTTGAAGAGTGATTTATTATGTGGTTGCACAAATTCACCACCTAACAAAGTCCAGAAAAGGTTCATTTTTTGATTTTGAATTTTTGCTGAAGTCTTGTCTTTTTTACTTGCCCACGTCCTGAAGCTACACCCAGAAAACCAGAATATGTGATCAAAAATGCTCAAATTTCATTAGTTTTCAGGGTGAGGAGCAGAAATTTAGCCTTAAATTTGGACAGTTATAGGATTTAGTGTCTTAGCTGAACAAATAATCTGTTTTTAACAATATATTTAGACTGTCACATCGCCACAATAAGCTTATTTTCTCTTTAAAAAATAAAGATAACAGATAAATTGAGTTTTTATGATTTAGGTGAAGCCTTTTGCTTTTTGTTTTGCCCATCCAAAACAATTGATGAGATTGGTGAGACCCCAGAAGGAGTAGCTGTTGTTAATTTCAGCAGCTAATGGGGATCTACTAAATAAAATAAATAAATAAATAAATCCAAAGAAGAGAATTTTATATTGTCTGCAGTCTGCTCTGTTTCATTTTCTTTCTTGAAGATGCTCAGAGAAAAAAGATGCAAATTGTGACAAAAGAGTCCAAATTTGATTTTGTTTGTGGCATCAGAAGCAGAAAAACAGGCTAGAATTTTAAATAATTTGAGCTTGGTTTCACCGTAAATTAAAAAAACATCTTAAATTCTGTTTTAAAACACCCATTTGCTTCTTTAAACAGTGGCTGAATTTTAGCTCAAGACAATTTGATCTGCCAAGAAATAATCTGTTCATTGGCTCTGCCTTCCAAAGTCCAGAAAACTTTTTCATCCTTAAAAACCACAGATAATTAACATAATTTCATTTTCATGTTCTTGTTTTTTTGTCTAGAAGTTTTATTAAAGCTGTATGCTTTGTTTACTTGCCCAAACTCAGATGAATTAGTCATATAAGGCTGTCGCTTAATTTTTTTAGTGGTCAGGAGCAGAAATGTGCTCAAATTCTTGAATATTTAAAAAATGTTCTTTGATTCATAATCATCTGACATAATGCATTTGGGGAAATCATGAAATGCTTAATTTGAAAAAGATTACTGAGATATTCTATTGATTGAAGTGAAGCCCTTTCCTGCCATTTTCCCAAATTCTTTAAGTTGCACTGCGAAAAAGATGCATAATGTGGCAAAAAAAGCTGACAGTTTGTGTTTAAGAGGAGAGAAGCTGAGCCTCAGACACATTTTGAAACATATGATTTGTGTGCACATAGTCTACTCTGCAGAATCACCAAACCTCCACCGTGAGAGCCCAGCAAAGCTTTTTTATTCTCTTTTATTATTTTTATTAATACACAAAGCTCTGTTCCTTGTTCTGAAATTAAGTCCTGAAGCTGCAGCGGTGCAAACATGCATGTTAGATCCAAAAGAATAACAGAACAAAAGTGGCATTCAGATTCAGATTTGTATTGTTTTTAATGTTTCAGTTGCACAAATCATCTTATCTCATTGTAACTAAAAGTATATATATATTTAAAAAGAAATAGAGATAATTGCTTTAAATTAGTTATTTATGATTTCTTGTTTGGTGATCCTGCCAGTTCTCTGAAGTTGCAGAGAGAAAAGAAGCCACACTAGCCCAAATGTTGAATTATCATTTCTTTTAGAACTTAGAAGCTGAATTTTTGCTCTGTTTCCGGACAGTTTGACATGTATGAAATAATTCTGTTTTGTTTTTACACAATTCATCCACCTGTCACAGTCTAATCAAGCTTTATCTTCTTAAAAAGGCAAGTAAATGAGATTCTATACAATGTTATTTACATTTTGTCAGAGCCTGACACCCAACTCCTAAAGCTGCACCAGAAAAAAGTCAACCAGTGAGGCTGATATTGAATCTGTTTTAGTGGTCAGGAGCAGAGTTTCAAGCTCAATTTCTGCATGTTTGAATATGTTGGGAATTATTGTTTTGTGGCTGCAAACAATCATTGCTCTTAAAGCTCTGTTTCGTATTAAGAAGTAATCAGATTGTGTAAATTTGACTGATTCCTGAAGTTGCACAGAAGTGACACATTCCAGAAAGACTGAAGTTTTGCTGAAGTCAGCAGTAAGAAACTGAATTTAAGCTCCGTTTTTGGACAGTTTTACATTTGGAAAATAAGTCTGTTTTGTGGCTGCATAAATCTTCCAGCACTCTCCGTACTGAAGAACTCAATGGTCTGTGAGAATGGTTTCTTGAAGTTTATGTAAATCTGTTTTTTGTTTTTTTTTATTTACTTGTGCAATTCTTAAATCTAAACCAGAAAAAATAAAGCCAAAAAGGCTGGAATATAATCTGTTTTAGAGTTTGGAAACTGAGATTTAAGCTCAACTATTTGATCATTTTACACTTGGGATTGTTAGGTATAAAAAATAAAAGAATGGACAATTCATTCATTCTTTTGTGGAGCACAAATCAGCTTTATATTCATCATAAAATGTTAGCAGGTTGAAATGAGTTTATATTTCACAGTATTGACAAAACTGGCGAACCCCTCTGCTTTGTTTTCTTGCGCAAGAGAATGATAAATGATTTAACCAAACGGCAGAATTTCTTTATCAGTTTGATATTAAGCATCAATGAAACAATCCTCTAACCATCACAGTCACAAAAGCTTTATTTCTCTAGTCATACTGATGTTAAAATAAAGATAACTTCAGTTTTTAGATTGTATTAAATTCCTCTGCTTTGCTTTCTTGCCCAGTTCCTGAAGCTGCAAAGAGGAAACGATGACTAGCTGGATTTATATTTTCATATTTTCACTGACTTCGTCCAAACATTCTTTTACTTTCACAACAAAGCAGTCAAACTGAGATGATTTATGTTTCATAAATTTTATCAAAGCCCTTCACGTTGATTTCTTGCCAAATTCCTGGAGCTAAACGGAGAAAAGATTAATACTCTGACTGAGAAGAGTGGATTATCTTTTATTTAAGGCATTTAAGGTAGAATTTTGAGCCAAAATTTTCAGGCATTTATCTTGTAGGTGAGCATTTTGTACTTCACTGCGCTTAACAGGAGCAGAACATTCAATAGACTCTTTATATTTTTGGATTTTGTTTCCTTTCTTAACCTTGACGGTGTTCAGAGAAAAAATATTTACGTAACCGAATTTGCTGAGTTTTGTTCCAAATTAGACATCAGGAAAAATGTTCAAGATATTTTTTTCACACATGGAGGGATTTTTGTTCAGGTGAACACATCCACCAAATAACTCAGATACATTTTCTTATGATTTTTCTCTCCAATTAAAGGCAAGTAATTAAGATATCACTTTTCTTCATGATAAAAGGATCTCCTTTGTTGTCTTCTCCCTTATTTCTTAAGTTGCACAAAGACAAAGATCAATTACATGACAAAAAAAGCAAAAATTTATTAATTAAAGGCATCAGATGCTGAATTTTAAGCCCTTAATTATGGACAATTTTATACATGTGGTAGGATTTGGGTTTTTGGGGGGGGGAAATCCACCGACTAAAACAGACAAACAGTCTTTCATAACCATAAACACATTTTATTTGTCTTTTACATGTGCAGATAACTGATATTTCTTTTTAGAAAACACATTCATTCTATTAAAGAATCAGAAAACGTATTTTTTCAGGATTGTGTCTCGGTAAAACCCTCTGCGTGTTTCTTTGCTTATTTCTAAATCAGCAGAAGCTGTTTGTTCTGTTTTAACTGACATCGGCTGAAATTTGAGCTCAAATTTTGGATAATGCTACACATGTATGGAGGTTTTGTTTTGGTGGTTCACAAGTCCATCAAGCTTAAGTTTCACTTTAGAGGTTTTTGGTGACAAGAATGTCATTCATTTTTGATCTATTGGAGTCATCTGTTTATGCACAAGGACAACTATCAAGCATTTGTGCAGAAAAGTAAAATATTCATTTGTTTAGGGTTAGACATTAAACCTGTAAACCTCACTTTTTTAGACTCAGTCTTTTGTATTTGTTTTTTTGGTAGAGCTCTTTGCATTGTTTTCTCGCAGGTCCTTCCACTGCTCAACAAAGATGTAAAACGTAACCAAAAAGGCTGCATGTTGGTCAAATTCTAGTCAGTTTTATTCAACAGGGAGTAATGCAGTTGCACAAATCCTCATAAAAAACGTTCAGAAATTGCAACAAATTCTTGATTTTTTAAACTAATGAAGTTCTCTGCTTCGTCATCTCCTCAAGATTCACAGGAACAAATAGGCCCAAGCCTTTGTGCATTTTAACATGTGGGGTGCATTTTGTTTTGAAGATGCAAAAATCATTCACATTAGAGTTTTTTTCAGTCCATCATAGAGTCCAGAAAGGTCTTTAGGCTGAAAAAACGGTGTGTATTTAAATTTTGGCGAAACCCCCTGCTTTGTGTTCTTGCCTTAATTACCAAAGCTGCATCAGGAAAACTATGAATAACGTGACCAACCTTTTTTTTCCCATTTGGGGTCTGGAGCAGAATTTTGATCAATTTTACACACGTCAAAGCACTGAAGTAGTACAAACACTCCAGCATTGAGTCCAGAAACCTTAATTTCTTGTTTAAAGCAAATACTTGATTTTAATTCCTGATTTTTTAAATGTGTGAAGCCGTCTGCTCTGTCGTTTACTGGAGATGCCCAGAGACACTTCTGTATATGAGGCCAGAAAAGCACATTTTAAACATGTAAGGGGTCTGAAATAAATTTTAGGCTTTTATTTAGAGGCATTTAAATGTGAAGGAAAGCATTTGTTTCGTCGCTGCACAGACAATCCAGTTATTCCTTCAATCCGTCACAGAGTGAGGAAAATGTCCATTTCCCTTATAAACAAAGCACTTGGACATGAGGTCATTTAAAGTGAGCATAATAAAAACAATGAAGGCTAAATTTCCATTTCTTTAAGGATCTGGCGCTCTGTCTAATGCTCACATTTGATTATTTCTCAAACCCAAAATAGGAGTCTTTTTGAAAAACATTTCCAGTTTGAGACAGTTTACCTTTGGTTTTGATGTTGCTCCTCGCTCTTTCTTTTTGTCCAACTTTTAAAGCTGCACCAGGAAGAGGTTGATTATTGTCAAAAAATGTTGAATGTTCTTTTGTTGTAGGGAGTGGAAACAGGATTTTGGACAAGTTAACATACATCGAAGCATTTTTGTTGAAAAAATCCTCTGAATCAAAGTCTGAAAAGCCTTTTTTTTTCCTTTATAAAAGACTGTTTGGATGAATACATGATTTTTGACTTTAGAGAAACCTTCTGCTCTGTTATTGCCTGCAGCTGTACAGGCAAAAACATTAATCATGTGACCCAAAAAAGTTGTTTTTTCTATTGTGTAAAGGGTCCAGAAACAGGTTTTAGATCATTCAATATGCATGGAAGCATTTTCGTTGCATAAATCTTCCAATGCAAAGTCCAAAAAACCTTTTTCTGTTATTTAGCGACTGATAATCTGGACAAATACTTGATTTTTGATTTTCTGCTTTGATACTGCCTGCAGCTGCACAGAGAGAAATATAAATCATGTAACAATAAAGAAAAACACTGAAGTTTGAGGGGTCAGGCACAGAATTCAGGCTAGATTTTGGGTAATTGTAACACATGGGGATGCATTTGTTTTGTAGTTGCACATATTTACCTGAATTGTTCTTAGTAATACTCTTAGGTTGAGACATTTCTATGTTTGTGTTGACTCTATCTACTTGTTCCTATTCTTGAATTAACACAGAGGTATTTGAAAACTGAGCTGTAAGTGTTTGCATAACATTTTTATATGTATTGAAAATACATTTGTAAAGAGCAGTATACTTAGATAGCTAGTTAAAACTAGGGCTGAACAGTATGTTGTTGTAATATCACAATGTGAGCACAGGCAGTAGTCATATCACAGAGCATGCAAATGTCTTTAGGTAAAGATGCTCTACATCAGCCGGGACAAACACAGAGACTCAGGGGTGCAAAATGATTAGTTAAAGAAGCCTGGCTATGGCTTTATTAACTTAAAACATCCTCACTAATGGTTAATTATGTTGGCACAAAACAAAGCCATGAGTTTATCTGAAAAGTTCTATGTGTATCAAAATCATGGCCAGAGATCTGTGGTATGTTGTTGAAGAACGGGTGGGTTTATAGTAAAAAAGGGTAAATAATTTCACCTAAATTGATATAATAAGTTCCCTTTAAGATTGCAGTATATACCTCAGGAGGAGAAAATATTGCAATGTTATCTTTGTCAATATTGATCAGCCCTTGTAGACTTTTAATTTGCATTAAAAAGGATCAGAATCTGGGCAGAGCTCTGTGTTGGCTGACTAAATTAAGAGCCACTTTAAAACATTTAATCTTGGTTTTATACCTCCAAATTAGCTTTTTTAACAAATTGAAAATGAATTGTTTTGAGAGAGAGAATCCTATATGGCCTACTGGTAACGAGAATGACAATAAGGTAGCTCTTATGGAAACCAGAGTCGTCCATCCCTAAATAAATACAACCTCCACAGAGGAAAAGAGAGAGATCTTCTTTGTTTTGGTAAATTGAATCAGATTTTTTAGTTCAAACTTGGAGCTGTATGTGTGCAGAGCATCGACAGACTGCAGGAAATCTCTGACTAAAGCGTCCAGACATTTTAGATTCCCCTAAAACAAACCCTGATTCTGACATCACTCCATGTTTCTGCACAATTTAGAGGTTTTCTCGACTCATTTTCTTGACACGGACTCAGAAACAGGATTATTCTGTTTGGAGACACATTTCAGAAAACGGAGAACAAGAAGGATTAACTCCCACCGCGGCACGAATACGCTCGATTTTGGGCTGAATATGAGACCGAGTGACTTGTTAAGTGGGATTGTGTTTGTGGCCGACAGACGGGCTGAGCGTGAAAAAGCAGAGTGTGTGAGAGCGCGGCTCAGGAAGCTGAAACGCTGCACTGGGCTGTGAGGAATGTTGGTATGTGGCTCCAACGAACATCCAGAGCACCGAGCTGCAGATCCACTGTGGAATGTGTGTGTGTGTGTGTGTGTGTGTGTGTGTGTGTGTGTGGAGACGAGGCTGAACACATCATCCGTCCAGCAGTCGTCCTAATAAGAGCCCGAGGACTCACACTCACACTTCCACATGCACACACACTCACACACCGGGGTTCTGGCCGTCCTGCCGAGGTTTGAGCGGCTGCAGGTTTTTGGCTGCAGAGCGGCTCGAGGCGTTTTTGGAGACAAACCCGTTCTCCTGGACTGTCTCCAAGAAGAAACAATGTGTGTATTCAGAGCGCCGACGAGGAGGGTGAACAATGTTGTATAAAAAAAGAGGAGAAGGCGATGCAGCTGGCGCTCTAATGCACAGCCTGTAGATACGGTTTCCTCCTCAGAGCTGCGAGCTTTCTGACACCACAGCTGCAAAAAAACTTTTTATTTCTGTAAATATTCGACCCAGAACCTCGAGATGAACCCAAAACAATCCTAAAAAAATCCCTGCTCACGTTCAGACTCACACTGACAGAGGATGGTTCTACTAACAGGTGCTTTTACTGGGGTCTGGCTTTTTATCCAGACTTTTAGAAAAAGAAATTTATTCTCAAATAAAATTAAGGGTTGGACAATATTGTTTATTTCTGTATGTTCAGGTTGATCTGGAAGAATAGCGACAAAGTCTGAAGAACTGCAAAGTCAATTTATTGTAAGAACTACTTACAGTATTGTGATTCTTTACCACAGAATAATCTATCTGTTAAGTCTAAGTGGTGAAACCTTTTTATTAAAGGAGCATTAATGTTCTTGCATATAGTATCGGATGATCAGAAAATCAGATCTCCTGAAAAACCAGTTGTTGTTCCTAATAATCCAAAATGCAGCCACTACTGCGCATTATAATTTCACTTTTTAGTTGGTAGGATTTGGAAAAGTGGTTTGGAATTTCTGGGCGAGGCAAGTTCAACCCACTTTCCCAAACATATCCCATGTGTTTGTGCGATTTTATTCCTAACGAAAGCAATTAAATGGACATAGATGTAATTTAATCACTGAAATTTATGAAAATGCGAGCACATTTCTAAAACCCTTGCTCCCAGCCTTTTTGTCCACTTTACCAAATGTTGCCAACTTCTTTGTGCAATCTTAAAAAAATCAAAATTAAAAGTACTGTATGCAAATCACTAGATAAACTGATCTATGTAAAATGTATTTTTGTTGAATGCTAAGATTTCCACAGATATTTTCTTCAAAACTTAGTTTTGTAGACGACATGAGCTGATACTGGCGATCGTTTGTAAATCGTTACCATGTGAAGTTGTAGTGATGTGTGAAAGGCTGCTGAGCCTGTAAACAGAACCTGCTGCCACTTCAGTTTCTGTATTTCACTCATATTTTGTGCTGCTAACCTGCGAAGGACTCCCTTTAATCTCTGCATGCTGTCCTGCCACCCAAACTTCGTCCTGTAACTCCATGCCCTGTCCCCTGTAAACAGAGGCCCACAAGTTGAATGGAGATCCACGGTCTCCTTTGCCCACCTTCAATGTTACTGTGTTTTGTTTCGTTTTTCAGACTCTTGCATAAAAGAGGAGAGAAGACACCTCAGAGAGTGGACTTCCTGTTAAATGTGAACTGTAACTCAGAATGCATTGCGAGTTCATAGCATGAATCAGGAAGACATTTTTCTCTCTCACCTAAGGAGTGATGTTTGAAATTAAAGAGTCCTCAATTTAAAGCAGTGAGGGCAGAAAGGGGGACTTGGTTCCTACGTCCTGACAATAGGTCCTGACTCACTGGCTGTTTTTTGTTCACTTCAGAGCCCTCTGGCTAAACTGGCTAAAAGCTTTAAGCAAACCCATTGCTTTTTGCCAGTTCAAGAATTCTTAATGTAGTTGGGAATTTTCATCAGTCAAGACATCCGTCCATACATCCAACCATCATCAATGCAATTTATCCTTTTCAAGGTCACAGGGTGCTGGAGCCTATCCCAGCTGACACTGATCATGATTAAAATTAAAGGCAAATTCCTGAAAACTTCACTCCTGACCAGTTTTTCTGAACTTTGCAAGTGTAGTCAGCTTGATTGATTTCACCCAAACCCAGTACTGGTTGTCGAGCTTCTTGTTTTGTTGCTGTGGATTCAAACAGATTTAATTTTCTTAAATTCTAAATTTAAATCAAAATGTAACCAAAATTTAGTATTTTGACAACAATTTTCTCTTTTCTTTACATAAAAACACAATTCTTGGTCCATACCAGCATAAACAAACCTCATTGCAGGTTATTTTCAGTCAATCCCATGTGTAAAAATAAACACTAAGACTCACATGAGCATCCCAATCTGGATTATTTCACTGCTGAAATATTCTCCCTGCATGTGCACCAAGTCCCTCTTTAGTCTGACTACCCAAGAACAAAAAGAATCTGTATATTTATTTATTTTTATGTGCATCAGACTTCATGGATAGTTGGAAGTAAAAAGCACAAAGCATGAAATTAAACATGGAACTTAAGACAATAACAGTATTTTTAATTAAAACAACTGCTGGTCTAATCAACAGTCCATTTTTTAAAAGAATCTTAGCAATTAAACCATTTCAACAAATCATATATGCTAAGTTCTTGTAAATTTCAAAGCGTTTACCAGTGTTCTAAAATAATACAAATTTCGCCATAGTTCAGGTCGTTACACATTTTGCCATAACATTGGACTGTAGTGACAAATCAGACTGAACCAGTTAGATTTAGTCCTCATGTTTATGTGGAAATGTAATATTGACTAGTGGCAGCAGTATTTAGTGGGGAGGGCATATGTGACCCATCCTTACCTTGATCCAAGTCTTAAATTAAAGGATTAAAATATTCAAGCACAATGGAATAATTACAAAAAACACAATATCGTAAATTTGTAATTATTCCAAATTTTTTGCTCTAGCATAAAAAAGAAGAACCTCAGCCAAGGAAAAACTTTAAAGAAGTTAATTTTTTGTTGACAAAACTGTAAAACTTCCCAAGGAAATATCTTGAAGTCGTCTGGCCCGTTTACCTTCTTAGAAATATGAGCTTGTCTTCGTTGCTTTGATTGAGTACAGTAGCTGTTTGGTTTAAACGATCTGAAATGTCCTTTTTGGAGTGGCAGCAGGATTTTGCAGTCGAATATGAGGACATAGTTTGTAGTTCTGAGCATACTTCAGTTCACTGATGTTGGATTAAATGCATTTGCAAACAGTAAATCAGCTCATTTACATGAAAGTAACTCTGACACTGAACTTTTGTTTGTTAGACTCCACAGAATCCTAAAAGCAGGTCTAACTTAATATTTGGATTTTGACATGTAGGGTGAGTTTAGGGAGAGCTTTGGAGTGAGGACGCTACAAGCACACATACTTTTAAACATTCTCTTGTTTCCCCCAATAGGTGTTAAATTTTGTGGGGTTTTTGCCGTGTGCATGGACTTGCAGCGGTGTGTGCGTATGTGTGTAGAATCCACATGCCACCTCCTCACTCGGAGAGATTTGTGCGCATCAAGATGTGTGTGAGCCGCTTTGATCTATGAATAGTCGAGTGTTTTTTTTTTTTTTCTCTCAATACGTGGCTCGGAGGGGGGGTCAGCCTCCCCTCCACATCCCCTCCCTCCCTCTCGTCCCGCTCAGTAACCCTCTGAGGGGTTTTATCCAAATAAGAAATGTTCCATGAAGCTGTTTTCTGTCCGTCTGCGTCCTCCCTGCCGCTCTTTTTCTTCTCACTGATGAAACTGTTTTTCTTCTTCTCTTTGTCTCTTCTCTGTTTACAAAAACAAACTGAAATGACAGGTTTACTCAGTCCACCATCCACACCCTCTAAACCAAACGGGACAATATTTATACGGCCATATCTTTGTTTTCCAAAGCTGTTCTGCTTTCACACATCTGATTCAAGCCCCACAGTATTTTTCACGTTCTAATAAGCTGCAGATAAGTTATTACAGAGGAATTAACGTGGGTCAGGGGCTTCAGCTGCAGGTCGGTCACTCAACAACAGCTTTAAAGAACAACTGTTAGATAATCTGTGATTTAACAAACACCTGAACTGTCTCCAAACATGTAAAAAGATAACCAGAGGTGTATACAGTACAGGCAACCTTACACTCCATCTTCAAGTTTCCTCTTGAAGCATCAAATTTGAGAACCACATGTATCAACAAAGAGAGGGCGATGAATTTACGGTAACATAACAGAGTCAGGCCACAAGGAATACCTGATTGATTTCTGGTTAACGCAGGCAGCTAATCATCCTAAGGACGACCTGCTAAAGTTCAAACCAACCATCATAATGACTACATTTTTATAGGGATTGGAATTGATAAGGTTTTATTGATACTGGTGCTATTAACCATCCTTCTAATCGATCCAATTCTTTAACGATACCCTTATTTATTCCTGCAGATTTTCCATGTGGGCAAATGTTGGCCTGTTGATATCAGTGGCAACAATGTCAAACACATGTCACAGCACAGATAACTGCTTCTGCAAGTTGCTGGCGTTTCCACTCACTTAAGGTTGTGCAGTAGGCGCCTTCTGTAAAAAAAAAATAAGCCTCAATTCTGACGCTTCTGAACCCTGTCAGTGGAAGGAATTGATAAGGGAATCAATTGGTAAAAAGATTCGATACTTTGTTGGAGCTGTTGACAGTTTTCAACTGGAATTGGTTTTCAATTCTCATCCCTAGATTTTTATGTCAATTATTGATGGTTTGGTTGATGACAGCCTCTTTTTCTTGGTTAGAACGATGATCCACTTTCTATCTTGATTAATGATTTTTTTTTTCTCATTGATTGGTCATTTGTTCAGTGATTAACTTTTTACCAAAGAGATCTTTTCTACCTTGGTGATAAGCTTTTTATCTTGTGATAAATTTATCTCGTTAAATGGCCATTTTCTCTGCATTTGGCTTTATCACTGTGACATTTGCTCCATGATCAGCTGTACATCTCGATTGGTTGGCTTTAGTTTTGGTGATCCGTTTGCTCAGTGATTATTGGCTATATTTGTGTTGATTGTCCGTTAATTAAGGGATTAAATGTTTGCTCAGCGATGATCCTTTTATTTATGGTGATCAGCTTCCTATCTGTGTGATCACCTGTTTGCTTGGTGGTTTTATCTAAATTGTTGGTTGGTGATCCATTGTCTGCCACAGTGACTCACTTTTTTCTCCCATTGATTGGTTCTTTGCTCAGAGATCAACTTTTTATCACAGAGATCAACTGTCTTTCTCTATGATTAGCTGTGTGTCATGGTGATCAGCTATTTGCTCAGTTACTGGCTGCTCAGCTTTTGATCGAGTTTTTATCTAATTCACTGGTCATCGACTCTGAAATCAGATTAAATCACTGTAACTGGTCATTTACCTCATAATCATTTTTTATCTCAATGATTTGTTGCTAACTGTATAATTGGCTCAATTGTGGAGATTATTTGAGTGTTGCCTATTTGCTGGATGATAGACTACTTAATCAAGTTTGATCTTTTTGCTCAGTGATTAAGTTTTAAATCTTGGTAATGGTCATTTTTTCTCTGATCAGCTGTTTGCGAGTTGATGAGCTCTTTAGTTGCTTCATGGCTGTTTGCTCAGTGATTGGTGTTTTCCTCTGGGATCTGCTTTTTAACTCTCTAAATGACTGTGTACTTGCTGATTGGCTCTTTGCTTAGTGGTCTGATGGTTGATTGGTCATTTGCTTTTTTGGTGTCAGGTGATTGGTGGCTTTTCTGGGGCCTGTTGATTTAGTTTTTGCCTGAAAGTTAAGAGAGTTTAGTGACAACAAAGATTCCCAAGAAACTCACTTTATTACCTGGGCAGAGGAGTTTGTGTTTGTGCCAGCAGGTGACTGTTTGTCTGTCTGTCTGTCTGTTTGTCTGTCTCTTTGTAGGTAAAATAACTCCAAAAATTCAAAACATATTTTGATTGCATTTTTGGGGAGTGTTGATCATGGAACAAAGAATAAATTCTGACTCTTGGTGGTGATCTGAGTCTGGATCCAGATCCAGGAATATTTTGGGGATTTGTTCACTGTGTTCACTTCAACGTGTCGATGAATTTGGAGGGAAGTGTTCTGTTAATGTCTCACTTTGCAGTCTCCCTTCTCCTCCTGTTACGCGTTCTCTCTGTTTATTTTTCCTCCTTGTTTCTTTCATATCTGTCATACGTTCCCTCTCCCCCTCACAAATCTTATTTTGTGTCATTATATGTTTATTGCTACCTTGCTTTCCTTTTTTCATTCTTTTTGCAGTTCTTGTTTTCCATCTTTGGAGATTTTTGTCCCCATTGTATTCTAGGGTTTCCCGTCTTAGTTGTCCTCCTGTTTCTTTTTATTTTTTTGGCTTCTGTCTTCTTTCCTACTGTCATATCTTGGCTTTTATCCTCATTGCCTCTTCTTTCAGCTTCTTATACTTCTTTCACTGATGTAAGTTTAAAACATCTATGATAAATGACTTTTAAGGATTTTTATTTAAGTGAAGGAATGTTCTGTTTGTACAAATTGGGTAAAAAATCTCAACAAACTTATACACAGAGTTTGTTGAACCTTTTTCTTCATGTCAGCCTCCGCTGGCGAAAGTTGAAATTTGTCGAACATTATTTTTAAAGTTTGTGAACATCTGATGTCTAAAATAAACAAAAACTGTGTGAATGTTTCCAAAATGATATCAGATGTTTGTGAGAGCATCCATTAAATATGAAAGCACAAGGTTACAGAGCTTTTTTTCAGAGGAAGAGATTTTCATGAATTTGATCCTTATCTAAGGTGCTAATGATGAAAACATGAAAGTTGCTCATTAAATTGAGTTGCATTTCAACGTTGCCTCCTTGTCTCCTCACCTCATCTCTTACTTTCTCTCCCTCAGGATGAATTCCATCCTTTCATCGAAGCCCTGCTGCCCCACGTCCGGGCCTTCGCCTACACCTGGTTCAACCTGCAGGCCCGCAAGAGGAAGTACTTCAAGAAGCACGAGAAGCGCATGTCCAAGGAGGAGGAGCGCGCCGTGAAGGACGAGCTGCTGGGCGAGAAGCCCGAGGTCAAACAGAAGTGGGCGTCGCGCCTCCTTGCCAAATTGCGCAAGGACATCCGGCCCGAGTTCAGGGAGGACTTTGTGCTGACGGTGACGGGGAAGAAGGCGCCGTGCTGCGTGCTGTCCAACCCCGACCAGAAGGGCAAGATGAGGAGGATCGACTGTCTGCGCCAGGCGGACAAGGTGTGGAGGCTGGACCTGGTCATGGTGATTTTATTCAAAGGGATTCCCCTCGAAAGTACTGACGGCGAGAGGCTGGTAAAGTCTCCTCAGTGTTCGAACCCCACGCTGTGCGTTCAGCCGCACCACATCGGAGTTTCAGTCAAGGAGCTGGATCTGTATCTGGCCTACTTCGTGCACGCAGGTCAGTCTCATCCTTTCATTCCTAAGTGTGTGTGTGTTTGAGTGTGTGTAAGGGGCTCGTTGTGAGACACGTAGCGCTGCGATGTGGTAAAATGTGCGGCTGAAGGTGTCTGATAGTTTCAGAGTTTCGGCCTTTTGCACGTGTCAGATCATCATCCTGAATTTGAGGTTGTAGTTTTTTTGTGGCTGGTTGAAGGTCAGAGTTCACTTGATATTTGGCCTGTTTGTTGTGAGTTTTTTGTGAATGAGAGGTGTATTTGTTTCAAAATATCACAGGATCATCACTCAAAAATTATTCTTAAGTTTGGATCTGAGTCTAACTGCTGCTCTTGCAGTCATGGTGCATTTTTGTGAAATTTTTAGACATGAAACATGCCGTTATTAGTCAAGCCCACTTTGATAGAACGAGCCCACGTTGTTTTTTATAAGCTTATTGGCAAAGGGACAGATCTCAGGTTGGGAACCAGGGACTTCAATCTGTATTTTCAGCCTCTATAGTTGATGGGAACATAAAGCCTAAATCACTTGCTTTAAGTGCAAATCAGGCCATTGCTTTAAAACTCATTACCTTTTTTTTTTAATATTGTCAGTCAGTCAAACCAAAATCATAATCATCCTTCTCCAAACCATGTCAATAGTACTTCAGGTCTCTTTGGTCACACAAATATCACCCTTAATCTAACTGGGTTAAAAGTATGCGGAACCCTTCTGCTTCTGTCATATAGCAGAACTGCTGATGAATTCTGAACATGTTGGTTGCTCGACTTTATTTTGATGTAAGATGTCAAAATGTTTATCTAAAGTTTAGTAGTTGCATCATCGTTTGGAAAGTTTCCTTCAGATTTGAGTTGTTGAAAAATAATTTCTACCTTGATCTTTTTCTTTCCTTTTAGATAATCTGAAGATATCAAAATGAATTTTAGTAAACATGCCTCATTGTCACAAAGATGTCAGCTACTTTTAATTTCCTGTAGTCATAGCTGTTTGTTAGTTTTTGGATGAAAATACCTTTAATTTTACAAAAATCTGTTCACCGTCTCTGGGACACACGTGTTATCTCCCTCAGACAGATGCTGTTTCATCAGTGGTCACTAAAGCAGAAGACTTGTGCCGACGCCTCCTCACACACCTGAAAATATTTTTTTAAAAACTAAAAAACATAATTATCTCAGGAGCTATTGCTCAGCATGTTTCCTGATTTCTGGCTGATTCTTTGGGAAGAATAATTTGGCTGGTTTGAATCATCGAGCGGTGAGCGGTGGCAGAGGCGTGGAGAGGAGACGTTTGGCAGACACTTTTCTTGGCACATAGCTCGCTCTCAGTTTGTCTGAGTTTTTCTGAAAAAAAAAAAAGAGGACAGCTTCCAGAAACTCTGATACAATTATTCATAAGACTCAGTCCCAGATCCCTCATTCTTTAAGATGTCATTTTTACAAGTCAGAGAAGTCTTCTGAGTTAAAGCTACGTGGTAACGCTGAGAACAGTTGACCATTGTTATGATAAAATAATGAGGGGTGCATGGATGTGTCAGTTTAACAGCAGTACTGTCTGATTAGTTCTTAGATTGTTTAATCTGGAGTGTTCAAATTACCCTCGAGGTGCTGCTCTGATGTCCTCCAGCAGCTGTTTTTAGTTCCCTCAAGCATCAGGATGAGGAAAAGGAATTGATTGTGTTTTATTGATACTATTGTCACTTTAAATTCTGCCTGTTGAGTGGATTATTTTTTTAATCCCTTCTCAATTCCTGTGAGGAAAAAAGCCCACACCGGTGTTTCATGTCATAATCTGCAAACACACAGCTTTCCTGATATGATGCCATGCTGCAGCAGTAAATACCTCTGCGTGTTGCTTGTTTTCACTCTGATTTGATCACGGTCACTGGACGATGAGCATTTGGAGTCATTTTGTTTGGAAGAAAGCCCCTGATTTGATCACTTCTTCTGTTTTTGGTCACTTTCACACTAAGATTTGACTGACTTGATTCAGTTCCTGAGTGAAGTTAAAATATTGGTTCCTTTTTCACTAAGATTTTCTTTTTCTTTGCAACTTATTGACCAACAAAGCTTGTTATTGGCTACATAACATAGCACTCGCCAGTAGATGTGTCTTTGGCTGCAGTCTTTCTTCCTGCCATCCAGCCCTTAATTGCCCTATGACTACAAACACAACCAGCTTTAGCAATGACATTGTTTAGCTTGAAGCAATTCTCAAGTATTCTGTGCCATAAAATAGAAGTTAATTTGCATTTTAATCTGTAGCAGGAAGGATGAGACCATATTCTTAATCTGCTAAGACAGTGGTGTCAAATTGATTCAGTAAAGGGCTGCTGGTTTTCGTTCCAAACAAGCAAGAACACACCTGATGCAAACTATGAATCAATCGGACTGTCTTTACACAGTTGATTTGTTGGATCAGGTGTGTTCTTGCTTGGTTGGAATGAAAACCCGCAGCCACAGTGGCCCTTTACTGGATCAGTTTGACACCTGTGTGCTAAGAGGACCAGAGGCTGGCTTTGCTAGCGATGCTAACACTACCGTCACTACTCTAGCTTGCTTATTGCTATTCAGTTAGTTTGTTTGTTCTGAACAAAGTATGTCAGGTGTGAAAGCAGCCTTGTATGATTTGTCTCTGATGTCTTTGTTGTCGTTTATGCTGCTTGCCTCTCATTACAGTTTGATGCAGTTGATGCTTTACAAGGCGTGAAGATCAGTGGAAGGAACTGATATGGAAATGTTGAACACAAAAGCTCATTTTATCAGTTAATTTCTACTTATCAGTTCTTATCTGAGGATGATTCTTGATTTCCATCTCCAGCCAGAGTACACTTGTCCTCACTTTTCACCCCAAACACTCTGCCAGGTTGTTTTGAGTCTATTACATAAAGTTAGAAACACATTCTGGGGCAGGTTAACCCTCAGTGTCCTGCCTAAAAGTCATGTGTGTGCTTCTTCTTCGTCACCTTCCCCTGCCTCAGGTAAATCTCTAAATTGGCTCACGATTACGTTGGTAATATCGGATTTAAAGTGTGTCACTTTCCAAGGAAAAAAGCAAACAGGGAAGAAGAAGTCTGTTCTGAGATGTGCCCACTGAAAGTATTTCTCTTTCTTGGAAGGAAGTATAGTTTGGGAAAATACTAAAGGTCATTCTTGGCTTTGCTTTTTGACAGAGCCTTCGTGCATAAGCCTGCAGATAAAACACGGGCTCAGCAGGAAAAGATTTTTGGAGAAAAGTTGTTTTCAGTTGCAGATTTCCTGTCAGTCCAGGTCATGTTTTTGTGCAGATCATCTGTGATCTGTCTGCAGACACAAACACGCTGAGCAGGGCGCTTTGGAAACATCTCTGACCCTGAACCTTTAATTACAATCATTTCCTCTCACAGACTAAAGCTCCTCTGAGCCCAAAGACTGCTCCCTTTCTCCTCCACCCCCCCTCCAGCCTGATCTCCTCTCAGCCAGAGTGTGACTGTTTTCACTCCGTGGTCACAGAAATCAGCTGTGTGCACTCTGAGCTGGCTTATCTGTCGCTCTGTGCTTTGATTCTGACAACATTTGCGCCTTTAAAAACTAATTTCAGCTACTTTTAGTTTGCATTTTGCAGAAATATAGAAGCGATGCTCATAAACTCTGCAACACTGTGGTGTTAAATGTGTGTCCCACCCTTGTTCCTGTCAGTTCTCTGCAGGATTTTGTCTCTTGTGAAAGCACGGACAGGCTGAAGATCCCTCCCTCTTCTGTCTCTCCCCTCTTCTTGCCCCTCTCGTGGTCTGCTCTGGATTCAGGAGGGTCAGGTTTCGTCCTGCCTCTTAAGGCTGCAGGGTGTTTCTAGAGCGGCGGCGTTGATTAAAAGCCATGTGATGGCAGGCTGACCTAAGTCTGGGGGTGGAGCCTGATTTGGTAATTAAATTCATCCCCATGCAGCCACCTCAGGGGGGCCATGGGGGCTTCAGAGCAGCAGAGTTGTTCATAGAAACCAAGAAGGCTGAACTTTTTCATATGAAATCCTGTGATGTCCAGCAGCTCATCAGAGTGTTTAAACTCATACAGAAGAAACCTGTAGCTGTTTAAACTTTACGTGATGTCGACATAAGTTTGCTTTAACCCTCATTTTGCGGGGAGAGTAAACACAAAGGCTTTGTCTCCTAAAGTTGTGTCTTTTGTTGCATAAGGTTCACGTCTCAGAGCACAGCCTTGCTAAATCAGAGGGTTGAAATGTCTGCATTGTACATTGTTGACATCTCCATGAACTTGGACTCCACTTTGTCATTGTCTTGTACGTCTGACCCTGTCTTTAAACTTTAGCCGAGTTCAGAGGCAGTGAGATGCACGTCCATGTGTCTGAACAAAAATTGATAAGGCCCATTCATGTAAGATCAAGATGATCTTGAAGATTTTCTTTAAACTTTGCACACACATCCACCCTGACTCAAGATAAAATAAATCAAGCCTTGAGGTGTTCGGTCAAAGGACGGGTTGTCACTTGGCTGTGAGTGCAGTATGTTTAGAAAGCTTTTAGGGATTTTGCCCCGGGTTTTAACATTTGTGACGTATGCATGAGCAGTAATCACAGGATGTGCAGTGTCAGTCACACATTTCAAGTTCTTCAGATATCCATCTGTTTGAAATCACCATCCGTAGGTGGACTTAGAGACCACGGTGCATCAGAGTCTTTGGTAAAGTCCAGGCTACAGCCAACGCCTGTCACCGATACCGCAGTGTTAATGTTAATGAGTGCCCACGTCAAACAGTTTCAGCAGATTTTCTGATTTTTCTTAGTCTTTATTTACCTTATTCTCAAAATACTCTTTAAACTGTTTTAGGCTTTAGTGAACACTTAAACAAAGAGGCAGTTGTCAGGACATTTTAAATTGAATTAAATTAAATTAATTAAATGCATTTGCCTGGAAAATACCCTTAAAAAATTCCCGTTATATATCACAGGAAAAAAAATTCCAGTACATGCTTTATTGAGCATCGTTCAGCCCTACTTTGCACACATGTTATCTTCAGTGTAAGAACAAACAGATATTAATGATATGGTTCTTTACTTCCCTTTGAGACCATGATATCAAACAGATTTTAATGTGCATCTTCCTAGAAGTTTCATATCAAGGGTTAAAATATTGGTATGGTGGCAACATAGTTTGAAAATCTGTAGCTTAGCTGCAGCATTTCTGTGAAACTTAAACCACCAAAATCCTCCAATATTTAGTGCAGACATGTCTAAGAGCTTCGATTCAGTTGAAAAGCTTCATTGTGCCCTCATACACCAGTCATTACGGTAAACAGCTGAACAGGAAGCCACAACAGGTGCAGCTTTACAAATTATCACAGTCTCACTTTCTCTCTCTCACACACACACACTCGCACACACATTCTTACACACAACGGCATAACCCCTCCATTCATATGTCTGAGCTCTGTCTGCTAGAGGTCAGAGGTCACCCCCCTTTCTCCTCCTCTCACTGATTTACGAGATCACGTTTCACCACTCATGGCGGCGAGTGACACCATCACAGAACACTATCAACAAAGGCCCAAAATACTCCCCCAATACAGAGTGAAAAAATAAGTCCAGACCACAGGATCAGTCAACATTTATAGTGTTGTCCAGCTCTTCTGTGAGCCTGTGACCTGTAGCCTTCAGTTTCCTGTTCTTCATTGACAGGAGTGCTCCCTGGTGTTGTCTTCTTCTGCATAAGCCCATCTGCTTCAAGATCAAAGATGTTAAAGTTTATTAGAGACGAGATAATATTTATGTGAGCTGTAAAGTCGATTAAACATAATTAGAGAGATGGAATCATAAAAGTTTGATAGAAGGAGTTTGATATTAAAGTTCTGCAGCAGAGGAGGATCACAGCCTTGACACACACACACACACACACACACACTCTCTATTTGACTCATCGAAGAAACTTAGATTCGGTTTGATCAAGAGGGTACGATGGTTCAGCTTAAGAGAAGAGCATTTTGGTGAAAAAGGGCACTTATCCAAGTTTATTTTACTGCTCTCAATTCCTCTTAAATATTTTTGTCAAAGCAAATCTATTCAAAAAAACAGACTTTTATATTTAAGCTCAACTGTCAGCACAGAAATTATTGATATGATTCAGGAATTTGCAGATAACCACTGAGGTTTTGGTTGTATTCATCATTTATTTGTTGCTTAATTTGAAGAATTTTACCTAACTTTCTTAAGAACGCTCACTGGTCACTTTATTGGGTACACCTAGATAGGTTATATCCCCTTTTACCTTCAGAGCTCACTTCATTCTTGATGGCATGGATTCATCACAGTGCTGGACACATTTCTCAGAGATTCTGCTCCATATTGTTGTGATAGCATCACACAGTTGCAGCAGATTTGTCATCTGAATATCCGTGATGAGAATCTCCTGTTCCATCACATCCCTGCTCTATTGGATTGAGATCTGTGACTGTGAAGGCTGTTGGAGTACAGGGAAGTCATATTAATGTAGAGAAACTATGTTAGGATGATTTGAGCTCCTTGACACAGAGCGTTATCCTACCAGAACTAGCCATTAGAAGATGGTGCACTGTGGTCATAGAGGGAAGGAAATGGTCAGAACTGTACTCAGGTGGGCTGTGGGGTTTTAAATAGGCTGCAGTGGTACTAAGTATCATTTTCCCCATACCATTACACCACCCCTGTCAACCTGAGCCGCTGATCCAAGGCAAGATGGATCCATGCTTTCATGATATTTACACCAAATCCTGAGCTTGTCATTTGAATGTGGCAGCAGAAATCCAGACTCATGGGGTGCTGGTTTGTGGAGTGTTAAACAACTAGGTACGACCCATATGCAAGCTTCTGTTAGTTCAAATCCATCCTGTGGCCAGTTTGCAGTGTCCTCCCCTACTCTCTCTTGCTCCATTTCACAAGCCTATCCACTGTCTCTCTCTCACCTATCAACAAAGGCCTAAAATACTCCCCAATACAGAGGAAAAAAATAAGAAGTCCAGACTCATGAGATCAGTCAACATTTATAGTGTTGTCCAGTTTCTGTGAGCCTGTGTGACCTGTAGCCTCAGTTTCCTGTTCTTCATTGACAGGAGTGCTCCCTGGTGTTGTCTTCTTCTGCATAAGCCCATCTGCTTCAGGATCAAAATTGTGTGTTCAGAAAAGGTCATCTGCTTGAGGTTGTTCCAATTGTTTGTTTTTTTTTGGTTATATGGTAACTGAATGTTCTCTCTTTTTTATGCCATTCTCTAACAATGTTGATGGACCAGCTGGTCTGGCACCAACAATGGCACCATGCCACAGCCAAGTGTCTTAAACCACCTCTCCTCTCCATTCTACTGCTTCTGTTGAACCTTTCCACCATGGTTGTCTAGACCATGTCAGCATGCGTCATAGCATTGAGTTGCCGCCATGTGATTAGCTAAGAAGTGGTATGCATTTATGAGCAGATGAAGAAGTTGGGTGTAATAAAGTGTGAGTACTGCGTCTGTATCAGTACTAGCATAAGCTCACGGTATGTCAAAAGCTGCCAATAGGAGTCTCACAACACAATCCAGTGATTGTGAAATAATGATAATGAGTGACCCGCCTGCCTTCACTGTCTCCTTTGACTCTATTTGATCACAGCTGCTCTCCATGCCATGTGTTTACTGAAATACAAACCAGTGTTGCTGTTTGTGGTTAAATTCTACATTATGAGAGAGAAAAGCTCTTAGAACTGGAATTCCCTGGTTTGCACCTTGAGCCAATCAAAAATCAGTCCAGGACTGCCCAGAACACAATCCAGGCAGTCCAGTTTTTGAAGCCTTCTGTCTCATTATGAGACCAAACGCTTGTATTGTTTTGGTCACGCTGGTGTTTTGGTTTGCAGAATGTCAGCTGGTCAAGTGGATGTTAGTATGATTTGAAGGATGTAAATGTGTGTTTGTGTGACGGTCACACCTTTGTGTTTCTTTTAAAAACACGTCTCCTGCTGCACAATTGAAGGATATTGGCGTGTCGCTCAGATAACACACATACACAGACTCGCGCACACACACACACACACATCGTCAAGGTTTCCAGAGACGTCAGATATTTATCTCCCGTCACCTTAAACGACCCTGCAGGCCTGAAATCACCAAGACTGTGTGTGTGTGAGTGTGTGTTAAGACGTCTGACCCACTTCCCTCCGTCCTCCTGAGCTCTTAAAGAGATTTGGAGCTTCGTCTCTGAACTGGTTACTGCGGCTCCAACAGACGGCCAAATGTACCGCTCCATCTTTACTTCACATCTACTCCAACCATGACTCCAACTTTACGTAACATCTACTCCAACCATGACTCTATCTTTACCTCATGTCTACTCCAACTTTGCCTCACATCTGCACCAACCATGACTCCATCTTTACTCAAAATCTACTCCAACCATGACTCCATCTTTGCCTCACATCTACTCCAACCATGACTCCAACTTTGCCTCACATCTGCACCAACCATGACTCTATCTTTACCTCATGTCTACTCCAACTTTGCCTCACATCTACTCCAACCATGACTCCGTCATTACCTCACATCTACTCCAACCATGACTCCATCTTTACCTCACATCTACTACATCTTAACCTCACATCTACTCTAACCATGACTCCATCCTTACTCAAAATCTACTCCCTCTGTGACTCCATCTTTACCTCAGATCTACTTCAACCATGACTCCATCATTACCTCACTTCTACTCCGACCATGACTCCATCTTTACCTCATGTCTACTCCAACTTTGCCTCACATCTTCTCCAACCATGACTCCGTCATTACCTCACATCTACTCCAACCGTGACTCCATCTTTACCTCACATCTACTACATCTTAACCTCACATCTACTTCAACCATGACTCCATCCTTATTCCATTTATAATTTCTTTACTTTACATTTTTACATTTCTACATTTGGTATTTTCTTCACCCAGAACTACACCTCTACCCCACAGTGACCATCTTTGGCACATAACTCCATCTTTGCAACACCTGCAACTCCACCTTGACCTCACCTCAGTCCATACTCCACACATAAGCCCCCACCTCTTCATCTGCAACTCCAACCTCCAACTCAATTTCATATAAACTTATAACTCCAGCTTTACTGCACCCATGACTCCATCTTAATGTCCCTCATAACTCCATCCTTATCCAACCCATCACTTCATCTTTACTTCATTCACAACTAAATCTTAATGTCATCTGTAATTTAATCTGTGCTCCACCTGTGACTCCATCTTTACCTGACCCATGACTCCATCTTAATGTCACTGATAACTCCATCTTTATTTAACCCATACCTTCATCCTTTCTTCATTCATAACTCCACCTTAATGTCAACCATGACTCCATCTGTTATCTATTCTCAACTCTCACTTCATGTCATTGATAGCTTAATCTTTACCCCACCCACAACTCCGTCTTTACTTGACCATGACTCCACCTTATTGCCACTCATAACTCCATACTTATTAAACCCCTCCTTACTTCTTTCATAACTCCATCTTACTGTCATCCATATCTTAATCTTTACTCCACCTACGACTCCATCTTTGACTCATGACTCCAGTTGTGCTTCACCTACAACTCCATCTTTGCTTTACGTATGACTGAACTTTTGAAGAGCTCATTACTTGATCTTTACTTCCATAACAACTCGAGCTTAATATCACATGCAACTCCATCTTTACATCACCTATTAATATCACCCATGATTCCACCTTAACTCCTCACGACTCCATTTTTACTCCACCCATGACTGCCATCATTTGACCTTTTATTTGCATCCTACACACTCGGAAACATGATTCACATTTTTTATTTAATCATCACAACTTCCTGGTATCATCTGTCATTCATGCATTTATCAGCACAAAAACATCAAACTACTTTTTAAAGAGCTGAATGGGGAAACCAGTAAATGTTGGTGTTTTAAAGCTCCCAGAAAAATGTTCTTTTAAAGATGATGAGTTGTTTAGTGAACTTGACAAACACAGCAGAGAAATCTGTTCTCTGGACTCTTTCACGCTTCATCTATCTTCATTACACCCCTCATTTTAAGGCCTCTTTGTCCAAATTCAGAAATTGCAGCTCCTTCATGTTTTTTTTTTTTTGCTGTTAATTTGCCAACTACTTTCACCAAAAACAGAATCTGCAGACATGCCTGTGGTGACAACTTCTCTTTTTACAGATGCTGTGTGTTTCTCCTTCTCTCGTTTTACCCTCTCTCTCTGCTGCTGCTCACCATGTGTCATAATGTGAAGCTTGTTTTAGAGAGACGCTGCATAAAACCACACACACTCTGTTGTGGTTCATGAAGTACACACTGTGACCACAGCAACACCCCCGACCCGCCACACACACGCACAAACACATGGCCAGAGAGCTTTGGCTTCATTCATAAAAATGAAAACAGGTTTAAGCCGGTGTGCAGACAAAAGCAGTTTTTTTTGTTGCAATAACTGCTGCACACATGAAGAATGAGACTTTGACTCAATGTGCAGAGTAGGGCTGTGCAATTTGGACTAAAAATGATAACTGGATATTTTTAGCTGATCTTTACATGTACAGTATGTCACCACGGACTGAAAAACAAAAATGTTGTCTCAATAGAAAAAATAGAAGTGCAACACATGTGCTATAGTTTTGTTTTATTATTATGCAAACATGGAGAGAATTAATGGTACATTGATTTAGATATTACTGTGTTTTCTTCACATTTGACTGCCACTGCTTTTGGGTGAGTTTGGGAAACTTCGTGCTCTTCAGATGGTTTGTATTCAATTATGATGAAAATATCAAAGCTTACAAATCAGATCTAGAGGTGTTTAAGAGCTACAAAGAATTAATTCACATAATGGAAAAAATTGCAATAGCAAGTAAAATTTCATGGTTAATTATTTATTTCATTAACATGTTCTTGTAAATGTTACAATTATTTAAACAGAAAAATATTTTTATAGCTGTCCTGAACTAACTTCTCAATCAACATTTAATTGCAAAAAATGTGTAAATTTGCAGAACAAATCATGAAGAAAGTACTTCCAGTGTGTTGTTAGTTAATTCTCCTGGACTTGCATTTTTTAATCTCTGGTTATTAAAGAAACTTCAATGTTTTTTTTTTTAGCTGTATTCAAAAAACTGGTAACTGAACAGAGACATGGTGACAATAACATGATCAGAAAATTGCTTACATGTTTTGTCCATGGGTTTTTTTCATGACAGCATTTCCATATGAATGTTTTATGGAGGATCTCAGCGCTTTAACTTGTTACCATGGACAAAACTACTCTGTTACTAAATATTATCAAACAAAGAAGCCAAAATCGAAAGAAAATAACCAGCATTTATTTCTTAAAACATTCATTTCTTTAACTTGCTTTATGGAGTAATTCAAACATATGGATATTTATCCTCTTTGAGCTTTTTTTCCCCCACCATTTCATTTTTTGAGGCACCAACTAAAAACAACTCTGTGATCCACTTTTTGGTCACAACTCACCAGTTTAGAATCACTGTTATGAATTAATAAGCTCTGATTACAGACAAGATTCAATGAATATGTTGAGAAAATTTAGAGGAGTTTTTGGGACCCGTCAGTTCAGAAAACTTTCCAGAAGTTGCCAACATATTTGTACAACTTGGTGTTAGAAGTTTGACGATAACAAAGAACTGACCTGCTCAATGTATGGTGTTTGGGACCCTTATTTAGTTGCCATGGTATCAAATTGTGATCAATATCATTAAAATTTTATGCAGAATTAAAATGCACCGTCAGTACATTTTAATTCTGATCAACTATGTTTACGTATTGTTTTGCTTTGTCCTTGTTTTGTTTTTCTTGTGTATAAATGTTTTGTACAACACCAACCTGCCAATGCAAATTAGCTGAAGCTAGACGTCTTATAACGTTCACATTTTCCCATTGTGGCAATGTTGTTTGTATCGTCCCTGTCAAATAAACATTAAAATAAATAAATAATGGGACTAGAGATGGAAATTAGCCACACAGCTATAATCTTGCATGTTTATGTTTATATGTTCATTAACATGTTTTGTCCCATTCCTTCTTTTAAAATCTACCAATGGTGTTATTTTACCATTTAACATCTTTAAAATGTATTTATAGATAACCAAATTAAATGATTTCCCTCTACCTAAAGTCAAAACCATACAGGAAAAGTGCCAGTTAAAGGAAACACAAAAACTAAAAGTGACAGCATTTAAACACTCAAGCATTTGGACATTATAAAACCATCTCTTCTTGTTTGTTTGGTTTTAAAGGATAAACAGAAGAGTGTTATGTAGTTGAGATCCTTCAGTTTGTGCTGCCACAGCCCCCCTCCTTCCCCTCCTCCTCTCTCAGAGCGGCAGATATCAGCTGATCCCTCGGCGTGCGGCGCAGTAAAGTCAGGTAATCCGGTTTAAAGTGTATTGTCAACGCTGAGCTCTCTGCGGATTTCCCTGCAAATATTCCAGTTTGGAACATATTTTCTGCTCTCACAGCGACACGAGAGGGAGGAGGAGGGGAGTGCGGGGGAGCTGACTGATCCCTGAACACAAACAAACACACACACGCTCATGAACACACTCCTCTCTCTGTTGGTTTGAGCCGTCTCAATTTGGATAGTTTGATACTTTTCAAAATGAAATATTTTCAGCAGTACAAATTCTCTGTTTTTTATTATTATTGATAGTAGGGCTGGGCAGTATGAGGCAAAATTTACACATGTATACTCAAGCTAAATGGCAATATTTCATAGCTGCATGTATTTTTTCTGGATACATAATTGAAAAGCAGGCTGCTGAAGCTTCAAGAATTGACTTACTGCAGAAGGCGACTAAAGCCTGAGGTTTGTGGCGGAATCTCACTCTTGTAATTATAATATTATACTCTCTAATGTGAAATTGGGGGAAAAAAATCTTCATGCTTGAGCTTTTTTTCACGTTTTATTGTCATCAGCATTGACAGTACTAATCGTTGGCTCACTTAATGCTGTTTAAGCACATCAACAGTAATGGGGGTATAAATAATATTGTCTGAACTTAAATCTTGTTAGAAAATATATTGATTTTTATTTCAAACCTCAATGTATCTCCCTGCCCTTATTGATAGTATCAAAATCTGTGACAATGAATTGCTCATTTGTGATAATCTGTATTTGTAAATGTTTTGTTTCCGTATATAGTTGGACTGCTTATCTTGGCCAGGACCATCTTGCAAATAAGATTCTTAATCTCAATGAGGCTTTTCTGGCTAAAAAAAAAAAAAAAAACTCAGGATATGTTTAAAAATAACCTCCAACATCTGCACATCTATTTATTTTCATACTGACTTGAAAGCTGTAGGGAAAACAACAAATGTCTAGTGTTTCTAGTGTGTGCTTTTTGCAATTCAGACAGTGTGCTCGAGTTAGACAGACAGACAGACAGACAGACAGACAGACAGACAGACAGACAGACAGACAGACAGACAGACAGACATATAGATAGATAGATACTCTGGCTAATATGTGGTGTGTGGTACCTCTGCTAAGCAAATACAAACATCATCGGCAGTCTTCTGGTGACACTCATCCTGCAGAAATGTGCAGTAGCTGTGTTCACGGGGACAAAAATGTCTCCTTTGCCAAAGACACCCCTCCTCCTCCTCCTCCCAAACTCAGACCCCCTCACTATAACCCCACCCACCCCCACTCACTCCATGCACCCAGACTGTGCCCGTCTCGGTGCCAGCCGTGCCAACAAAATGGAGTCTGGCTTGAGTTCAGGGTTTTGTTTGCTGCAACGCCTCTGAGACACAAAATCAAGCTGAGGTTTAATATTTCTGTGCTGCCAAAAGCAAAGATCACATCCTTAAACAGTCATGTTTTAATCAAAGATGACAGCTAAACAGTCAAAAACATTTAATGAGTGTTAGGGTCAAATTCACAGTTGAGTGTTTTTAAAATTTGCAGGAATACTCACTTTTGGGGTTTTGAAGGGTCCCTCTGTCAGCTGGGTCCTACTGGAAGGAAATAACCCTGTCAGGTCCTTCATGATGATTATTTTAACTCGGAAGTGGAAAATTATTGAACACCAGTCAGGTGCTTTAACCTAAAATCCCCCCCCCCCCCATTGTCTTGATTAACCTTCTTTCTTTAAGTGTATTTGTTCATTAGTCTTATTTTTCTAATCACTTTTCTAATTAACAATCGATTAGAAGAATCTGTCTGTGTGTCATCCCTGCCCCGCAGTTTAACGGGGAGAGGCTGGAGTGTTGAGCTGGTGGAGCCATCACTGAGAGATGGTACGAAAATAATAAAGAATAAAAATTACAGATTGTCTTTTAACTCTATGAAGATGGATTGTAGAATAAATGATGACAGCAACATACTTTATGATGAGCTTTTAAAATGTTAATATAGGAGACCAGTGCTGTTTACATTTGTTCTTTAGTTCAGACACTGATGTGTTTCCTCAGTTTAAGGCTTAATTTTTAAAATATGGTTTTTAAAGTGTCCATGGACTCTTACTGGAAACTTAGGGGAGCTTGAATAACTTAATTTAATAACTTCCAACTTGAACACGACTCAGGAGAGATATTATTCCCAACTCTGACATCCAACTACTTCAGTTAAATTTTAAAGCACCTTTAACACAGAAACTGTAACCAAAAACAATACCCAGGTGCATTATGGGAACCGTAAGATGGATCGTAACGTTTTTAAAACTTTAGTTTGAATATGCAGGAGCTCTTCTTAACAAAGCCTCCATGATGCATCACCCTTCAAGATCAAATGGCCATGCTGAAAATCTAGCCATATTTGGTACCTGTTGGGTTTTAATTTTGAACCCTCACCTGCAGCTTGTGATGGACTAATTCTTTTCCTTTGCACCTACTTTCACTGACGTAGATTACTCGTTACTGCAGTTTTAAGTTGATGTCTGATCACGTCATGTACAGAAGAGGTTTGTCCTTCATGGGCAGCATTGGTCTGAATCCATCCTGGCAGCATAAATTGTAAATAAACAGAAATACAACTAAAAACAAACTGAGCAAAATTAAGAAAACTTAAGAATATTTTTAAATGTGATATAGGTGAGTGATATGTTCATTTATGGCCTTAATATTTAACTGATCAACTTAAACTAGTAGGTAATTATTACATCTACTTAACTTTATCATACATTAAAATCACAGCCAGTGAATTAGGTGCATTTGTTTTACTTTAAAGGAAAAGAGGAAGTGAACCTCACCTGTTTGACCTTACGGTTCATCTGCGGTCACACTCAGTTTTGGTCTGAATAGTGTTTGCATGTGACGCAGCTCCAGGATTTTCTCTCTTTGATAAAAAAAAGTGTCCTAAAAATTAATCTCAGTGGGATTCTTTGTCAAATTTAACCCCATATTATCGTCTCACTACTTCTGGACCTTTTTGACCCCCATACATGAGACGCTTTAGATCCTTTTCACACCGTCTGTGTGTGTGTCTGTCTGTCAAGGTGTCCGTCCATCTTGAAAGGCTTAGATAACGTGCCAAAACCCCCTCAAACACACACACACACACCCACACCGTCCTCCCATTGTGTGTGAGGCTGCGGGGACGCCGCTGTGTGAAGCGAACGTCGACATGAACCAGGACAGCTGTGAGCGTCTGCAGGGAAACTCTCCACAGATGGTGGAGGGAGAGAAACTCCAGAGCGCCGTATGGCTGCTGAAAAATAGACGAAGGAGGAGAGGAAGAAGAAAAAGAAACAGGAAGGTGAATAAAAGGAGGTCAGGGGATGACAACATTATTTTTTCTTTTAAGTCTTAAAAACATTTTGGGAAAAGTTTTTTTTTTCTTCCCAGGGATGTGTGCTTGAGTCAGAAAAGAAGTAAAAGGAATTCATAAAATACTTCTTTCCCATAATATTTTAAAACTTTTTCCCCTGCTGCCTGGAGGATCAGTCCCGTTAAGTTCAAAAACAGAAACTCGAAAGTCTTTGAAACATTAAAACTGAAGCATCTCATTAGGTTGATTTGTAAAATGCCCACCTTATGTTTAGTTACAACCATTTCTCCATTTCTCTTACCTATTTAAAATAAAGATGCAGCGATACTGTGAAGTCGTGAGAACATTTTGTGAGAGGTCGCCAAGTTAAAAGTTGCATTTTTACATGTAGCATAAAAAAAGGAAGAAGAAATATGAATTAAAATATTGTTTTATAACTTAGTGTTGCCCCCTGCTGGTTGGAAGATTATCTGTATAAGAACAAAAGTGGAAAGTCTCAGAGTAAGCGTAAAGCTTTATAACATGAATACAAGATTTTTCATGAGGTGAAATAACTCTAAAGTTATTAAGCAACAACTATTTACTCAATTGTATTACTTCTGTTCATTCCCAAGTTAAGAAATGAGCCAGAGTTGGTCTTAAAAAAGACACAAAAGCATATACAGTAATAAAAAAAGACAAAGAAGAAGATAGAAAAAGAAGTTGGTTACAAAATAAAAATAGATAAACAGAGAGGCAAAAGTTACGATGACTTAACACTAAACAAAATGTAAGAAAATTTCAAGTGCTTCGAGAGCACAAATCCCTGCTGATGCATGTCAGACATTACAAACATAATATTTCAAAATGTGATAAACTGCTCCATCCCCCAGTGTTCACAGGTCCCTAAAAAAGATCTGTATCTGTTTTCGGACCAGCACCAAAATCTAATCATCTCTTCACCGTGCCGTGACCAACATTCCCTGAAACTTTAATCAAAGTAAGTCAAGGCCTCTGGTTGTCTTGCTTACAGTCAAACAAACAAACAGGTAAAAAGACAAAGTCCAGTAAAAACATAATGTCCTTGAAGGATTAAAGGATAGAAACTTTAAAAAAGATGTCCAATAGGGTGAACCGTATGAAAGAAAAGAAAATGAAGGGGAGGAAGAAGCATCTCAAATATAAATTTGTCCAGGAAAGAACAGATACGGAAAGAGCGTGGTTTAAATACATAGGACAACTAAAAGAAGATGAAAACATAGTCCAAAACAGATGAGGCAAATCGATTTAAAAAGCAGAAAAAGTCAGGTAAAGTTAAAAATGGAGACAGAATCTTGGGAAAATAAAAAAAAACAACAAAATAAGACAGAAAGGAAAGTACATTATTGTCATTGAATATCTCCATCAAAATACCAACATTATATTTTCTAGAGTATAAAAACCTCGTTTTCTTGTTTCACAGCTGTTTCTAACACAAATTAAAGGCAAAGAATGAAGTTCAGGTCTGTTACTTGGATTAATTAATTAAATGGAGAATACTTTCAACACTGTCTGCTGTAATGGGTCAGTAAATATCAGCATATTGGACTAAAATGGCAAAAAATCAGCATTGTACCTCCCTTGAAGGAATGTGTAGCCCAAAATCAGATCCAATTAGAAGTAAGAAATAAGAGTTGGAAAAGAAGTTGTGGTCCAACAAAGACAAAACAGAAAAAAGTGAAGAAAAGGGAGAGGACCAAGAAAGTGGAGTGCAACAAGGTAAAAGAATAAGATAGAAAAGAAACAGTGTAGTTCAAAAAGGGTAAAGTAAAGATAGAATAAGAGAAAGAGAACATTTAGTCCAAAAATAGGTTACGATAATAAGATGAAGTCGGAGATGGATGTAGTCTTGTGCAAAGTTTTAGGAAATATGAAGGGCAAAAAATCAGGGAAAAAAGATGATTGCATGGTCCAAAACTGGAAAGACAAAAGAGGACAAGAAGAAAGTGCAGACCAGAAGAGGCAAAGTTAATAGAAAGATGACAGAGAAGGAGCAGAAAGTGCAATCTAAAAATGAGGAAAAATAAAGGGCAAAAAAGACAAGGAAGAAAGTTTGGTCCAAAAGTGAACAAAGTGTAAATAAAAGTAGAGGAAGAAGAAATTAAAGTTCAGAAATAAGACAAAATAAAGGGAAAGGATATCGCCCAAATGTGAGTTGAAATTAAGCCAAACGAGATGAAAGAAGACAATAAATGTTTAGTCCAAAATGAACACGAACAGAGAAAGTGAAGTAAGAGCAAAGGGGTCTAAAGAAATTTGGGAAAGAAAAAAACGGTTGCGTAAATAAAAGACATGCAACATGGAGGGAAAATGATAAAGAAAAGGAAGAAACTGTGGTAAAAGATGACATGAATTAGTTAATATCAAGAGAAATTAAGCAGGAGTGAGAAAGAGGAGTGCTGTCAAAAAAGTACAAGATAGAGAAGATGAAGAAGGACAGAGAGGAGGTAAAGGGAGACTAAAAGAGAGCGAGGGATCATCATTGAGCGAGCAGGCCGAGGGTCGAGCTCTTTGCATATTTGAGGAAAAAACTGTCGGACGGTTTGGATGGAGTCCAGGAGGTGAAAAACACAAAGAGCTCTTTCTGTGAAACCAGGACGCCTTCCCTTTTGTTTTTGTTGTTCTCGGTGTGTGTGTGTGTATGTGCGTGTGTTCGCTCGTGTGTGTGTGTGAGCCTCCGTCAGATGTTCTTTTTTAATTATTGACATGTGAAGGATTAGTGAAGGTGCAGGTTTGGGAGCTGATAACTGAATTATTGAACTGTTTCTCTGCAGCGCTGCCCTCGCTCCGGTGGGTCGGGGTGTTAGCTGTGGTGGCGGTGGCGGTTGCCGGGGGGGGGGTTGGGGGTCGATGGCGGCGGCGGTGGCGGCGTTGAATCGGGGGGATAATGAGGCTGCGGCAGCCCGTCGTGCCAAGCCACACGGCGCTGGCAGGCAGCTGAATCCCCGTCTGTTTATCTGGTGGACTGCTGCGGTCGAGAAGGAAAACTTTGGGAGCCAGAGGAGAGAAGAGTGTGATTTAGATTCAGATTTATTTACTTTATGTGAGGGAGAGCATGTACTCGCTTTAAGCTGCTTTACATCGACACCACCAGGACAGAAAACCAACCAGAGTTTATTTAATAAAGCCGGCCAAGAGTCTGAGCTGAAATTTAACATTTCCACTCGCTTTTTCACCTTCACCGAGCCAAAAACCTGACAAAAACTGCCCAAAGTGCTGCCGCAGTTTCTCCGACATTTTTCATGTCTTAATGGACACTAAGCTCTTCTGTAAAGAATTAATATCAGGGCGCTTTTACAGTCAGAGTGACTCATCTTTTACTGCAGCTTTTACATCACAAAATCAAGTTTTATCAAGGAGACAAAGTGTGCAACAAAAACAGAAGACCTGTGATAAAGCCACCAAAAGTGCCCCAGCTTGTTCAGGGATTTAAAGCAACATAAACTGGCTCAGGAATTACAAAGCTGCCTTAAGTTGTCACCAAAAATATTAGTTTTTAATTGGATTGTTGTTCTCCTGGCTTCAGTAACAAACTGATTTGTAGTGTTGTTAAAAATCAAGAGTCTGGCTAAAGTTTGAAGGTCAAATCACATCAGTAGTGTTTCCCACAGACTGATGCTGCGCCTGAGAGGTGGAGGTGATGGAGAAGTGCTGTGCTCTGGCTGAACAACAATCAGTGAAATTAAAATTGTGATATAGTCTACGGAAATTTTCTGAATCAAGCAAAGTGCAGTGTTTCTTAAAGGCCCAAAATGTGTCAAAATATTTGACACGTTTTTTATTTAATGCAGAAATTGCGAAAGATCATACTCAACTGGGCTGGATAATTAATCAATCGATAATCAAAACCGATATTTAGACTCTCTAATCTTAGTAATTTTACTCCTGTTGATTATTTTGATTATGTTCCAAGTGTAAGTCACGTGACTGCACACCTTCCATACAGTCTGCGCTCACTTCCATCAGAGTGAAGGACGCACTGCCGACATGGAGGAGACAAGTGTCAATCTATCATAGGACCTTGTAGCCAAGAAAAATGCCGTCTCTGTTGTTTGGGCACATTCTGGATTCAGTGAAGAGGACATCGAGCAGAAAGAAGTTAAGTATAAATAAAGCAGGAAGACCATTTCGGTAACACAGCCAATTTGTTCCAGCATAGCATAAAATAATGGTTCATTAAATGTAATCGAGTTAACAGCTTCAGTTAATTGTGATACTGAGATGAGGTTATATCCTCTGTCATATCAACAACAGTCATTTAATATGTTTTTATAAAATAGTAAATTATGGGCTTAAAGTTGTCATTCCTTATGTTTCTGCATATCATATCAAAATCATAATGAAGGTAAAAACATTCAATTCAGTGTTTTTCCAAAACTGTTCATCTCAATGGTAATAAAAATAATCGTATTACTCTGGGTAGCCACGTTTTCATCTGTGCGCCTGCATGCATCACATCTGCCTCAGGAGTCAACGTGTAGTGTGTTCAAAAATGGTCCACGCTGACGTCACCAACCACTCTGCCATTCTCTTCTGACTTATGGCATCAACAAGGTGTTTCCCCTCAGAGGACTGATGCTCACTGGATCTTTTCTCCTTCTTGGACCACCCCCTGTAGACCAGTGGGGCCACATCAGGCCCCTCAAAGCTTCCCATCTGGCACCCTGATTATTATGATTATCTTTTAAGGATCAAACTTTTTTATGACTGAAAGAAAACAGTATCTTAAAAAAAGTCAAAATTCTTATATTAAATTTTGAATTCTCAAAGTGTGACTTAATCCTCAGACTTCTTCCTTTTCTCCACTTTTTTTCTTATAATTCTAAATATTGATGTCAAAATTTTGACTTTTTCCTCAGACTTTAAAACAAGTTCAGCCCGGAGTCTTTCTTCCTTTTTGGCTCTTATGGTCTTCCGTGTTACCAAATGAGAACATGTGCAGACTAAAAATATTTTGCTAATAGCAGATTTTGTCTCTAAATACCCCAAACTATTTGAGACCCCATGTTTGTGCTTCAGGACTGGGGAATGGGGCTTGAAAAAAATAACATTACAATGGACCAAAATATATCATTTTAGTGGTTTTGTATCTCATCACATCCCGTATCTCTGTTTTATGGCCCCCATAGCATATATCAAGAAAAAAGCTGGCCCTTGTACAAATGTGGTTGCTGATCCCTGCTGTAGACCATAGAGAAGGCTGTCTGAGAAAATTCCTGTAGATCTGCAATTTCTTCCTGACCAACCTACAACGATAATTCCCCCTTTAAAGTCACTGAATCACCTTCTTCTCCATTCTGATGCTCACTTTAAACTTCAGCATGTCGTCTTTACCATGTCTGCATGCCTCACTGCGTTTAGTTGTTGCCATGTGATTGGCTGATAAGCTATTAACATCGGTCAGCATTTAACAAGTGTACCTAATAAAGTGGCTGGTGAGTGTATGCCGCTGGTTTTGTGTGTGTGTTTGCGTGTTCGTCCAGGTTGTCATCTCATTAGCGTTGTGTGTGATCGGTGTGTCGGACCCCTCGGCGGGCGGCCCCGGCGTGGGCCTGGTTTTATTCACACACTCGAAGCAGAAAACAGTTTTCAGAGACGAGACAAAAGCTCCACTTGATTAAGCAGAGAGAGTGTCTGGGAACGTGGGCCGCGGTGACCGAGCTAATTGGTAAAACCCACCCCTCCCTCACCTCCCTCACCCTCTAACTCACCCAAAGCTCAGGGTCTCACACACTTGAAATAAAAAACCCGCCACCTCCTTCATCGTTTTTCTTTACTCACTCGATGCTCTGGCTCTTTTTTTGAATTGCAGCAATAAACCGATTACAGTGGAGACGCTGTGTGAGGGGACACAACAGAGAGAGGACACAAAGGAAGAAAGGAGAGGAGGGAAGGAGAGGAAACGGGAGCAGGGAGGAGAAGTAAAGGAGAGGGAACAGGCACAAGTGGCAGCTTTGTGCCTCATGCTGGATGAACCCATGATTTTTTTAAGGCTCGTATCGGTTATTTCATACCAGGGATGGGCAACTGGGGGCCTGGGGACCTCACTGTGGCCTGCCTGTGTATTCAGGATTTCAAAAATGTGTACTGGACAACAAAATCTGCCTTAAATGCATTAGTGAAAATACAAATGTAAATTTTTAGCAAAATACGGTAACCATAGTAACCATAAAGTTCCCTGCAACCGCAAAAAGTTACTGAAAAAGGCTTAAATTATATCATTAGGCATTTCACAGATACATGCTGATGTAGTCACTTTTAGCTACATATTTGCTCATTTAGTTAATTCATTTTTTTAGCCTTATAGTTTTGAGGAGAAAAAATAATCTTGCCCTCGTGTAACTAACATTTACCATCCTAGCTTTAAGTCATTCTTCCCCTACTTATTGCTTTAGATTTAAACAGCATTGTGGAATTTTTTTTAGAGTCTAAAAAGTTCAGTTTAAATTCTTGTGGGGATTTTTTTAAGTTTGGGGGACTGATAATCAGAGTCAAGAGTCCGAACATACTGTGTTTGGTAGGAGTGTGGATCATCCTCACATCAGCATCATCCTAAATACAATTAGCTCACCTTTTTACTGCTTCTGTTTCTTGTCTGGAATCATCACAGCTATTAAGGTTCAAGGTTAAATTTATTATCCCCAATAAGGCAAATGGTTCTGTAGCCAGTAGTCAACAACAACCAGACAACAATGAACACTTTAAAACTAAGAAATGAAGAAGCAAAAAAAGTCACCCAACATCATTTAAAAGCCAATGGCCACAGAGAGTAAAGAGATTTTAACTTTGACCTCTTCATTGTTGCTCTGCTGACTGCCTCTGATTAGAGCGTGAAGTTTTTGATCTGCAAGGCCTGCAGAAGAAAGTAGAGGAATTGATAAGGAATTAGCTTTTAGCTAAATGATATCACTACTTTGATTTTGATATTATCGATTCTAAACTGGAATTGTTTTTGGATTCTCCTAGTCCCTAAAGTAAGGCCTTCATTGAACAAATGTACAAAATGTCTCATAAAGTTGTATTTGCATGACTTTTTGCACAGTTAAGACCAAAGACTTTCGATAAGATGACATGAAACTTATGATCGATTGCAAAAGGCTGGTTTGCCGGTGAGTTCACATCGGATTGACAACTGCAAAGACTCTCTTAGATTAAGTTTTTATTTACTCTTCCAGCTTCATATCATTGAAGTTTGCAATAAGACTGATGTTAGAAATCTTGACAATCAGAAAGTTAAACAGGTGCCACTAGCCTAGCCTCGTGTCTGTATACTTCCACGCAAGCCTTGGTGATTTGTAGAAGAACTCACATCTAGAGGTCTATGGTGTAGTTCACCATTTCACACAGTCATCATATTGTACTTTGTGTTTCTAATGTAAATTATGAAAAGACATGTAATGCTCAGTTTTTGACACCTGTTTTGGCATTTTCAGCAACAAACGTTCTACTGCTTGTCTGTCATTTTGTATATGGGGACACGTTTTTCATTTTGCCAATTGAGACTCATTTTAGCACAACAGTTACATTGATTAAAACAGTGCTGCCTAAATGTACATCTTGTTTGAAAATAGATCATTGTTTTCAAAGACTCAGAAAATCTCCTAGCCAATCTTCCGTGCTTTGAGGCTTTTGCCTCATCCCTGAGTTAGCCTCTTTCCCACATGTTTTTTCTTTTGCACCCTTCCCAAATCTGTCCTCTCTCTTCCTCCTCAATGAATAAAGGCAAAAATGCCTGAACGATAACTTCAAAAAGGATGTAAATAAAAGAGGAGACCCTGAATTTGGAGTGTTCATCAAACAGAATACCATTAGGGAGTTTATGCAAATTCATGCTGCGAGTTTAAAGCTAGAGATATCCTATCTTCTTACAGTATCTTTAGGTTACACTGGTTGCAGTTTTGTCATTTAGAGAAGTTTGTTTTGCCTTTAATAAGCAGACAGTGTTGAAAACTAAAAGACAGGCTTATGATTATATTGCTGTTTAGTGATAGGTGGACCACAATCGTACAATGTTGATTTTGGAAGTTGTGTCCCATTTATGCTCTGGGCTTTTATGCTCTGATTGACTATTGAAACACATGACATGCTGCAAATTTGAAAACCAACCATTGGCGATATGACAAAGTGAACTTAAGGCCACACGTTTGACCGGCTTGTTTCCAGCTTAAGTTGAGACAAAGCTGCAGCTGTTCTCTTTAACATCTAAAACAGTCTTTTGAAGCTGCAAATCTTTGTCCAAACTGGCTTTAGATGACATGTACCTAAAACCTAGAGCTCGTAATAAGGGTAGCCGATTGCAGAGAAGCTCTAGTCTGCACATGTTGCTCATTCTCTCTCTGGAGTTGCTGGTTGCAGCATCACATCACCAAGGAGCAAGACATCCTCTCCTGTAGGACAAACAAACTCTGATGATAAGAGCACAGATCGTCCTGCTGATGGACGGGGTTTCCAGAGGATGACAGCAGGGGTCGACTGCTCCGTGGCCACACACACACACACACACACACACACACACACACACACACACACACACCTCTCCCACTGCTGCTGTCCCCCCCCCCCCTCCCCCCTCTATAACCGGCTCTGCGGCTTCCTGCTAATTAAATTCCTGTGCTGTCCATTAGACGGATAGAGTGAGCGGGACTGCTGACTCAACACAGGTAGGGCAGCTCCTCGCCGTAATGGCTCCGAGAGCTCGAGTGCCCGAGCAATTCATTTGGCCGCCCGTTTTTACACATCCCTGGGTCACCGCAGGCTTTCAAGGGTGCAGAGAGAGAGAGAGGGAGGGGAGGGGTGGAAGCTATAAGCTAATACCGTCAAAACGCTTTAATTCTAAAACGGACACTCGGCAAGGCTGTGTCCTCTAAAATGTACTGACATGCTCTTTCTATAGGCTCTCCCCTCTACAGGATTTAGGGGGGGTAACAATATTTCTGATATCACTTGAGTCCTCACACCTGCGTCAGAAAATAAAGGGGCAACACTTTATGATCCATGGGTTTAGAGTCAACTTAGTCCTGTAAAAACAGACAAAAAGGGAGCTGCAGTTCCTTGAGTGTCCACAAGGGTCTGTTCATCTAAATATTTGTGGTGTTTTATCACTGTACGTAGTTTTTCATACAAGTTCCAAGATTCTGATACATTTCTGGCGTTTGAAGTTTATTTTCTAATTACCTTTTCTTTCTAGATTACTGAACCTTTTCCCCTGAGTTAGCTGTTTCAAAATAAAGGTTCATCAGCATTATAACTACGTTGCGCTTAATATCCTGAAGAACTTTGAAGACAGTCAGTGTTTCTATAATTCTTTTCACTGTAGCCAGTTTGCTCTAACGTATAATATTTACAGTTACTCCTTTGACCACGACTCACAGCATCAGCACGGTTCTCTTAGTCATTTTAGACCAAGACAAGTAAGACATCCTGCTACAGTGGGGGTCCCCGGTCTCTCACAGTATCATCCTGGCTCTGGGGACACTGACTTTTGAAGCCAGAACACTTAAGTTTACAACCTTTTATTGTAATATTTGGGCCTGTTTAGATTGCCATTGTTTTAAGTGGTGATTCAGCAGATTTCTTTTCTCGAATATTTATTATGTTTTGTTCCCCCAAAAATGTGGAATCAGAATTCAGAACTCAAGAACCAGACATGATCAGCAGAGCTGGAACCAGAGCCATGTGCAGTGGTCAGACTGGATCAATAGAGCCTGCAGGGGGTAACACTGCTGTGTATGCACGTATGACTGTATGTGCACCATGCTTTGTATTGCTTTCACTATGCAGAGGTAAAATTATCCTGGTAATTGGGGACGCTGGGTATTACTGTCCAGAAAACGCTGAAAAAATAGGCCCATGCAGGAGTTCCAAAAGCTGATGTTCCTCCAGTGTCCACTTGAGGCTGGCTGCAGGGACCCTGGAGGTGTTTCAATTGTCTGTGTGTGCGTGTGTTTTTTTACTGGCCTTAATAAAGGTCTTGACTGCCTAGTTCAAAAAATGACTTTGGTCTACGTGATCTGAGTGTGCACTCCCGCTGTACGAGGCAGTTTTTTTTTTATATCACGCCTGTTTTTATTGTTTTGAGGATTTCTGGTTTTAATATAGGTAGGCGCAGCAGGTAGTTCAAAGCAAGCAGGTTGCTGGTTTGATTCTGGGGTCTTTCTGTGTGAAGTTTGCATGTTAACCCTGTTGGATGCGTGGGTTCTCTCCGGGCACTCTGGCTTCCTTTAGGTTGACGGTTGCACTAAATTATGCTTAGGGGTGAGCTTGTCCATAGATAATGAGTGGTTGGTTTAATGGAAGGAACATGACTGTCATGGCTACATGTTTTGCAGAGTCGCTATTGGCCAGATGGCCTTAAATCGCACCTCAACACAGACTCAACATCTGTGAGTAGGTTGACCTGAGGTTTGGTTAAGATGACAACTGCGGTATGGCTGAAATCACATGACTTTGTCAGATCTTCTTACAGTCATTGGTACTGACATGGGTGTCGGTGGCGCAGTTGGATAGTGTGCTTGGTCAGTGATTGGGAGATTGCAGGTTCAAGCCCAGCTCTGGGCGTCACATGGCGATGTGTCCTTGGGCAAGACACTTAACCCCAAGTTGCTCCCACTGCTGCGTCAGTGGCGTGTAAATGGGCATGAAAGTGCGTGAATGTGTTAGAGATACTGATGGATAACTAACATAGAAACTCAGAACCATCAGTGAGTGAATGTGAGCGCGAATGAGCGCGAATGGGTGTGAATGGGTAGGTGTGACCTGCGGTGTAAAGCAGCTTTGAGTAGTCTAAGACTAGAAAAGCGCTATATAAGCTCAAGTCCATTTACCAGTTACTTTGAGGACTGGCTGGTGTTTTTAGTCAGACTGTCTATAAATATTTCATCTATTTATTGTCTGAGGTTAATTTGGTGTTTGTTTGCATCTTAATTTGGTAGTTTGTGCATTGAATGGGTGTGGTTTTTCTTTTTCTGCTCTACCTCTGACTTCCTGTTTGGGTTGATCTACTCTGTGTAGATGGACAGGTGCTTGAAGGGACGCCATCTTAAAGTTGTCCAGGCCTGTATCTTAAGAAGGGTGACACACTTGGGATGTTGGCAGTTCAAATTAGAGATCAAATGTGGAAAAAGACTGATCAGAATGAGTGGGATTTGTTGCAGCATGTGGCATAGATGGGGTGTTGGGTTAGTGAAATTTTGGGGTGATTGTTTTTTTTTCTCCCCTCAAATGTATTTACGTTATGAATAATGCACCAGAATCTTTCATCAAGGTTTGAGAAAAAATGTGAATGATATTCCTGGTGCTACATAGTTCAAAACTGTATTAGTTCTACATTGTTTGGTTAAAAAAATTCTAAAATTAAACTTCTAAATTTGTGCCTCGTAAAGTATTACAGACATTTATTCATTGATGTTAACAAAGACTCTTTTGTCAGCGTTGGTTTTAACTTGGAGCCGTATAATCGAGCACGTCACACCACAGCACCCCTCGGGGTGAAGCAGAACAGGTGCAGAGCTTGACACCTTGCTCAAGGGCACTGCAGCAGGAGACTCTTATGTTGTAGAGACAGTGAAGTGTGTGCGTGCAGGTGGAGCTGGCTGAGTTTGTTTTTGGTTTTATGAAGCATTTAATTAGATTAAATAAAACTGATAAACGCTGGTATGATTTACAGTTTTTCATGCAGAACGGACCAATAAACTCCATGTTTATGGGGAGATTTTATACATTTTTTAAAAGCTTTAATAGCAGGTCCCTTAATATAAACCAAGTGTCCTTTAAATCTCTCTTTAATGCTTCTTCTTCAGTGTAACTTGCTGGCACAATGAAGGATCCAAGAACTTCTCATGTTATATTCAAAAGATTTAGCTGATGTGGAATTATATGCTTTGTTTTTGCTTCATGATAATGTCATCTTGTTTGAGAAAGTGACCCCAAAGTCCACCTAAATAGTTTTTTTTTGAAAGAATTCATCTTAGAATAAGGGATTATTTTAATGTCTTATCTCACATTTTCTGCCCTAAAGTGCAATTTAGATTTTTTTGAAAGGACTTTGGAGGTAGTCAGTTGGTAAATCTGCAGCTCTGACATGTCGGCGTGTCCCTGCTGTAACTTCACACCTTTTTCCCTCCGCCCCCCTCTTCTCTCATGGGGGTTCAGGCCTGTATGCAAGACGCAGCAAGTACTATTTAGGAAGTGACAGCTAATAAACAATGAAGAATTTACGTGAGCACTGCAGGACGGACAGGAGGACAGATAGAGGAGCTGCTGACTGGACGGTAACACATCAGAACAGAGTGGCGTCATGTTCTCAGATACAAACTGCAAAGCTGAAGCGTCAAATAAATACATCAGTGCAGAGTTTACAGAATCATGGAGGAGAAAGAGGGCTGCAAGGCTGTCATGATACCAGAGTTGTGAAACTTGATGCATTAGGTATCAAGTAAAGTAAAAGATCAAACTGTGCTGATACTTGTTGATAGAAAAGCAAGAAAAGACACTTTTTTGGGTAATTTACTGTTGTAAAAAAAATCAAAGATTGCAAACATAATACAACACTGTCTAGATTCTTTACATGTTAGGTAAATTTAGAAATGTTTCCGTGCCAAAGTATGGACTTTTTGGGGTCCTTTTAGGCTGTCTCACTTTTGTGCATCTGATTCTCATATCTTTAGAGCATCTCTTAATCATCGAATCAGATGTCTTTTACAATTTAAAGCTAAAATATGGGCCAACTCGGCAAGAAAATATCTGTGTTGAGTCTTTTAAAATGAGGTAACGATCTCAAAATGGTACATTTCATATCAAACGCCCAACAGGCACTTGTAGGTGTCGTGATTGTATTGTAGAGTTTATAGCCTGAAGCATATTAGGGAAAAACAATATTGCAGTACTTTTACTTTCCTGTGATATATATCGCCATAATTCCTGTGAAGTTACCAGATAAATGGTGTGTTTTTTGTATAATACTTTAAACTGGAGCCACAAACTATAAACCTTATTCATTCTTCAAATGCACACAGTCGCCCCCTGACAGGGACTGTAGGAGAGACAACTGAAAGTCTTCGTTTAGCATGGTCTCTATTTGAGCTGTAACACCCCTGTACTTCTGACAATGTGCAAGAAAACCATGAACTGATTGCACCATGGTCTGCTCTCTGAGTTAGCCAAATGATGGTGGTATAAGATCAACTCCTGTTATTTATTGTCAAGGAAACAAGCCATTAGTCAGTTTGGGATTTCATTAAACAACAATCACAGTGTCACATGACTGCCATTGTACATCCTGAGATGTGACTGATGCACATGTGCAAATGTTCTGCTTAAATATTGACCATATGTCCCATTTATTTACAGTGATATCTGTAAATTACAGAATTATACCACAATGCTTCTCCCATCAGGACTGCTCTGGTCGTGCAACAAGTCAGTGAAAAGAAAGTCTGTGTGCTCCTGACCAAGAATATGGTCCCTGTTTTGATATCAGATCCGTGATAAGGACTTTAGAATTATGGACATATCAGATGCTGGAAAAATCCAATACTATGCATCTCTATTTTTTTCTTTGTGGAGTTATTGATTGGGTTTTGAGGTTCCCAGCATTACTTGGACATTCCCAACGGTTTTCTGTCCCTTTCTCCTCCATTATGTGACCCAGAATAAGTAGAGCCCCCTCATCCCCCCTTGCAGATACCCCTCTTTCTCAAAACCCCCTTCCATCCTCACCCCTCACACTCGCAACAACAAAAAATTAGAAAAAAACAACAACAACAACATCTTGTCGCTTTTCCCTCACCCTCATTAACATGTCAATCGATGCTCGGCCCCTCTTCTCCTCTTCTGCTCCCTCCATCGCTCGGTGAAAGAAGGGAGACTTTCTTTTTCCTCCTCGTTTTCATCATTGAAGCAAGAGAGATGGCGGCAAGAGAGGAACAAGACGATGGACAAGCATTAAATTGAGAAAGAAAGAGGGACAAAAAAATGGAGGATAGGAAGCAGAGGAAAGATGAGGGAGGTGGTCGAAAGTAGGCCACTAAACGTTTACTTTTTTAGATGAATGTATGTGTTTTATAACAAGACATGGGGTAAGATTATATTGTTCATTTCATTAAAGTTGTCAGAATAATGCTCTCTAGGAGGTTGTAGTATATAATTGCGATATCATGCACTTATCTGTGCCTTTGAAAAAGATAGAGTAATTGGTTTTTGTTTTCTATTGCTCTGAATTTTTCAACATCAGTAAAGATAAATGTGTATTGATTATACTAGTGGGGCATGACTTTCAAATATTCAGATTGAGGATGACAAAATAGCTGCCCCAAGATTCGGAAGTGGTTACATTATTTCCTTAAAATTCTAAATTAATGTGCATTGCACCGTTTAATCTTTGACACAGCTATCTGAAATGCCCTTTTCCTGAATGCCAAAAAAGTATCTTGACTGAAGGATCGTCTCATAGGAACGGTGCAGTTTGGCAGTATTTTGATCTGGAAAAAGAGAGTATGAGCGTGTTTGTATATCTATGCCACTTAAATGTTAAATGTAAACAGTCAGCACAGAAATATGGATGTTCAAATAGAGACTGACCAGTAGTCTGAACCAACTATACATCAGTTACCCGCTTATGCAAGTGATCCTGTGATGAAAAAGAAGAGCTTAGTTGATGAATAAGTTTTTTTTGTTTGTTTGTTTTTGGGTTTTTTTCAGATTTAAAGGACTGTGACTCAACTTTCTGTTAGCCTACAGTTGAGTTTTTTTTAAATTCTGTGTTTGCATCAAGCAAGCAAACTGATACTTTATCCAAATCAAACATGAGCATTGGTGACAAAATCAGCCTGTTTTCATTGAACTGCACAGCTGCGAGATGCTGAATCATGTTTTAGCCCTAGAGGGTATGAAAAAATGAAATAGAGATAATTAAATACAAGGGACAGAGTTTGTGGGGTGGCTAAAAGTATTCACATTTATTTAAGTAGTATATGGTGACTTTGAATCGTACCTTTGCTTGAAGTACCATCTCTAGTTGATACCCATTTGCTGCTGTGGCAACAGAAAAATAAGTCCTTATCACCCTATATTGTGTAATTATTTTAGTTTTGATTATCAGAAATGCAGTGCAACTCCTGCACTCTGTCCTAACTGCACAAACATGTTGGCAACTTGTGGAAAAGTGGGTGTTTTTTATTTCATTCTGCTAGCATACAATACAAAGAAAAAGACTCAAATGTGAATGAGAAGGAGCAGGATGAAGAAAAGTCTTATAGAGTCTACCCTTTTCCAAGATATTAATTTACTAAACACACGATACAACTTACTTGCAAGCTGTTTTCCTCACTTCTCGTATGTCCCACCCTTTAGTCCAAAACTGCTGACATGTCTGTGAAGCTTAGACAATGCTCTTTCTCTCTCTTGAAATAGCTCTCTCGTAAGTTTCTGTACTTTTTGTCATCATTTAATAAGGCAACTACTACCTGACTAATACTTGAAAAATGAAGTATTTTTGTAACAGTACAGAAACTCAATGTACAGAAATGTTGCCAATGTTTTTGTACAGTCGTCAGTTTAAGACAAAGTTTGTATATGGACCATTTCAAAGATCAATTTTGGGTGCTTAGGACTTGGGGTTGTCAAGCAATTATCACTTTTACAATCAATCATGTACATATGTTTTAATAAAAACATTCACTGTATATAAAAACATTTAATATTTTCTCCATCAAAATATTTAAAGTAGTACGAACCAGCTAAATGATACTGAGAAATGGTTTTTGATCCATGTCTCTCAGACCCAGAGGAACTTCAAGGAGGTGAACAGGTGAGAATCTAAAGTTTTAACAGTGAGATGAAGTTAAGAGAAAGAGAAGAAGACTGTTTAAAGGAGGAGACAAACTGGTCCAATCCAGGGATAAGACAGATGGTGAAGGAAAGGAGGGATGTGAAAAGGATGGCAGGATTTAGGAGAAGAGAGAAGGAGGTAATAAAGGAGTAAAAGAGCGTAGCAGAGGAGTGCAGCTGCCTCCTCATTCCCACACTCGCTCTTCCTCCGGGCTGGTTTGTTCTGGTCCAGACTTCATTCACTTTTCGCCTAATTAACATCTCATCTGCATAACTTGTTGCTGGCCCCCCTCCTCCTCCCCCCCTCTTTGAAACAATGGCCGCCGGACCGGAGAGAGCCTTAATCCAGAGAGCTTCTGTGCTGCAGATAAAAGCGATCTGTGCTGTCGAAACACTCGCCTTTCTCCTCGCCAATTAAAGCTCCTCGGAGTGGCGGCGGCATCAGCGGCGCTCTCAGGTCGTTGTGTGTGAGCGCCGCTTTGCTCCTTGACCTCCGTTGGCTCGCTCTTACTCTAAACTCGAGTCTCTGTGAAGGTGTTTACCTGATTCACGGAGACTCCCCTTAAAATCCTGCAGGTTTGTGAGGATCTCCGAGGACTCACGGGGTCGTGTGAATCTGCAGGAAAGTGGAGCGCTTCGATTTTATCCTTCTGTTGTTGTTTTTCTCTGGAATTTATGATTCAAAACAACAACTCCAGAGGTGTGCCGCTTGTGCTTTCTGAGCCGGTGGAAGGTGAGCAGAGGGTCGGGGGAGGCAGCAGCAGGGGGAGAGACGGCGCAGAGGAGATGTTTCCAGGTTTGAGGATCTCCTGGAGATGTGAGCCAGATGTTGGAGCGCAGGGGTTTGGTTGGCGAGCTGTCACAACCCCTGCAATGATACCACACACACACACTTACACAGGCCTGACCGCAGCTCTCCATTGGCCTCAAGGTCAACGCCCCAGCTCCCTCTGCCCACACACACTTCTCTGATCTTTCTATCAGTTCACAGATGTCACACACACACCTTTAATAAACGATGCAGATGGGGAGTCCAGAAGCTTCTCTGATCCCGGTGAAACCAGCTTACAAGACAACTTTGAAAGTTCTGAACTCAAGTTAAACCTTTCCAGGGTCAAATATCCATAAATTAGTGGATTTTCCTGATTATTAAATGACTAAACAATCACAAAATATAATGACCATTGAGATGACATTCTGGTTTAAAAGTGCACAGCAGCAAATATCCATCCGTCCGTCCATCGTTTATACTGCGCTCCAGGGATCTGATCACAGGGCCACATATATACAACCACTCACACTCACACCAAAGGGCCCTTTAGAGTCACCAGTTGACCTAACAGGCATGATTTCGGTCTGTTGGAGGAAACTGGACCACCTGGAGAAAACCCTCACAGTTTCAGGGAGACCATAAAAACTTCTTGCTTTGAAGCATGAGCACTAACCCACTGGGGGCCAGCAGCAAATGTATTTGGAAGACATGATGAAAAGAACATGAAAAGGTGAGAAATGGAAGTCAGCAAACCAACTGTGGCAGGAAAATTATATGAAAGAAGAAAACAAATATTAGAAAACTGGCTCATAACTCTCATAACTGCTGAATTTGGAAAGAGCATTTGGAAGTCTTTTATTTGGGCAAAAGTACTCAAATGATTCAAATTATATCAATTGAAAGATCACTGGGCTTTTGGGATTAAGCTGATGTGACAACAACACAAAAATACTTCGGAGCTATTCACCGTCAACTCCGATGTTCTGTTTAGCAGAGCTGTGATATCTAACTGTGTAGAGAGTGACAGAGCAGCTATTGTGGTCCAAAAAGCTTCTTCTTTCTTGAAAGGAAGTTCATATCTGTAAAATATGAATGTCGTGGCACTAGAATTCCATACTTTGATATTGTTTTATTAAAACTCAAGCAATGTTGACTTTTTTAAAGTAGAAGTTCTAGGCGTTAAATGTTGGAACAAAAATTGTTTATCAAAAAAAAGGCCTGAAGCTCTCACCACGAAAAACTACATGGGACTTCAGGAGTTACTTTTAAGATCCATCTCTCCGAAGTGAGTCCTGTGTATAAATGCAGAAAAACTGAGACGTTAGTTTCTAAGGTGCCTTGGACCCTTATACGGACCTGGGTTCCTTATGAAATCTCTTCTAACAGCAACCTCCTACCAGAGTGTCACCAATGATGTAAGCAAATCATATTAGAGAATCCTAACCCTTACACCAAAACCAGATTTGATGTCTTAGAACTGCAAAAACCTCATGCATTTTTTATATTATTGTTTTTCAAGTTAGAATTTCTTTTTACTCTGACTTTGTTCACTAAGTTTTATCTTGTACTTTTTAATGATTTTATGAGTTGATACATCTCTTTTCTCTTTTTGGAAACTGAAGCCCTTATAGTTGAATCAATTTATTGTATTTTTGAATAGATATTTAGGGGTTTTAAGTGGAATTGATGCATGTTGACGTTCATCTGTTGCTTTGTGATACATCAGTTTCCAAATGTGTGTGTTATGATGGATGTCTGTCTCGTTGGCTGCAAAACAAATTTACCCATGAGTACAAAAAAGTAACTTCAACCTGATTACATATTTGAGTCGCACTAAACAAGGAATATGTTGCAGCCGTAGAGGCCTGATTCTCTGCAGCATGCCTTAGAAATCAACAGGGGAACTCTTTGTCGTACCACAGGGTCAGTTAGACTCAAAGAAACATTGGCCAAGTTCAACATTTATGTTCATATGTATGCTCTGAGGGATTTCAGCATTAACCTCACACCTCAGAAAGTAAAACAGTCCACTCTAACTTTCTTTATGTCACATTTTAAACCTAAACTCAGTCTTTTTAGTGTCCCTGTGTGTCTTCTCTCCCTGCAGAAGCTCCAGGCTGCAGCCCTCTTTATGTTTTATGTATATTCAACGTTTCCTGACTCAGACGCCTCCGAGCCTCGCCGGAGCTTCCTCTGCAGAGGCGGCGCTCAGCTGGCTGTGCCCGCTCCACCACTGCACACGCTCATGTGGTCCCAGAGAACCATGCACACCTGGTTTGAATGTTTGGGCCGAGGAGGAAACTCTAAACTGCCTCTCTTCGCTGTCCCAACTCGAAACTTTTACCCCCTCCCCCTCCCTCTGGGGTGATTCAGCATTCAGGGGAGAGAGGGGATGTTGTGGCAGAGGGGGGGAGAGAAAGTGATATTTCTATTTTGTGGGCTGCTCCCTGCGCCGGGTTGAGCTGAAATGACAGGCTTAGGGGTGTATTATTACCTCCACCCGCCTCCCTCTGCAGTGAGAGGGGAGGAGATGGGGGAAGGAGGCAGGAGGAGGATAATTTGTGCGGCTGTAGCTGAGCTGCTCTCTCCTGACCTAAGGAATAACTCACAGCGGCCGCTTCAGTTTGTTTTCAGGAGCAAGAGGAGAAACTCCAGCTCACCAGTTATGATCCTCCGCACCGCCCTCCTTCTCTCCTTCTTTCCTTACTTGCTTCCTCCTTTTTCTCCTCATGTCCTCTCCTCCATTTCTGTCATGATCTGTCCTTCTCTTCTCCTCTTCACTGTCTTATTTTGTGTACTTTTTTCCCTTTTCTTCCTCTGCTTTGGCATCTTCCATTCCTCATTCCCCATTTAATCAACAAGATGGGGATGTGTGCTTCCAGGGATCTCAATAATAACAAAGAATTAAATACAAATAATCCATCTGAAATGACTTTCCATATTTAAGTCTTGCATTTTATATTAGAGATGCAACAATTCCCAGCACTTGCTTGTCAATTGCTATTTTTCTGGTTTTGAGTACGATTCATCCTTGGCCTTTTCTCTCTATATTTGCTGTGCTGTGTTTATTGAGTGGACCCCTGCAGCAAGTAGCAATGCACTCAAGTGAGGCCAAGATATCGCACTACTACCACAAGGGGATGGACCGCAGTAGTCACTCAAGCTTGCAGTATGAGGCATCCTCGTTCTGAGTGACATCAGCCAAACCTGAAATCAGTCTTATTTGAGTTCATCAGCGTGGCTATAGAGACTCAAGATTCCTGCGACAGAGCATCAATTTCTTAAACTCCTTTTGCCCATTCAGTAGGCCACACAGAGGAAACATGAAGCACATCAGTATTTAAGTAAGGAGAGCATTTTTTGCACCGTAGCTTTAGATGAACAACTCTGGTAGCTCTATATTTGACTCAAAGCATGCTGGTCTCTACAGCAGGAAAAATCTCCCTCATCCTGTTGGGCGTTATCTGTTTTAAGTCCTCACCGGAGTCGACAGGATGACTAGTAGAAACAAACCTTTAGAGCCTTATTTAGCCTGAATGAAGGGATGGCAGTTGTTACATTAAGATATGCTCAGTTAAAGCTCAGAAAAATGTCAGTTAGACGAGTCATTGTGGTGTGTTTAAATGCGAATTCAATTAAAATGCATTTTATTTTGTATTTAAAAACTTAAATGATTACAGCTGTTTGGTTTGTTTGTCTTTCCAGCATTGATCAATAGATATAACATCAGGTCACTGTGAGTAAAAAGCACATAAAAGTGTCATTATCCTCTCCACGGAGGTAACTTGCAGATGATTTTTGGTCTGTCTGTCTGTGGAAAAAAAAACATACAAAAATGTACTAGACAGATTTGATGAAACCGTCAGGGAATGTTGGTTGTGGCACAAGGAAAAGTGTTTCCTCCTCTCCTTTGTTTCTCTCCTTTTCTTGTCACTTTGTTCCCTCCTTCCTCTTTCTTTTCTGTCTCTTCAGTTCATTTTTTTGTTTTCTCCCTCTAAATCTTCAGTTCTCCATTTTTCCTTTATTGTTTTCATTCCCCCACTGTCTTCACATTTCCTGTTGTCTCCTCTCTTCTATTACCTTCCTCCCTCACCCTCTTCTTCCTCAACTCTGTCTTCCTAACGTGAAGTTGGATGTCCTTCTGGGACCCAGACTCTAACGGCTCATAACTGGAATGCGTTTAACTGGGATGTGACGTTATTCTTCACTTCTCTTCTCCAAGTTGTGAGGTAAATGGATCATACTATTAGCCTCCTTTCTTTTCTTTTTTTTCCTTTCTGTTGCTTTGTTCTTTCCTTATTTGCTTCCAAACCTCCTTCTCCTTCTTACCTTCCGCCCTTGTTTCTCTTTTTCACTTCTTTTTTACTTCCTTGGTAACTATTTCCCTCCTCTTCCTTTTTACCCTTCTTCCTCTCCATGTCTTCCCTTCCTCCTCATTTCCCCTCCGTCATTGTTTCCTCTCGTTACTTTCACTCTTCTCTCCTCCTCTCCTTGCCCTTCCTCTCTTATCTCCCTTGTTTCCTCTCCTCTCTCCTGTCTCCTCCTGTGTCAGCAGCTCCTCTGTTAGCAGCAGCAGAGTTAGCGTTCGAGCTCCAAGGGCTTTTGGGGGAGACAAGCTTTAAGATGCCACTGGAGCAATTAGCTGCAGGCTCTATTAAAGCCTCCCCACACACTCCCCCCCTCCTCCCTGCTTACCCCCTTCACGCCCTGCACTTAAATCACACTCTGCGAGCCGTCTTTAAGGTGGTACGACTCCCCCCCTACGCCCCCTCCCCTCGCGCTCTCCTTCCTCTCCGGCTATCCCATCTCTGTCTGCAGATTTTCTTCCATGCAGACTGATTGAAGAGGCATTTTTCATACTTCTGAACAAATAAAAAACAACCAAATTAGTCCTGTAGTTTAACTAGATCAACTCTGACTAAATTTCAGCATTATGGCAGCTAGTTTTAACTGTAACGTGTATTTCTGTGTGCATGTGTCTGCAGCAGCCTCCTTGATAAATGAGACATGTAAGCAGACATGTAATGTGGATTCATGTGTTTGGTTATCAGACAAGAGTCGCAGCATTGATCTGTGTACACACATGTAAACACACACGCAAATCCCAGAGGAGATGTATGGAGGGATGTTCTGTACGTCTGCTTTCGATGGTTGTTCTTTCATGTCCGCGTGGCTGTTTAATACACAGTTTGACCACAAGCTATCTGTCTATCTGTAGTACTGTACTGTATGTCTCAGTGATTCAATGCAATCCCTCTTTTGAAAAAAATGTTTAAACACAACCAGCTGTCAAAGTTTTAGGCAATTAGACCTGCATGACTCGAGGATGTCGCGTGATTTGTGACATTGGACTGCAGGACTGCAATAACAATGGATTCAGATAATTTAACAAATATATTAAGTATTTAAAAGCCTTAACTTAATGTCCTAGCCTGTTCTATCCTCACACCTCTGCACTATGCAACAGTATTTTTTCTTAATATTTAAGGTATTAATGACAGCTTGAGCCTCATCTGACTGCATGCAGAGGAGTTGGAGGACGGCCGTTGTACCACCAAAAATTTCTTTACCACATTATAAATATTGTTTTTTAATAATAGGGATAAAATCAGCTTGTTGCAATGTGTTTATTGCCAGGGCTAAAATGATGATGATAAAAGTTACTTTTTTCCGTGGTATGATAGGATAATGTAGTATTAGTTGCCATATTTGTTCAGTACTGTTACATGAAGCAAAGTGAGGGTTTAATAAAGACTTTTTCTTCAGCATTCATTATTTGGTGACAAAATAACAGTTAACAGACTGAAAAAACATTGTACCTTGTTTAAGAGGTAGTTTTTAATGGATATAAATAGGGAGTGCCTTAAGGTTTTGGCTTGGTTGTAGGTGTGCCCAGAGCAAAAATGGTATGAATAGCACTGGTCTAGATTATTATTAAAATAACCTCATATTCAGTGGGTAAAAATGTTCTCGGTAACAAAAGTGAGCACATACACTTTTGTCTTTTACTTTCGGTGGACACTATTATCTGAGCACTATAAGGAGATAACGGACCCTTTGTTGGCTCTCTGATTGGTTTATTGGCCACCGAATCAGAATCATAGAAACAACTCTCCAACCTCTGTTGCTGACAAACTCTGTGCTGGCAGAGTCTATTTTAATGTATTGTGGTGAAAATGTCTCCATAATGTGTCACTTAAACATTTAAAATCATAAAAAGAAAAAAAAAAAATCCCAAAATATAGAAAGTATCAAGTTTAGTAACTATGCATAACTTTTGACCGTGCAAAAGATTTAAAAGTTTCCAATTTTAGATGTTTACATTTGCACCCATTGACTTCTATATGTTTCTGTAGCAAAGATTGATTATTCAGCTTAGTTTATGCTGAACATTTGCATTTTTTATATCGATTTAAGACAACTCTGATCCTCCTTGTGCTACCATGTGATCTTTTCATGCAATAACTAGCATCTTCAGTGCACAGGGCAAGCAGAAGTAACAGCTAGTCTTTTAATTAAAGTTTTTTAAGAGGGAAGTGGATCTGTTGCATCTTGACGGATGTCTGCACAAAAGCAAATATCCAGACCCGCATACGACAGTCACTCTCCTACCAAAGAAGAACTTCCTTGACCCTTAAACAAACTACTGCCTATGAGTGTTTACCTGCATGTGTGTGCATGTGCGTGTGTGTCATCTTTGTATCCTCCTCCGTCTCATCTTCTCGCCTCTTCGCCGCTGAAACCTGATTAATCCTCAACATTGTTCGTCCCTCCGTCTCGTCGTTCTGCCCAGCCAAATGCAATTGAGCCGTATTTTTACAGATTGCCTCGTTGTAAATAAGTTAATTGGGCTCATTAAGCATCCCGAGAGCGGCGTGATGTGTGTTTGTGTGTGTGTGTGTGTGGAGGATACTCGATTGGACAGGAAGCGGCAATGAGGAGAGAAAGGAAGGAGGAGGAAAAAGAGGAGATGGAAATGTCAGGGACTAAAACATTGATTTTGTTTTGGTTAAGTAGTACTTGAATCATATTTTTGTGCATGTTTCTCCTCCCATCAGACCGACTCTTAATCATCAGTAGAAACAAGTGAAAAAACACGAAAATCAGACAACCCTTTTATATTTGCCTGTTTTTACTGAACTCAAGTTCATATATTAATTTTAATGACTGCTAGAGCATGTCCACAGTCACTAATGCTCAAAAACCTGCTAGTTTTCATACACAGGTTACCCCTGATCCTCCTGTATCCTCACTCTGTCTGAGGTGCTCTGTCGGAGCAGCTGTCACTTTTCCCCACATGAGCCCAGTCCACTCTTAAGGGTGACTGGTCTGCTTTGTGGTGATTGGTCTGTTTAGGGCTGCTCATCACCATTTTTTCAAAAACTCTTCATTCATTCTCCAGTCCATGCCCTGTGCTGGGCTGCTGATTCGCTGCTGAACATCATCTCATCAGAGGGTCTCTTCAGGAGGTAGAGGAACAGGGCAATTTGGACTGCAAGACTGGATGCTGTTTGAATTTTTTATCAAGCAAACTAATTTTGCATAAAGCACATCAAAGATCATGCTAAAATCCCACGGCTCACCATATTCTTACCCATAAAAAAAGCCTACTATGTTATTTTAAATAACCTTAGCAGTCTGCTTGAGTCTCTTTAAATCTACCAGTGCCTAAAACAGTTTGACCAACAACTTAAATATCATTTTTGGAAATTAAACACTTGTTTTTTGTTCAGTTGTAAAATGTCCCACCATATAAGAACCACCTTTTATGAGAAGGTGTGTAAAGTCTTGTTTGTATAAAACTTGACAAAGTATAACATGGGGCTCTTCAAAGTTTTGTTTTATGTTTAATGGATAATTTTAATAGCTTGTGTCTTGTGATACAGAAATTACTTATCAGCTTTAAAAGTTATTTGTCCTGGAACTGCCCATACATGAATTAAATATTATTTATGTGCAATTACTGTAAGCATATATTTAAGAGTTTTATGCAAAAAAATCTAATTATAAAGGCTTAAATGGGATAGACTTTTCCTCTACACCAGTGATGCAATAATTGTGCAAAGTTTGACAAAAATGTCATTTTTACAGCATGTCAAAAGAATCTTCTTTAAGTTTAGCCAGATATTGGTCTGACATGACAAATAAACATAGGAAACTGTTATTTGTCCACACCACATGAATTAGCCAATGGCTGATGTTTGAAAAAAGGGTCAGTGTCAGCCATAACGATGGGGAACAGTTGTCCATGCGCAATTTGTACTCCGCACTATATTAGATATAAAAGTTAAAAATCAAATCGACCACTTATGTAAAGTAGAAGTTACAGGGTGGACAAACTTTTATCAAGACATTCATTACCCAAGATGCTAGATCCTAGATGTGGACCCAGCTGCGGATCACCTCTGACCTTTAATCACCTTTTGTTTCATGACCAACATTCCCTGAAATATCATCAAAATCGGTTGAACACTTATTGGTTTATCTTGTACACAAACAGATGCATAAAGACAGAAAAGCTAGCAAAAACACATGTTCCTTGGTAGAAGTAATAAAAATTGTTCAAAATCTTATTAAAAATGACAAAAAAAATCTGAACCGATGCCGAAACTCCATAATAAGTTATTTTTCAGACTTCTTTTTTTTTGCTTTTAAGTTACATTTGACAATGTGCACAAACATTCATTGATTGGACTGGAAGTACACCACCGTGAAAGAGGCATAAACTATAGAAAATTTGAATACTGATACATAAATCCTAACTTAAAATGTAACTTAAATATTTTTTCCAGGGTGTTTGACAGTGTGATGATGTGCAGATCAAGCCTTGAGCATGAACTGTTAGCTCCGCTCCACACTCACACTGTGAAAGCATTAGCCTAGCATGATAATGATTACACTCTGAACATTATATAATATGCTAATGTCCACTGTATAATGCACGCCTTGTTACATTATAAAGGAGGCAAACTGCTGATTGTAGAATACGAGGGGAGGATGAAGAGGCAGAGGAGTCATTCTTCATCGCTAACAGCCCGACAACAACACAGCCGATCTTCCTCTACGTTCTCCATTATTCCTAATAATGGCCAATCATCTCCCCCTTTCTCTCTCTCTCCCACTGCGTCCCTCCCTCGCCCCGACTCGCCACATGATATTTAATCCGTCATCTTTGTTTTCAGCGCTCGGTGCAAGCTGTTGCTGGCGGGGCCTGTGAGGACTCGCGGTCCATCTGGAGAGCGGACGGTTTCTTCTTCCTCTCTGTGTGTTTTGTTGTCTGTTGTTGTGTGTGTATTTGTGTGTTATTTGGACTCAGGAGTGTAAGCAGCGCTGCATGTGGTGCGTTCACTGCCTCCATCCTCAGCGGTCCCGGTGGGTGCAGCCGCAGGATGTCGATGGAAAATGAATCGACTGTCAGAGACCACCTGTAGGGAGACCACAGACAGCACTGATGTTCTCTTCATTTACCTTTAAAATATCACAGTATGGAAAGTTTGAAGACTCTGAGATGCTTTGCTTACTTTGGTGGGGCAGTGACAAGGAACTGAAGGAAAAACACAAAGAAACTGTACATTCAGTTCAGATTTTAAGTAAAAGTCTGAATAATTCACTTTTCATTCAGCTTCAGCTTATCTGGAGGTGTATGCAGCCCATGCTAAACCAAAGTGCTTGAAGTTGAGCTGAATTAATCACTTGTTGATCAACAGATAATTAAAAAAAATAACTCTTTATAGAACAGTGATGAAGTGGTCAAACTTTTAAAAGCAAACCTTTTTTGCAGCACCATTAATGCAATGATTCACTGCTTTTCTCTGTTTCTGAAATTTGTTTCCTGGAGATGTAGTGGCAGTTTTCTGTTGAGTGCAGTGGCACATCTGAACACTGGAATTTCTGTTATGGTGTATTATAGTTTACAAACGTATTTGCTGCACAAACAAAATGAAATTTAGCATCGTAATTGGTTATACATTGAGCAAAAGTAAGGGATTTTCCTTAAAACAGCACAAATGTCCTTCAAAATTCAGGGGTGAACTGATTCTAGAGGTTAAACTCATCTGGTTAAACTTCCATCCCTTGCTTTTGGACATCATATTGGAAAAAAACTTTAAGGGATTGTATTAACAACTTGAAAAAAAATCCATTTAAAATCAAGAAAATCTTTTTTTTCAGTTTTGCAGTAGAGGGTCAAAGTTGCAAACAATATTACAAGGATTAATATATTGAGAGATTTTTGTCAATTCTGGCACAGACCTGCAGTTGGACTAACCTTACGCACCAGATTAACAGTTAAATTTTTATAAAAATTAACCAATAGAAAGCCTATAGAAAGTAATTGGACTGGGCAGAAGCTTTCAAAAAATTCTGGAAGGTGGTTGGAGAATTGTTCTGTCACTCGTATTCATAACAAGCCAATCAGATGATGCAGCAGGCTGGAGTGAAGTCCTTAACACAAGTCAGTTCAGAGACCAAACACACCAAACCTGTCAGGAGAGGAACAAAAGTTTATTATCCTTGCAGAAATGTTTTTGGTGTCTTTTGTTCTTCACTTGATGAGGCAATGCCATCCAGGACTGATTAAACCGTCACTAAATCATCCTCGCTTATGACGACACAGGCAGCCATTGCTTACAGGCTTGGCATCACTTCACGCTCTTTTAACACTTATAGCTCCTGCTTCTTTCTTTTTTAAGGATGCTGATATGTCAGCAGACAGAGCTTTACAGTTCCATATTGAAGCTTTGCAAGATGGATCTGCTTGATTACAGACATGGACTCAGGATGACCTGATTAGATTTAGAAGTGATCAGTAGGAATATGAATTTTATCGATTCCCTTATCAAATGTGTGGCGAACAGGTGTTGGCTCTAGTTTTTCCAGAAATGTTGCCTTTTATGTCTAAACACAGGCACTAACCCCCTCTCAATGTGCCTATAAGTGATCCCTCCATCTTCCTGTTCATCTGATTCTTGCGAACATGAAAGTGTAAAAAAAAAAGGTTGGTTGGATTTTCTTTAAATATTATACTCTGACTATTTTAAGATTGTAACGCTTAAGGTCAAGATCATGGAGCCTCCTTTTTGTCCTCCCATGAAATCTCACAACAGGTTGGGATACTTTTTTCCAAACTTTGGCCCTCCTGGGCTGTCGGTCTGCTTTGTCACAATGATGTGACGTCCAAAACAGTTGAGGACATGGAGGTGGTACTGCAGCTGATTCTTGGTCTGTGACTCTTTGTCACAGATAGGAAATGGGTTTTGTTCCAGAAACTGTTCCACACAGAGAGACAAACACAGGAGAGCTTGAGAAGTTATACAGCGGGATAAAGACAACCAGCAGATCAGTTTGATTCATGTGGTGATCCTCTTTCACCAATCGGTGGTCAGTGGTGTCACGTTTTGGTTCCGGCTTTGGGGCAGGGAAGAAGCGTGCTTGGTGTTAGAGATGATCAAATAAAGCGAATGAATCTGAGAAAGGTTGAGCTGTTAGCATATTGTTAAAATGACTTTTTTTACATCATGTCCAAAAAGGCGAACAGCTCTGTTGTTTCTACCCCCTGATGACTGAACTTTATTTCCTCTCGCAGCTCTGATCAGATCAGATTGGTCCAACGCCTCCCTCCCTCCACTCTCTCTCTCCTTGTCTACTCGTTCTCACCTGTAATTAGTCTGATGTGTTAACGGCTGTCATCCTCATCGTCACGTAAATTAAACGCATGTCTTCACTGCCTACACACACACACACACACAGACACACACATGCTCAGGGAGGTCCGGCAGTGACGGGCAGCTCTGAGCTGATTACGTTTCGGGTTTTTTGTCACTATTGATTGAGGAGAAGAAGTCGAAGTGATTGCGACTCCATAATCACTTCAAGCTTTCAATTAAAAAAAAAACGACAAAACCAACGTCTGCCGAGAGCCTCTAATCAGCATGTGAGTGTGTTTAGCTTTGAACATCTGTGTGAGAGTGTGTGTAACCTGGCTTTAATCGTCCCTGCAGCCTTCTTCAGCTTCATTATCGCCGTCCTCAGCGGTCGGTATTAAAGGAAACACACACTGCCGTCTTACCTGCCTGGTTTATCCCCGCCCGCCGGTGCTTTCAAGATCTTGTTGGTATATTTACAACAAATTAAGAGTATTGGTATCAGTAGGTTTGTTGGCTGGTTGTCAGCAGGTTACAGACAGTTTATTTTAGACACGTCTGGTCTGATAAATCATTCCAGGAAGTCAGGAACCAGGGTTTAAATCGAGCTTCATTAATAGTTCCCAGAACAAAAACAAAGCTGTTCTGCTCTTCAGTGGAACAGGAGGTCAACTTTGATTATTGGCTAAACACAAGGTTATTTCGTAAACTAGAGCTAGCACCAATTATAGTTAGTCAAATTTTTTAGTTCAGTCTCATTCTTCAAGCATTAACGTGTTATTTGAAAACAGTTTGAAGTAGTTTTTCAGTATGAATAGCTGATGTCCTTATCAAACACTGCTGATGTGTATTTGAGCGACTTTCGAGGACTCCGTTTCGTGGATTTGATTCAGGTGTGAAGTTGCATCTTTGCTAAAATTGGTTTCCTTTCACACTGCCCTTTGTCAAAGCCTGTCAATGATTTGTAACGCCAACACTCTGCTATAAATGACACGTCCTTGCAAATTATTGAAGCTACATCTCCCTGCTTTTTGGTTCTTGTTTTGTTTTTTTTGGACGGCCATAACTGTACTTGTACCATGAAATGTAGAGAGCTGTAGAATAAAATTAAGTAATTGTTGACCATACAGTTTTTTAAGGATAAATTGACATCAGAAAGCAGCTTAATTCCAAAATGTCTTAAGTAGTTTCAGCTCAAATAAACAGTGCAAATTTGAGGCCTGATCACTAAAAATCTTCCTAAAAAGACAACTTTGCAAAAAAACAGTAACAGTCTGTTTATTTCCACAGTGCTGTTTTTCCAGGTTTGAAGAAAGAACGTGTTTTTAATGTTTCTGGAGAGCAGGCGAGGGCTGTGATTTGAGCAGGATTGTTTGAGATTTGACAGATTTTGTTTTTTTTAAATCCGTCTGTGTTCAGTCATTAAAAAGAGTTGAAGCTGCAGACCTCTCCACACACGCACACACACACTCAGCCCCATTATGAGGCAATGTCGGGTCTTTGTGAAATGTTTAGATAGCCACGCTTCATTCATCAGCCTTAATCACACACACACACACATACAAATACACACTCATGCACACTCGCACTGACTGACGGCAATATCCAACTATCTTAAATGTGTGTGAGTGTGTGTGTGTGTGTCTGATAGTGCTGGCGCCGTATGAAGTGAGACCCTCCGGCTGCAGCCTCTCCTGCTGGGCCGTGAAACTTTAGAGGCATACGTGACGAAACACACTCACACACACACACATACACACACACGCTCAGAGCACATGTTTCCAATGGCACATACATGTTGTGGTTACAGTGAGGACACATATGCACTCGGTAACCTCGCAGAGAGAGCACATAACTTTGACTGTTTCTGTGTCCACTCCTTTCCACGTCTGACTCTGGGCCCTCTTCCTCCGTTTTTCCTCCACTCTTTTTCTCAGTTCTCTAAGACCCCTCCTTTACCCTCTTGACTCTCTCCTTTTCTCGTCCATGCACCACTTTGGTTCCTTCTCCCTTTCTTTCTGTGCTTTACAGTAGTTTTTCCCATTCTTCTCTTCTTTGATTTAAGACCTTTAAAACTGAAAAGTGTTGAATTAAGTTTCCCAGAATGCTTTGAGGCAATAATCAGAGAAGGGCTAATCTGTGTATTCCCACTTGTCATACTTTAGTTAAGCTCAAAAAGCTTATTTATGTGTTCTTATGATCTTTTTGCTAGTGTGAGGATTTGTACTTGTTTTTGACTTCAGCTGAATCTTAAATGAGCGTCTGACAATTACAGGTCTGATCCAATATTTCCATTTAACAAGACAGTACAGCCACACACTGTTTTTGTGTTACTTTGTTTGTTTTTTGATAATCATATTAAGTAAAAAGTAACAAAATGCCCCCTTTTTTCCTTTTAATTAAGTTTGAAAGTGTTCTTAGCTTCCAGAAACTGGCGTAAACAATTTATGCTAGTATGTAGCTTTTTTTTTGTTTTTTGTTTTTTTAGAGATTTAAGTTAGTTGAGTGGTTGACATGACTACAGCCTGTAAAACTGTTCACAAATTGTGCTACTATTTGCCAAACCAACTTAAGCCCCTCCCTCCTCAATTCTGTATTTTTCTGTGGATCTTTATAACTCTAAAATTCATATTAGACAGGGTTTTTTAAAACATGGCAGCTTCTGTAAATTGGAGTCCAAAACTGAAGTGACTTTGTCCAATATTTCCTACAGACTGTGTTTACGTCCCACACGAGGTTGTTGAATTCAGCCTGAGTACTTTGGTGAGCCCTCGATATTCTTCAGCAAAACTCCTTGTTAATAGTCAAGTTTATTTACAACTATTCTCATGATGTGAGGCATTTATGAAAACACAAGATTAAACAGCAGGTATTATTCAGCCCTTGCTCTCATAGAGTATGTGTGTGCACCTGTGTGTGTGTGAACTAGGTGTGTTAGATCCAGGTGAGTAGATGGACCTCGCTGTGATCATTTGACAGCAGCAACTTCAAGTCTCCACATCTGGTCTTTAATTATCTGAGCTCTGCTGGACTCTGCGGGTTGTTTGAAGCACACATCAGTCCACCCAGAAGACACACGCGACCACACAATTACACAACTCACAAAGAGACACACCTTTCTGTGCTCAAGTTCTTCTTCATATAGGAGTATATAGAAACTCTGATGTGTTTTTATGACCAAATAAATTGTGAGAGAGGTCACTAGTTGGGATGCAGAAATTGTGAGAATTGGTGCCAGTGCTGATAAAGATGTATTGAATAATAATTATAGCTAATACTATTACCAATGCCAATAGTATTCTATTTATCTTATGGCTGTAATTCTTCCAAAAGACCAGCGTTTTCTCCCTTGTTTGATCATCAAATTAGATCAGAATAAGTTTAACAGGTAACTTTTTTTTTTTACAAAATCGCTTCAAATTGCTGACAGTCAGTCAACCACATTGATTTGCCTGTGGCTGATATTTGTACAAAAGGCCTTTATTGGCCAATACCAGTTTAAACCAATCCCAATTTGCACCCCTTTACTTAGAAAAACTTTGGTATCTGTGTTGGTGCTGGCCTAAATTATTTTAAACAAAGATATCATCATCTGCACTGATTCTCACAATGGGTGCATCTCTACAAACGGACCTGTGCTTGAGCTTTTATAGCACTTTTCTAATCTTTGACTTCTCAAAGCTGCTTTACACCACAGGTCACACCTGTCCATTCAAACTCAAATTGACTCACTCTCACTCTCACATTCACTCACAGGTGATTCAGAGTTTATATGTTAGGTATCCATCAGTATCAACCAACACATTCATGCCCTTGTAATGCTCATTTACACACCACTGATGCAACAGTGAGAGCAACTCGAGGTTCAAGAAGCACCTTGCCCAAGGACACAAATGAGCGCATTTTAATTAAAAAAACACACGGCCTGACAAAATCTGCCACAAAGGCTTTAAAGGTTGCAAAATTTCCTTGAAATATAGTTAGAACTGACTGCTATATTTTTTTTTCAAAACTGCCTTTTATGTATTTGTCAGAATAGAGATGGAAACATAAGTAAAGTGTTCTATGACCATTTTATGCTGTTACTTTCATCAAATAAGAAGTTGAAGCTTGCTTGTATCCTGTACTAAGCTCATTAGATATAGTATACCTAATTGCACTTGAGTTAAGATGTTTAAATATTTTGATAACAGAATTTTTGTTTCAAAATTGGGCCCTCTGGCATTGAGGATATCTTGGATGTAGATCCTGTTGGAGACCAAAGTTGCCATTCCTTGTTCTAATTTACATTATTTGTTTGCTAACAGAGTTGCTTTTCTTTGTGTGATTGTTAAAGAAACCAATGACCTTGCTGCTTTGATTAACTCTGGCTCTCAGAATGAGGCTCCGCCCCCTCCGACTCATTTGTCTCTGCTGTGTTTGACTGTTTCGGTGTTTTGGTACCTGTTTGGTGCCTGCTGACCAGCTCAGAGTGCAGCAGGAGGCTGGAGGTTTCGGCCTGAATGCTTGTTGACATTCTAGAAGCGCTCGCATGATACAGTACAAGGCATCTGAATTAGTGCTCACTCACATACGTACACAAACACACACACACATATACACACTGAGTCGTAATGCTGAACTCGGGTCCATCGCTGCCCTTCATGCTGCGTTGCATTGCAGAGAGGAGGGAGGCGTGTGTTTGTGTGTGTGCGCAGACAGTGCCCTCATAAATAATTCCACTCCATATTGCTTTTAAACGATAGCATCCCACGGCCGGCCCGCCGCGGCGTGCAGCTCGCCCATAAATGATACTGTCAGGGCTAATACACGGCTTCCATTATTAAGGAGGCACGAAACGGGTGCTGCTGCAGCGCTGCACCCTCCGCCTTCACTCCGCCGTCACATCAGTCTGCCGGGCCACGGTGGAGCGTCCAGCCTCTCAGCCTGCAGACTAAATCAACAGCTGGGCAGGAGCAAGATCCTTCCACGTTTACTCTGCAGCACAGAGAGAGGAAACTACCCCGAAGCCCCTGCAGAAAGCGGGCTTGTTGTTGAGATGGATGAGCGGCGGGCTGGATGCTGAGCTGAGCCCAGCGTTCCCACTGTTCCCCAGAGGGGCTGTGACTCGACAGAATGTACACAGTATGAACCCGAGGGAGCGACGGGGCTGAGAAAGCTGCTGAGACGTGACCGACTGCTCACTGCACAATGCACTCACACTCCATACTGTACGCCTGCACTGGAGTACACTGTGCTGCTGCAGAACACTGCTACTGTACTCGGCCCATTAAGGGTCTAAAACAGGTGCTCCAGGCCTGGGATTACTTCAAGGATAAATAAAGCACCACAGATTTCCCAAGAAGAAAGAGGATGCTACTAGCTTTGAGTGGTGCAGTGAAGACATGTATTATCGGCCAACCTAGATGTTCGCATGATGCGAGTTCCATCTACACAGAGCTTTTGGATTACAGCTAAACTGAGCTCTGTGTGCTTGTCCATGTAGGTAATCTGCTTGAAATGGACAATATTACACTGTTGAAGTAACTAAACCACTGTCAAAGAATCTCTGATGACCACCACTAAGCTCCCACCTTTATCTCAGTCCCTGACCATCTGTAGTATCATCAATGTCCAAATGTGGTACTGCCTGGACTCTACGCAGTTTTGGTACTGGAGGATTTTTATACAGGATGCATATTACATGGAATCATGGACTTTGATGAAACCTCACGTATGTACACATTGCACTGCTGTGTCAAACTGTTGTTACTCCAAACTCAACAACAATGGAAGAACTAAAGGTGATGATTATGTCACTGGCTTCCTGTTAGTGTCTCTTTGTCACAGAAAAAAGAAAAGTTTTGATTCAGACAAGAAACAAAGCAACAGACTAGAAAAGAAAATAGAATGTCTGGGTAAATAGAAAGCAGTATGAGTTCAACAACGGGAGGTTTTTCATTTCATAAGATGTCCCCCGACTCAGTGTGTCGCTACTCAGACCATTCAGTGGTTGGCACTGTCTTTGTGTCATTATTTATTGTTCCTGAACACCTTCTTGTTCTGCTCAGTTGTTTGATACTTTTAAAGTTATTACAATTATTAATTGTTTCATTGAGCGAAGCTGCTGTACTAAACTTTGTTGATATGTAGTTTTGGTGGGTTTGAGGGCTGAGGTGAGCCGAGCCATGTCCATGTAGAGGAAAAACCCCAAAAGACTTTTTTCTTTGAGTTATCTGATTAAGTTAAGTATCATGGCTGTGTCAATGTTAGTCTGTTGTTTTAAAAGGACTTTCAAAAATTGTTGCTTGTCCTTCAAAACCTCTGAAATCCTGACAAGACACTTGTTTGGCTTTTGTCTTCTAGTGGGACTTTCACAGAAAACTGATTTTATTTTGTTTTTTATTTTTTATTTTTTTAAATGTATATTTTTGGGCATTTTGTGCCTTTATTGATAGGACAGAGACAGTGGATAGGCTTGTGAAAGGGGGAGAGAGAGTAGGGGAAGACACTCTGCAAACTGGTCACAGGCGGGATTCGAACCTGAACCGGCAGAAGCAAGTACATGGGGTGCTAACCACTACGCCAAACCAGCACCCCAGAAAACTGATTTTATTTGACAGCATTCGAAAAAGTAGTTTTAAGCACCAGTATTGGGTAATTTCTACTTTGTGGATGTTACAAAAAATATCCAAAGCTCTTACCTGATGGGAAAATGACATGCACTTCCATGTCCTAAAAAATCTTATAATGATTAATCCCTTTGCTTTTATGTATTTCTTATCCCCTTGTGGATTTTAAAGTTATAGAAGGACCTGGATGCTAACAACTCTGTTATTGGGGCTGGATTTGCTCTGATTGTCCCAAAGTCTGTTTCTCACCATCCATCAACCATTTTTGGATTTAAGTTTAGCTTGTCAACTTGTTTTGAGGACTTTGTCCTGGTGTGATCTCAACTAGATACAACTTTTGGGTTTGTACTCAAAGAACAAATTGTTTCAGACCTTCACTACCAATATAAAACCAAATCTGGCTGCCATATCTGGATCAAACCTCGATCCTGGTGCTCAGTGCAGGGCCAGAACAAGATGTTGCTCAATCAGCCTGAATCAACTTGATAATTGTTGACTATTACAAAGTACTTTGTAAAAAGACTGGCTTAAAGAGCTAAAAACATAACACTCTTAAATAAGTCTATCCTTAAGTTGCAGTCTGCCTAACACCTTTAAATGAAGATGTAAAGTCAAACTCATTCAAAACAATCCTCTCATTTTGCAAGAGAAGCCCTTTTTTATGGCTTTAGAATTGGTGTTCTGGTGTTTGCACTTTTACAACCAACTCTAAACTATCCATGCAGCCCATGCTTCAAGATTTTAGGATTGTGCTACAAATCACAGCTGGAGGGAGAAATGGAGCGCTGAGGAGGATTCCTGAGGGAGGACGAGGGATATTTTAAGAGTTCAGGTCCAGAATTGTAACAAATACCAGAAGCAACTTCCTGCCTCAGTTTTTTAACAAGAAAAAGTCTAAAACACCGATTTATCTTTGTGTTTTCTTCACTACATCTTCATGACAGGCTGAGGAATCTGAACATGGAGCAAAAACTCTCCAAGCTCCTCTCGCTCTAAAGAAAAGGTGGAATAAGAATCGAGCGCAGGGGATAAATAAATAAGCTGCTGAAGTGTTTTGAGGGGAGAGAGAGAGAGAGAGAAGGAAAGAAAGAAAAACGTTTGTCCTCAAGAGGCGTGCCCTCCTGCGACCTCCATGCATTGCCGCGGTCCGATTCTCCCCCACAACTGATGCATTAAGGAGCCTCGATACTTTATGTGAGCAGAGCCGGGAGCCACGGCGGCTAGTGAACCTCTGCTCTGCACCAGGAAATGCTTCAGGGATCTGTTCACTCTCTCTCTCTGTGCAGCCGCGGCCCTCACTCTCCCACAGACTCTGGGAGACGGCTTTTTATCTACAGTTGCCTGGATAACAACTGCTAAGCTTCTAGCAAGTCAGAAAGGCCCGCTGTTGACTCCATTTTTTTTCTCAAAAACAGACGAGAACTCAAGCAGATCTCTGTCTTTGTTAAAGCGTCCTCAGTCTGTCTTTCCGTCTCCATTTATCGTATCTTTAAAAAAAAAAGTGATTCTGGAAAGTCCCCCTTTTTCAGCTGCTTGTTTAAGTGTCTCTTGAGCAAATATTCCCCCCCTCCTTCCCCTCGAAGCATTTCAGCTCTTTTGTCCTCGGTATTGCGGTGTGATAAAAGGTTGCACTAGGTGGCCAGGCATTTGATTTCTCCATAAAAAAAAAACCCGCCGTTCAAAGTAATAACCCCCTCAGCCTCTAACCCGCCCCCCTTCGACCCTATCCTGCTCCAGCCCCTGCACGCATGTTTGATTGCGAGGATTAGTAAGACAAAAGGCCCAGCGGCAGTTAGTGGCGTCCTAATGAAACACCGCAACAGATAAATGAGCGCGCCGGTGTTTCCCTGCTCCGGAGTGACCGCCCCCCCGCCAGGATTAAGTGGACTCCCCCTGTTTCTTTTGTGCCTTCGTTTCCCAGCAGCACAATCGAGCTCCTGAGTCAGCGGGCCAAATAGCGTAGAACCCCCTCCCACCTCTTACCCCTCTTTCACCACCAACATCACCACTTTCTTTTCCCCTGGTATTTGTCCCAGTTCTCTCCCCCCCTCTACTCGCCTTCTACCGCCTCACCCGTCCCACCCCGGCCCTGTAATTAATTTAGGGAACACTTTGCCTCCATTCTTCCTCTGTGAGAAGTGAAGAAGTTAATGGTGTTGGTGAGGTGGGACAGGTGGTGATGTGAAGGAGCCTGAAGGCATAATGGCAAAATAAATTTAAGATAATTCAGCGAGGCGGTCACAGCGTGAGAAACTAATATAAAGGTGTATCTCAAGGCTATAAACTCCAGGTTGCGTACAACCCACATTCACCGGCCGCTTTGTTAGATGCAAACCTTCAATGCAAATACCCAATCAGCCAATCAAATGGCAGCAATTCAGTACATTTAGTTGAGTAAACATGGCCAAGAGGTCTATTGGATTGAAATCTGATGACTCTGTAGGCCACTGGGTTAAAGCGAAGTCATTGTCACACTCAAAAAAACAGTCTGAGATTATTTGAACTTGTGACATGAAGTGTTATCCTGCCTGAAGTAGACATCAGAAGATTAGCACACAGTGGACCATATACATGTGGCAACAGAAATCCAGACTCATCACACCAGGCAGCATTTTTACTGTCTTTTGTTGTTTCAGTCTCTAGTTCTTAACTGACAGGAACGGCACCATTGGTGGTCTTCTGCTGTAGCCCATCTGCTTTAACACTGGACAAGTTGTGTCAGATTCTTTGGTACTTTGGCAGCAGGAGTGGTTATTGAGTTATTGTTGAATTTTGTTCATCTGCAACCATTATGACCATTCACATGTGACCTCTGGCATCAACAAGG